>BNCP01000096.1:0-196778 GCA_019650235.1 Volvox reticuliferus | reverse complement strand
GTGAGGAGAAACCCAAAAGGATGGTGGCCTATGGAGTAAGCACTATAACCCGACACCTACAGCTGCAGCAACACGCCGCCATACCAGCATCACCATACTGCCACCTACCGACCCAAAACACACGGCAAAAATCGTTTGGGAACATTGGTACGGATGCTGGAAGGCTCAGGATAATTTTCAGGCGTCGGGGGGTAGCACTGCCAAGTGCTGGTCGACCCAAAACACACGGCAAAAATCGTTTGGGAACATTGGTACGGATGCTGGAAGGCTCAGGATAAATGCCAGGCGTCGGGGGGAAGCGCTGCCAAGTGCTGGTCGACACAAAACACATGGCCAAAATCGTTTGGGAACACTGGTAGAGAGCTGGAAGGCCCAGGATAATTGCCAGGCGTCGGGGGGAAGCGCTGCCAAGTGCTGGTCGACCCAAAACACATGGCAAAAATCGTTTGGGAATATTGGTACGGATGCTGGAAGTCAGGATAATTTCCAGGCGTCGGGGGGTAGCACTGCCAAGTGCTGGTCGACCCAAAACACACGGCAAAAATCGTTTGGGAACACTGGAACGGATGCTGGAAGGCTCAGGATATTGCCAGGCGTCGGGGGGAAGCGCTGCCAAGTGCTGGTCGACCCAAACACACAGCAAAAATCGTTTGGGAACATTGGTACGGATGCTGGAAGGCTCAGGATAATTGCCAGGCGTTGGGGGGAAGCACTGCCAAGTGCTGGTCGACCCAAAACACATGGCAAAATTCGTTTGGGACTGACTGGATGGATGGTGGGGGCACTGTATAATTGCCAGGCGTCGGGGGGAAGCACAGACAAGTCCAGGTCGAGCCAAAAACATGGAAAATTCGTTTTGGGCATTCTGTACGGATGGTGGGAGGCACGGAATAATTCCCAGGTGTCGGGGGAATAATTGCCGTACCTGTGTTTTTGTCGCCTTAAGTCCCCTCTTGCAAGATGTGAAGGTGCCCATCACGCCGCCTATCCTGGAGCCACCAGTTAACTCATCAGCACCAGCGGCCCAACCTGCAATGGTAAACAGGGAATGCACGCACATTAGCAGGACGAACCGACCGAGTGACCAATAGAGGCACAGAAAGATGCACAGACGCATTGAGCTCATTAAGATCCGAAACAGACATAGGACACGCATAAACGTCAGGAACTTGTGGCTACCAGTGACCTGGGTCGCGCGCGCCTAAGTTGTGGACACGAGGCACGAGCAAGGGAACCACACAAATCATGAGCTTCGAGTGTTCGTCATTAAGTTTATTAGGGAGACAATGCCCTAACAAGTGCATCCCCTTTACTCTGTCTGCATTTTATCGCATCTATGGTCGCCGCCATTCTGCCGCCACCGACCGTTCATCCTGTTCCTTACCACTCGCTACATCCTGCAATTACTTACTGTTGTGTTGCCGTAAATAAATTTGCTGTTCGCCGCGCCGCGTCGCGGCGCCACGTCGAGCAGCATCACCTAGTCAGGTCGCCTAGCGACTTGTAGGAAAGCATCCTGCATAGGTAGACCTTTGTAATCTACAGAAAAAAGGAAGTAATGAAGCATCAGGATGTAATTTTCGCACCACGGTTGCTATTGGAAGGAGATCCTACATCGCGAGACAGTACTAGCCCTACACAAGAACTACGAAAAATGCCTCGAAAAGGTAGGAAACTAATAAAACGGATTATATAATTCCTAAATAATAATTTACAAGAAAGGGCGAACAAGCAGTAATTGCGAACTAGGTTTGCAATAAACCTACACAGTCAAGTCATTGCCATTTTTGTTATGTCGTTGCATAAATTTTTATTCAAATCTGAAATCTTTCTTTGGCATTTTTCTTGTAATAAGTCATGGTTCGGCCTTCATGGCAATCAGTTGTGTCGGTTGGCAGTTGACTGGATCCATGCATGAGCAGATGGGCGGACTCATCCGCTATTTAACAAACATCCGCCCACCTATACATTTGCCTTTCCACTCATCTATTAGTGCAATAATTGTCTGCATCATGGAATGCTTCATTGCCTCCCCCCCTCATTATTTGGCCCCTCCCTTCCCTCCTTATCTGCAACCCCAATGTGTCCCCGCGCCATCCCTTCACTGCCCTGTCAGGGGCCCACCCCTCCACAGTCGGCCAGCTCCTTAGCCCCCAAACCACCTCATGATTGCCGAGCATCCCCTCCTGAATCACGCACTGCCCCACTCCTGCCCTCGCCACCCCACCCTAACATATCCCCATCACGGCCCCTTCCATAACCCCCTCCCCAATTATTGCTGCCTCCCCCCTTTCCTCCCCTTGCCCATCCACTCTGCCATTGCCCCCTCCCAACTATTTGCCCCTCCCCTCATTTATCTCCATCCCAGAATGCTGCCCCTCCCCTCCCTTGCCACTGCCCCACCTTGCCCGCCACTTACCAGGACATCCCCCACATGATATGTGGTGGCGAGGGTGGGCTGGCTGGAGAGGGACAGGGTTCAGGCGGCAAGGCTGTAGGGTGGGGGGTGGTGACACGGGCAGAAACGTTACGTGCGGTTGCAATGTTGGGGTGGGCAATAACAGGGAAGGGGTAGGGCAGTGATTGGTGGCAGCAAGGGGTGGTGACGAAGGCTGGTAGGTGAGCTGGGCGGTGACGGGGGAAGGGGTAGGTTGGTGAAATCGCAGGGAGGGTGCGACGGGGGCGGACAAGTAAGCAAGGTTGCAATGGGTGGCAATGGGGATGAGGCGGGGCGGTGATGGCTGCCGGGAGGGGTGGTGACAGGGACGAGGAGGTAAGTGCCGTGTTATGGTAGGTTGGGTATGTTGACAGGGTTTGGTGCGAGGGTGTGTGATGGCAAACAGTGTCAGGGAGGGGTGGCGTCATGGGCGGGGACAAATGGCAACAGGGTTGTGCAGGTAAGCACGGTTTCACTAGTTGTTTGGGCAGGGACAGCAGTGATGGCGGCAGGGACGGGTGGCAAGAGGGTCCAGACAGGTGAGCGGGCTTGCAATACTGGGGTGGCAGAATGGATAGGGGGTGTGGCGTTGACTGCGGCAGGGAGAGGTGGCATGGGGGGAGAGAAGAAAATGGCAACAAGGCCAGGCAGGGAAACACAGCTGCAAGGGTGGGCTGGCTGGCAACAGGGACATGGGTGTGGTGGCGATGGTGGCAGGGAGGGGTGGTGACGGGGGCGGGCAGGTAAGTGCGGCTGCAAGGGTGGGGTGGGCAGGGGCGGAGAAGGGGCGGGGGTGGCGATGGAGGCAGGGAGGGTGGGCGACGGGGGCAGGCAGGTAAGTGCGGCTGCAAGGGTGGGGTGGGCACGGGTGGAGAAGGGGCGGGGGTGGCGACAGCAGGGAGGGTGGGCGACGGGGGCAGGCAGGTAAGTGCGGCTGCAAGGGTGGGGTGGGCACGGGCGGAGAAGGGGCAGGGTGGCGACAGCAGGGAGGGTGGGCGACGGGGGCAGGCAGGTAGGTGCGCCTGCAAGGGTGGGTGGGCACGGGTGGAGAAGGGCGGTGGTGGCGATGGTGGCAGGGAGGGTGGGCGACGGGGGCAGGCAGGTAAGCGTTGCTGCAAGGGTGGGGTCGGCACGGGCAGAGAAGGGGCGGGGGGTGGCGATGGTGGCAGGGAGGGTGGGCGACGGGGGCAGGCAGGTAAGTGTGGCTGCAAGGGTGGGGTGGGCACGGGCGGAGAAGGGGCGGGGTGGCGATGGTGGCAGGGAGGGTGGGCGACGGGGGCAGGCAGGTAAGTGCGGCTGCAAGGGTGGGGTCGGCACGGGCAGAGAAGGGGCGGGGGTGGCGACAGCAGGGAGGGTGGGCGACGGGGGCAGGCAGGTAAGTGTGGCTGCAAGGGTGGGGTGGGCACGGGCAGAGAAGGGGCGGGGTGGCAATGGTGGCAGGGAGGGGTGGCGACGGGGGCAGGCAGGTCAGCACGAATGTGATGGTGAACTTGGCCGTGACAGGGAAGGCGTGTGGTGGTGATGGCAGCAGGGAGGGGGTAGCGACAGGGGAGGGAAGGAATGGTGGCAGGGGCTAACCTCTGTCGCTATCCTAAAGCATTCCCTTCCCCGCCCATCCCACCCTTACAACCACACTCCTCCCCTCCCCCCCATCACCAACTTCTTCCATAGCCACCCTTCCTGTCGCCACCGCCACCCTACCATTTTCCCGTAAGTGCCAACCCCATCCCATCCCCAACCATGCTGTAGCCGTCCATCATGACCCCTGAGCTTCCCAGCCCAGGATGCACACTCACCGAACATGTCTTGTTGATAATGGTAGGCCTACAGCAGGACACTCATCATGGCCAGCTAGCGCACCAGATTGCACTGGCCATCTGTGCACCTGCGGGCAGATAATAGCAAGCAAGGATTAAAACAAACGGATCAAGTGCCGTAGATGGTGTGCAAACGAATTGTAGCAGGCCGTTTCCCCAACCCCATCCCATCACCCATTCACACCCGCCTGTTTAACCTCCACAGCCCCTCCCACCCAATTCATCAACCCTCCCCCGTTGCTTCCCACCCAACCCTTTGAAACCGCACTCACCTGCCCGCCCCCGTCACCCCCCTTTCCCTGCTGCCATCGCCACCCAAATCTGTCGCCTGTGTCATGCACCCAACCCTTGAAACCGCACTCACCTGCCCGCGCCCGCCGGTCCCCCTCACCCACCGCCATCCCTGCCCAATTCCGTCACCCATGCCACACACCCAACCCTTTGAAACGGCACCCACGTTCCCTGCCCCTGCCACTCCCCCTGCCGCCGTCGCCACCCAACTCCTTCACCAGTGTCACGCACCCAAACCTTGAAGCCGCACTCACCTGCCCACCCCCGTCACCCCCGCTCCCCTGCCGCCATCACCGCCCAGTGCCCCCCCGACTGCACCCCCCTTCCTGTCACACCAAACATTCACTGCCCCCAAAAGAAACACTCACCATTTATGTACATGGTGGAAACTGAATAACCAGAAGTGTAACCGTGATGTAACCCGTGGTGTAATTGATGGCAAAGTGTTGGCGGAATTGGATGCATAGCGGATGGCGGAATCAGAGGCCGAAGTGTTGGCGGAGTCGAAGGCCTAAGTGGTGGCCGAATTGATGGCAAAGTGTTGGCGGAATCGGATGCATAGCGGATGGCGGAATCAGAGGCCGAAGTGTTGGCGGAGTCGAAGGCCTAAGTGGTGGCGGAATTAGAGGAGTAACTGGTAGGTTACTAGTGGCGGAATTGAAGGCCTAGGTGCTGCCTGAACTACTGGAGGTGTTACCAGTGGCGGAAACGAAGATGTTTGTGTTGGCGGAACTACCGGAGGTGTAACTAGTGGGTAGTGGAACTGAAGGTTGAACTGTTAGCGAACAGGAAGCTTATTAAGTGTTGGCCAAGCACAAACTACTCATAACAACCACTGCCAGGCATACATATATTGGATTATAGATTTGCAATGAGGTTTGGATGAGTGTTGCAGGCTCTTGTTGCATTGCTTTGTACTGCCTATTATTGGAAGCTTCGGGACCCTTAGCATATTTGGCCTCAGCCAACCCATGGGTCAGGGCACCAAGACCGTCCCATGGGTCACAGTAGCCGTGCTGGTGTTTGGCAGCTGTAGGCATGGATATTGCCTTGTGAAATATACTCTTATTATGTGTGGTCCAGGGCAAAATATGCAGCAACACACGAACATGCAGGGTTCACATGATTCAAGCACTATCCTGTGTTGGGGTTGGATAATTGGATGCAGCCTTAGTACTGGAAACACATAGAGCAGCCCATGACTCATATAATTATTGCACTAACGGATTGGTGGAAGGTTAAGGGATAGGTGGGCGTTAAATAGGGGTTAAATAGCAAACGAGTCCGCACATGTGCGCATGCATGGATCCAACTAACCACCAACCGACACAAATGATTTGTCACGAAGGCTAACGATGAGTCATTACAAGAACAATGGAAGAACCCAAAGAAAGATTTCAGTTTCGAATAACGACATAACAAAAACCGCAATAATTTGATTTTGTAGGTTTTATAGCAAATCTTCTTGGCAATCGCTGCTTGGTCGCCTGAATTATTACCTTAGGATTTTCATAAGCCGTTTTATTACTTTCATACCTTTTGCAAGCATTTCGTAGTTCTTGTGTAGGGCTTGTACTATCTCGCGACGTACGATTTCCTTCCAATAGCAACTTCCACTTCCAATAGAGGTGCAAAAACTGCATTCTGTAGCTTAACTATTTCTTTTCTTTTAAAGATAACCACTGTCTGTCTACACGGGATGCTTTTTTAGAAGTCAGCAGGCAACCCGACAAGGCGATGCTGCTCGACATGGCGTGGCGAACAGCAAAAATATATACGGCAACACCACAGTAAGTAAAAGATGTATGTCGTGAGTGGTAAGGAAGAGGATGAACGGTTGGCGGCGGCAGAATGGCGGCGACGATTGGCGATGAGCAGCGGCAAAAAATGCGGGCAGAGTAAAGGGCATGAACTTGTTCCGGCATTGATGCTTACTTGATTACACGAAAAATAAGCTGATGATTTCTGTGTGGTGCCTTTGCTCATGTCTTGTGTCCGCAACCCAGCAGGTGTGCGCGACCCAGGTCACTGGCAGCAACAAGTTCCTGTCGACTGGAGGCTTGTCCAGGACTGCGCATAAAGCCACACGGCAGGTGGGTGTTTCTTTGGGCCTGGTGACAGGGATGAAATGGTGATGGGGCTGCAGAGGAACCGCACTGCCGTCGCCTGCCTTGTCGTACCATCATGCCGCTCTGCCTGCACGCCATGCTGCCGTGGGGGAAGGGCCGACGGAGGGGAGGGGGAAGGGGGCAGGGGGATGGGTGACGAGGGCGAGTGCGGGGAGGGGCAACACGCACGTGTGGGGGCAGGACGCGCACGATTGGGGGGAGGGGCGACGTGCATCGGTTTGGGGGAGGGGCAACACGCACGTTTGGGGGCAGGGGCGACACACATGGCTGGGAGGAGGGGCAACGCGCACGATTGGAGGGACGGACGACGTGCACATGTGGGGGAGGGGCGACGCCCACAGGTGGGTGGAGGGGCGACACGCACGGGTAGGGGTGACACGCACGGGTGGGGGGAGGGGCGGCGCGCATGGGGAGTGGCAATGTGCACGGGTGGGGGAAGGGGCGGCATGCACGGGAAGGGGAGGGACAATGCGCACGAGTGGGGGGAAGGGCGGCGTGCACGGGGAGGGGGAGGGGCGGCGTGCACGGGAGGGGAAGGGACAACGCGCACAGGTGGGGGGAGGCGCGGCGTGCATGGGAGGGGAGGGGCGGCGTGCACGAGTGGGTGGAGGGGCGGCTTGCACGGGGAGGGGGAGGGGCGACGTGCATGGGGAGTGGCAATGCGCACGGGTGGGGGAAGGGGGGGGCGCGCACGGTTGATGGGAGGGACGACGCGCACGGGTGGGGGGAGGGCGGCGCGCATGGGGAGTGGCAATGTGCACGGGTGGGGGAAGGGGCGGCATGCACGGGAAGGGGGAGGGACAATGCGCACGAGTGGGGGGAGTGGCAGCGTGCACGGGAGGGGGAGGGACAACGTGCACAGGTGGGGGGAGGCGCGGCGTGCATGGGAGGGGGAGGGGCGGCGTGCACGAGTGGGGGGAGGGGCGACGCGCACAGCTGGGGGGAGGGGCGGCGTGCACGGGAAGGGGAGGGACGACGCGCACGAGTGGGGGGAGGGGCGGCGTGCACGGGGATGGGCGGCATGCAGGGGAGGGGGAGGGGCGGCGTGCACGGGGAGGGGGAGGGGCGGCGTGCACGGGGAGGGGGAGGGGCGGCGTGCACGGGGAGGGGGAGGGGCGACGTGCATGAGTTGCAGGAGGGGCGGCGTGCACGGGGAGGGGCAATGCGCACGAGTGGGGGGAGGGGCGGCGTGCACGGGGAGGGGGACGGGCGACGCGCACGAGTGTGGGGAGGGCGGCGTGCACGGGGATGGGCGACATGCATGGGTGGGGGGAGGGGCGGCATGCACGGGGAGGGGGAGGGGCGGCGTGCACGGGGAGGGGGAGGGGCGACGCGCACAGCTGGGGGGAGGGGCGGCGTGCACGGGAGGGGGAGGGGCGACGTGCATGAGTTGCAGGAGGGGCGGCGTGCACGGGGAGGGGCAATGCGCACGGGTGGGGGGAGGGGAGACACGCATGGGTGGGGGGACGGGCGACACACACGGGTGGGGGGACAGGCGATGGACGTGGGGGTTGAGGGGCGACGGACGCGGGGGTTGAAGGGGGACAGACGCGGGGGTTGAGGGGCAACGGACGCGGGGGTTGAGGGGCGACGGACGCCGGGGTTGAGGGGTGACGGACGCCGGGGTTGAGGGGCGACGGACGCCGGGGTTGAGGGGTGACGGACGCCGGGGTTGAGGGGCGACGGGGGCAGGTGGGGGAGGGTCAACGGCGTATCCTGGTGTTTTCCCCGTGTGCTTATCATGCACCTGACGTCAGCCTGGCTTGCTTGTGTTGTGCACTACCACAGGTTCTGATCAGCTGTGGAGACACGGCAGAGACACCGGCTACATGGAGTGCTTCAACATTGGCGAGGGACTCAAAATGATGTCAACGACGGTAAGTGAAATGGTGGTGGACATGTTTGGTTGGCCGCAGTGCATTGTAGGTCGGAGGCAGGTGGGACGGAGGGGCGACGCGCATAAGAGGGGGGAGCAACGACACACAGGGGTGGGGCAGGGGCTACGCGCACAGGTGGGTGGAGGGGTGACACGCACGGGTAGGGGTGACACGCATGGGTGGGGAAGGGGCGACACGCACGGGTAGGGGTGACACGCATGGGTGGGGGAAGGGGCGACGCCCATGGGTGGGGGGAGGGGCGACACGCACGGGTGGGGTAAGGGCGACGTGCACGGGTGGGGGAAAGAGGTGATGGTGGCAAAAGGGAGGAGTGACGGCGGCAAGGGGGAGGTGCAACAACAGCAAGGGGGAGGGGTGACAGCGGCAAGAAAGGGAGGGGTGACGGCGGCGAGGGGGAGGCGTGACGCGCCGAGGGGGAGGGGGTGATGGCGGCGAAAGGGGGAGGGGTGACAGCGGCATGGGGGAGAGGAGGGTAACAGCGGCAAGGGGGAGGGGGTGACGGCGGTAAATGGGGAGGGGTGACGGCGGCAAAAGGAGGAGGGGTGGCGGCGGCAAAAGGGGGAGGGGTGACGGCGGCAAAGGGGGGGAGGGGTGGCGGCAGCAATGGCGACGGTTGACGGCGGCAAGCCGTCATCTTGCCATGCTGTTACCTTGCTTTGCCACCGTCGCGACATGCCACCATCGTACTGCTCCGCCATCCTGTCGTGCATCCGTCGTTGGTTTCCGTTGTCGTGCCGTACTGCCGCCATAACTACTTCATTACATGTGCGTTTCGTGTGTTTTCCGCATGTTAGTGATGCCCGGGACATCAGTGCAAGCCCCCGCTCCTATTCTGCTGGGTTTGTGTCTGTATGTCGCTTATCCTTGTGCATTCTTACCATGCCTGTATTGCACCTGATGACCGCTGCCTTGCTTGCGTGTCTTGTCCACTGCCACAGGTCCTCAGCTGTGGCAACACCAGCTACATTTAGGAATCTGCTTCGACACTGGCAACAATGCTGAAACGACGACACCGAGGGTAAGTTGTAAAGGCGGGTGTATGGCCGCAGTGTGATGAAAGGGGTGGGGTGACGGCAGCAAGAAAGGGAGGGGTGACGGCGGCATTGGGGTGGGGTGGCGGCAGCAAGAAAGGGAGGGGTGACGGCGGCATTGGGGTGGGGTGGCGGCAGCAAGAAAGGGAGGGGTGACGGCGGCATTGGGGTGGGGTGACGGCAGCAAGAAAGGGAGGGGTGACGGCGGCATTGGGGTCGGGTGGCGGCAGCAAGAAAGGGAGGGGTGACGGCGGCATTGGGTGGGGTGACAGCGGCAAAGGGGAGGGTAACGACTGCAAAGGTGAGCAGTAACAACGACAAGGGGGAGGTGTGGCGGCAGCAAAAGGGGAGGGGTGCGTGAAGGCAGCAAGGGGGACGGGTGGCGGCAGCAGGCGAGAGGGGTGGCGGCGGCTAGCTGGCGTCTTGCCATGCTATGGTCTTGCTTTGCCGCCATCACGCCATGCCACCATCGTACTGCACCACCATCCTGTCGTGCTGTACGGCCGCCATAACTACTTCATCACATGTGTATGTTGTTTGTTTCCTGCGTGTTAGTGATGCCCGTTACATCTGTGCAAGCACCTGCTCCTAAACTGCTCGGTTTGTGTCTGTATGTCGCTTACTTTTCCCATATCTGTACTGCACCTGATGACCGCTGCCTTGCTTGCGTGTCTTGTCTGCTGCCACAGGTCCTAAGCTGTGGCGATACCGGCTACATGTAGGAGTCTGCATCGACACTGGTGACGAAGCTGAAACATCGACACTGAGGGTAGGTTGTGGAGGCTGGCGTAGGGCCGCAATTGGATGGAGGGATGACGGTGGCACAGGGGGGGATGACGGCGGCGAAAGGGGGAGGGGTAACAGCGGCAAGGGGGAGGGGTGATGGCGGCAAAAGGGGGAGGGGTGACGGCGGCAAAAGGGGGAGGGGTGGCGGCAGCAATGGCGACGGTTGACGGCGGCAAGCCGTCATCTTGCCATGCTGTTACCTTGCTTTGCCACCGTCGCGACATGCCACCATCGTACTGCTCCGCCATCCTGTCGTGCATCCGTCGTTGGTTTCCGTTGTCGTGCCGTACCGCCGCCATAACTACTTCATTACATGTGCGTTTCGTGTGTTTTCCGCATGTTAGTGATGCCCGGGACATCAGTGCAAGCCCCCGCTCCTATTCTGCTGGGTTTGTGTCTGTATGTCGCTTATCCTTGTGTGTTTTTCCCGTGTCTGTGCTGCACTTAACGGACGTGGGGGGGCGGGGGGGGAAATGGTACTTCCATTACTGCCTCTGTCCGTTTGTCCTTCAGGCTGAAAGATTTTGTCTTTTCCTTGTCTTTTTCGTGTACATAGATATTTCCCGTTGTCTATATTACGCATCTTTGGTGTGTCCTGTTTATGCACGTACATGTGTCTGCGCTGCTGTTGGTCTATCCATCCGTTTATCTGATATTGTGTGTGTATTCGTCCTGTGGTCATTGCAGGTTGAACAGCTAGCTCACAGGCGGTTCACTTGGAGGCAAGGCGGAGGCTTTGGGGGGCTATGCATGCCAGAACGTGGCGATGGTGATGGAGGGGCGACGGACGCAGGTGGGACAGGGGGATGACAGATGCAGGGGGACGGAGGGGTGACAGACGCAGGGGGGACGGAGGGGCGACGGACGCAGGGGGGACGGAGGGGCGACGGACGCACGGGTGGGGGGAGGGGCGACGTGCATGGGTGGGGGGAGGGGTGATGCGCACAAGTGGGGGGAGGGCCGACGCGCACGGGTGGGAGGAGGGGCCGAAGCGGACGAGGGGGGCGAGGGGCGACGTGCACAGGTGGGGTGAGGGGGCGACACGCACGGGAGGGGGAAGGGGAGACACACACGGGTGGGGGAAAGGGCCACGTGCACAGGGAGGGGCGATGCGCATGGGTGGGGGGAAGGGCGACCTGCATGGGTGCAGCCAATGTCACTTGTCTGCATGTGTGTTTCGTGTGTTCTTTGCATGTTCGTGATGCCCCTACATTTGTGCAAGCGCCCACTCCTATTCCGCTCGTTAGTTTATCTGTTTACAGGCTTATCCTTGTGTGTTTGCCGTGTCTTTGTCATGCACCTGACGTCTGCCTGGCTTGCTTGTGCTATGCGCTGCGACAGGTTCTCATCAGCTTTGGAGACACGGCAGACAGACCGGCTACATGGAGGAGTGCTTCAACGTTGGTGAGGAAGTCAAATAGATTTCAACGACGGTAAGTGTGTATATGGTTGGTGGCCGCAGTGTGTTGTAGACTGGAGGCAGGTGGGACAGAGGGGGTGACGCGCATTAGAGGGGGGAGGGGCACGAAGGAGGCGGGAATGGAAGGGTGGCAGATACAAGTTGGGGGCAGGGGCGACGGAGGCAGTTGGGAGAGGCGACGGTGGCGCAGTGGAGGGGCGACGGAGTCAAGAGGAGGGGTGAGGGAGGTGGGCGGAAGGGTGGCGGAGGCAGGGTACGGGCGACACAGGCAGTGGGAAGGGCGATGCAGACGGGGGGAGGGGTGATGCAGACGGGGGGAGGGGCGATGCAGGCGGGGGGAGGGCCGACATAGGCAGGGGAAGGGGCGACGCAGACGACTGGGGGGAGGGGCAACGTAGGTAGGAGGGAGATGACATGTTTTGGCATGTTGCAAAGACCCTGATGCCTGAGCTGTGTGCTATATGTCCTCTCCTTTGTGCTTGCAGGTGCATGGCCCACATGACAATGTTGTCTGGTGATGGATGCTGGTACGGCTGGGAGGGGAATTGGGCGGGGATCTGGGCAGGGTAGGGTTTGGGTTTGGGAGGGGAGCAATAAGATAAAGTGAAGGGGGGGGGCTCGTGCATGTTGTAGCATGGGATATGGTAAGGTTTTGTCGCCGCTGCCATGCTGCACAGTCTTTGTGCTGTGCAGCTGCCGTGCGGCATCACCATCGTGCTGTGCTGTCTCTGCGCTGCACCGCTGCCAGGCTGTGCCGCCACCTTGCACTGTGCAGCTCCCATGCTGTGCCGCTGCAGTGCTGCATGGCCGCCGTGCTGTGCTGCCGCCGCACATTGTGCCGCCACCAAGTTGCACTGCTGTCACTCGGTATCACACCACCATGTTGCACTGCCATCAGGCTGACGCTGGTGACGGAGGCAGCGGGGAAGGAGACACAGGCAGCAGGAGACTGGTAGGGCCGCAGTGGGGTGGAGGCCGGAGGCGGGGGAAGGGGGCCGACGGAGGAGGGGGAAGAGGGGTGACGGAGGCGGGGGAAGGGGGGCGACGGAGGCGGGGGAAGGGGGGCGACGGAGGCGGGGGAAGGGGGGCGACGGAGGCGGGGGGAAGGGGGGCGACGGAGGCGGGGGAGGGGGGGCGACGGAGGCGGGGGTGTGCTGTGCTCCCACCCAGCTGAACTGCAAGCAAGCTGCATTGCCGCAGCACTGTGCGACGGCCACGCTGGATTGCTGCCGCACTGTGCTGCCGCCGCGTTTTCCTGCAATTGCACTGTGCTGCCACCGAGCTGTGCACTGCCACGCTGCTGTGCTACAGCAGTGCTGTGCCGAAGGTGTGGGGGAATTCTGGTGCTGTGAGGGGTGTTAACACTATTTTGCATGTTGCAAAGACTCTGATGATTGCGCTGTGTGATGTTTGCCCCCTCCTACATGCCTGCAGGTGCATGGCCCACACTATGATGTTGTCTGGCGCTACATGCAGGTACGGCTGGGAGGGGGATCAGGCGGCTGGCCAGAGTGTACCGCCGCCGCAGGGTGCAGCTGCAATGCCGTGCTGCTGGCTGCAGTTTTGCATCGCCACCATGCTGTGCAGCAGCCGCATGCTGCCTAACCCTAGGACCCGCTGCTGTCACACTGTATCACCCGCATGCTGCATTGCCGCCTCAGTGGCGCCGGCGACGGGGGCAGCAGGGCAGGCGGCGGAGGCAGCGGGGCAGGCGACAGAGCGAGGCAGCGGGGCTGGTGACGGACGCAGCCGGGCCGGAGATGAGGCGAGGCGACGGAAGCGGGGTGATGGAGGCGACGGAAGCGGGGTGACGGAGGCGCAGCGGGGTGACGGAGGCGGGGCGGGGCAGGGCGACGGAGGCGGGGCAACAGAGCCGGGGCGATGGAAGCGGGGTGATGGAGGCGCGGTGGGGTGACGGAGGCGCGGTGGGGCGACGGAGGCGGGGCGGGGTGGCCGGTGACGGCAGGGGGGAGACAGAGGCGGGGTGACGGAAGCGGGGTGACGGAGGCGACGGAAGCGGGGTGACGGAGGCGACGGAAGCGGGGTGACGGAGGCGACGGAAGCGGGGTGACGGAGGCGACGGAAGCGGGGTGACGGAGGCGACGGAAGCGGGGTGACGGAGGCGACGGAAGCGGGGTGACGGAGGCGACGGAAGCGGGGTGACGGAGGCGACGGAAGCGTACGAGCGAAGCGGGGTGACGGAGGCGACGGAAGCGGGGCGGGGGCGACGGAAGCGGGGTGGGGCGACGGAGGCGGGGCAGGGGCGACGGAGGCGGGGCAACAGAGCCGGGCGACGGAAGCGGGGGTGACGAGGCGGGGCGGGGTGGCCGGGTGACGGCGGTGGGGGTGACAGAGGTGGGGTGACGGAGGCGGGGCGGGGAAGGGCGCGGTTCTACCATCGTGCGTGGTGCCGTCATATGCTTTTTGCCACCAGTGCGCCATGTTGCCACCATCACACAGTGGTGGCACCGTTGCACTGTGCCGCTGTTGTGTGCCGTGGTGCCACCATTGTGCCTTTGTGCCACTAGTGTCTGCGGTGGTGTTTTGCTGTGGGGTGCCGTGGGGTGCCGTGGGGCGCAGTGACGCCATGCGATGCAGTTGTGCACTGTGTGCCGCCGTGTTGTGCCATATATATCGTTGTGCCGTGCCATATGATGGCACCATGCATGGATAAGCTCTATCTATGCACTTAAGCTTTATGTGCACTGTTAGTTTTGTGGGGATCAAACCATAGGGGACAGTGTGGTGCACCCTTGGCGTGCAGAACAGACATGCATGAAAGCTGTGCATATGTGTATGGATATATGATATGCTATGCATGTGCACATGCATGTATCACCACCCATCCATGTAAACAAAAGAAACAATGTCTCTCCGCCTCTCTATGCTCCCTGATGTCCCCAAGCCCCCCTAGCTAGCCAAGCAAAATAAGTAAAAGGACTAGCACAAAAGGACACAAAAGCAAGTAAAAGACGGAAACGAGAGATAATAGATGATACATCAGTTATGCTTCTTGCTATGAATGCAAAGCAGGCTATCATAGACTACGAACATTAAACATTTTTATGTGCTGCACTGTAAAAACAGAACAAAAAACAAATGTAAAGCAAGAAACAAAATGCGTCCCTATATCATACTTAGATACTTAGCTTTAGCTATATAGCTCGCAAAACAACAACAAGCACCAAAAACTGCCAACAAGCACCACAGAAAAAAAACTAAGTCGTCTAAAAACTAACAGTCCGTCCAAAAGCAGTTGGCCCAAAGCCGGACACAAAACAACACCAAAACGACCGCCTAATTTCTCAAATAAATTACTCGCGTTATTATTCAACCATTGCAAAAAAAAGTAGCCGAAAGCATGGTCAAACAAGTCAGCTGCGACCATGGCCAGGCAGACCCTGAAGCCCAGACGGCACCATTCGCGCAACCAAAAAGCAATATTTAATCCTTGAAACATAAAAACAAAAGAACGCAAAAAGTGCGCGAAAAAAACAAAGCAAATCGTCGAAATTGCCGCGCGAAAGGAGCCTAGAGCCAGGGACTGCTACACATGGCTCTTTTCAACCTCAAAATCGACAAAACCAATTGCACCTAATTCTTCGTCCAAGAAACAGCTTCTCAAAGCTATGCTCAGACCGCGGCAAGTCACACGGACGACGAAAAACCAGTCCAGACCAACCAACCCAACCCCAACAACCCAACAAACACTACGGGCTGGCCCGCCGGCGCACAACAGCAACAACAACAACCGAACAACAGCCGTGCGCGATGCCAATCAAACTGCATTACTACTCTGCCACAATGTATATAATTACATACTGCCATTATTATCTAGCTATAAATAACAGTATAATAAGAAACCAAGACAAGCAAACCCTGATGAGAAACCCAGCAGGAGCAATCAAGGAGGCAGGCAATAGGCAGGCAAATATAGACAGCAGCAGCTCTAATAAGTCATCTAGCAGAGCATGCTGCCACCATAACATAGCTTGCTAGAGTACCCACAAGAGCAAAAAAACCCAGCAATATAACCCTGCATGCAACCCTGCTGCCTCCCACAATTAATAGATATCTCCATATATAGTATACCCAGCAGCCACTCATCACATGCATGATTAGATAGATAGCTGCTGTATCTATATATCATCTGTACATCATCAATCATCAAGTAATGCAGGGTTTAATAATAGATGCAAGCAGAGCTTAGAAGTTGCTGGATGGGCTGCTGCTAGCATGTGTATATGCATGGTGGCAGATACACATGCATATATATGCATACAGGTATGTGTATAGATAGATGTGCGTGGCTGGATGGCTGGCATGCATGCATATGCATGGATGGGCTGCTCTAGCTAGATAGCTAGCTTTATCAGAAGAAATCTACATAATAATATGCAGGGGTGGGGGTGGGGTGGGGAGCAGGGATAATATATAAATAATGCAGTGGGGATAGAGGCAGCAGTTATGGCATGCAGGGATAAGGAGAAGGAAGGATATGGGGGAGATATATAATGGGGGGAATGAAGGGGGTATGTATGTACTACATACATGGCAGGGATAAGATGGGAAAAAGCAGGGGGGGATGGGATAAGAAGCAAGGGGAGGCATGGGATGAGGGGATTAGGGAAATAATAAGGGGATGGGAACTATGAAGGTTGAGATATTTCTGTCTTTGACTTACTGTGTCTATCTCTAGGGTTTCTTGGTGTGCATGTGCCACATATATGTGCCACACTCACACTCTCCCTGTCTATTGCTGTCTATTGCTGTCTGTCTGTCTGTCTGTCTGTCTGTCCCCTTTCCCCCCTCACACACATACTCTCTCTCTCTCTCTTTCTTCTCTCTGACATAAAGCATGCATACCTCTTTATTTCTATGTACTGCCTAGACACATCTGTAGGCATATCTGTCATAAGTAAGTAGGAAGGGTCCTTGCCAGCCACCCACCCATCAAGCAAACATGTCCTCATACACGTCATCAACATCAGCAGCAAGGAGTAGCAGTCTTGGCAGAAGTTGTAGTGGTGCTGATGGCAGGAACAGTAGTAGTATGGTCAATGATGAGGGTCATCATCAGGACAATAACTTGGAGGATGAGGACTCCAACTACTCTGATGAGGAGCGAGCAAGCAAACGCCAGTGCCGCCTTGAACACCGGCGTAAGCGCACCAACGAAAAAGAAGAATAGTCCAGCAGGGGGGAGGACAACGAAAGCAGCAAGCACAACATACAGACCCCACTGCAGCAGCGCAGGCAGCAGGATCATCAGCATCAGCATCAGGACCATCCACCACCCCAGCAGCAGATATACCTGCCCATGATGATAGCACACATGCTGTGCCAGCTGCTGCTGCTGCTACTGCTGCAGCTCCTGCACTACCTATGCCGGCAACACCATCTGCTGTGCAAGTAGCAGCAGCAGGCAACATCCTGGATCCAGAAACCCCCTGGCTGCCCCAACAATTGGCATGCCTCCAACGTCAGGGGCAAGCCTGCCTGCCCTGGCTTTCAGCAGCTGTCAATCCATCCATCCACAATATGGCAAGCTTGCTCCACCCAACACTTCAACAAGTCAAGGTATATATGCACGTTTGGTTCCCCATATAAATACACATGTCCACATACATTAGTCAAGTAAATAAATGTACTCAAGCAAAGTGCTGGCAGCAGGCAATTAAGTCAGGGGCAGGAGTGATGAATGCTGCATGCTGTACAGTGGGGTTACAGTGGGTATGGGGGGCGGGGTATTGCAATATTGGGGCATGTTAATGTATGGGTGTGGTGTGGACATTATAGGATATAGGCATGACAATAGCTCCATGATCTCATCTTCTGCTCTATCATACACATGTTGGTCTCAATTGCGAGTAGTATCCTTGGAGGTCCTAGGATCGACCCCAGCTAGGTGCACCATGATCCCCCACCTGATTGTCCAGCTGGCTGCCATACATGTCGCTGTTGATACTAGCTAACGAGTAAATCTAAAATCTCAGATATTTTGTCAAACACATGCAGACTGCCCGGGGAACAGTGGTGCGCCACGGGTCTTTCCAACATCCCACAGCTAACCAACGGAGACAGCAGCAGCAACAGAAACGATCGCTACAAGGAGCTTGTGCGTGAGAGAGAAAACCCAAAAAGGATGGTGGCCTATGGAGTAAGCACTATAACCGACCACCCTACAGCTGCAGCACCAGCCGCCGCCATCACCAGCATCACCACTACTGCCACCACCACCGCCGCAGCCACAGCAGCAAGCCGCAGGCATCATCACCATCATCAGCACAGCAGCAGCAGCAGAGGGCAGCTGCCCACAGGGGTGGCAAACTCTTATGAGGGGTATCCTGAGGGTCCATGGCCTTCCTTGGGAGACCACCTACCAAGCAAATGGAGCATTGTCCACGCACATCAGAGAGAGGAGTGGGATGATGCCAGTACGGAATATGTACATGGCCCGGGGCATGGACCAGACGGAAAGACTGGTGGTGAGAGAATGCACTCCTTGTGTGGTTTTCCATTGGTCTTCATTGCCCCCATCATCGTCCCCACCGCTTTACGCTCCATCTGCTGGAGGATTAGTACGGGCGTGCTAGCACAAAAAATGCTGGAATTACTTCAGATGGAACAGGCTCAGCTCTAAGTCGAGGCCTTTTACCAAGTGATATAGCTGATTTTTTCACAGACCCACCAATATTTGCCCGTCAACTGATGCTGCGGCTGCGCCCAGCAACGCAGCAGCAGCAGCAGCAGCCCGCACCTGCGATGACTGCTGCTGTTGATCCTGTGCTATAGTACAAAAGCTTGTCCGATAATCACACCCCACCATCACCCACCCACCTTAACAGCAGCACAGGTACAGGCAGCTAAAGACAGACTTGCTCAACATTTAGCTGGACGGCATGTGCCTCATGTACCCATGGATTCTCCATGCATAACACTCTCCCTCTGTAGACCATCTGCACAGCCACGTTTACGGGAACTGACAATGGTGGTGGCCACATCAGCTGATGGGGGTGGTACAGCAGGTCAGCAGGGGGGTGTACTGGTGGGGGCCCCAGTGGGGGTCTTCCATACCAACAGCCCCAACAGGGCCAGCAGGTACCAGCAGCAGCTGTTGGACACCCTGCTGCTGACAATGATGGGGCAGCAGACTATTACATGGTGCCTCCTTTACCAGGCAGCTTAAGAGTCAGGCTTAAAAAGAGGTTACTGTTCCAGAACAGGAAAGGATATATATACTTCCTGGTGGGGAGGCGAGTCAAGTGTTCACCAGGAACGCAGCGGAGTGGGATCTACATTGGAGCCCACCACTTCATCCTATGGGCAATGCATGGATGGCCTCAAAATGGCCGGATGCAGTACCCGACACACCTGGAGCCAAGACCACGAAAAGCTGCCAAGCAACCGGTACATGACCCGTTGACCTATAAGCCGATTGCCATGCACATCTGCAGCAACCCAGCATGCATCAACCCCCTGCATATTTTCTACGGGGATCATTCCAATAATGCAAAGGCTGTGCAATGCAGCCTTCAGGCACACACGAATTGTGGCAAACTCCAGCATATTCCATCAATTCAGCATGGGACTGGCACGTCGGGATCCAACAAAGGACTTCTCTAATACACCTGTCCAGGCTGCTAGCAGTCTTCTCACTCCTTCAGCAACCTAATTCGTCCATCCAATGGATGGATGCTTGGATGGTTGCTTGGATGGATGGTTGGTTGGATGGTTGGTTGGATGGACAGATGGGTGGACAGATGGGTGGATGGATGGGTGGATGGATGGGTGGATGGATGGGTGGATGGATGGGTGGATGGATGGGTGGATGGATGGGTGGATGGATGCTTCTGTAATCATACTTATCACAACTGACTTCCTATGCCCAGGCTTGGATAACCCCAATTTTACTTCCCCTTCAATATGTGAATATTTTGCTGCAGTCTAAATTTATTGACTCACCATACTTTATAACAGCAAACATATGACTGCAGCCTCCATCCATGAACCAGTCACCACTGATTTTACTACTCCAACAGGCCATCCTGTGGGAAACATATTAACATATGGCAAAAACCCCAAAATGACCTCTCTTCTTAGTGCTGTATAAGGCGAGGGTGCACATGTGGCAAGGCAGGCTGCCATCTACATGAAAATTGCCTAACATGTCATATGCAGGGTGACCTCTAAACCCTAAACCCTAAAACCCTCTATCGTCGCGTGTCGTCGCACGCGTTGCCTGACCGCCCAAAAGGAATATTTAGTCAGTGCAGGGAGCAGGATTTGAACCCACACAGTTCGTATTCATAGCTACTGCAGTAGAACTCTATATCTTGAAAGCTTGATATATTTCAACAATTATATAACCTTACCCCCCTTTGAATGGGGGTGGCACATATGGAGCACGTGCTAGGCTATCTATCAACTCTGCTGGAGTTATGGTGCACAGCAATAAAACACCCCATTCAGGTAGTGTTCACCGCTTCTTGGCATGTTGCTTTATCATTACCACTGCAAAGGCAATCAAATGGCATAGGCTTAACTACCCTTGTGTCATTTAATTGCTTCCCTTTGCAGATAGAGCAAGAATGGTATGTAATGGCTGGCCACCTCACACCATCAATAATCACATTTTGCTCTGGTAATGTCTTGTTATTTGCTACTGCTTTTATTAGCTAGCCTAGTTGCTACCGCTTTTATTAGCTAGCCTAGTCATTTTTAGTTGCTTTTAGTTTATTTTTTCGTTGTTTTTAGTTTATTTAGTTAATTGTTTACATTCAGCCGTACCTGTAATAAGGAGTGCCAGCCATGTACGGCCCTCGGGAATTTTTGCCATCGCGAGGGAAATGCACT
Organism: Volvox reticuliferus; assembly: GCA_019650235.1. Lineage (NCBI taxonomy): Eukaryota > Viridiplantae > Chlorophyta > Chlorophyceae > Chlamydomonadales > Volvocaceae > Volvox > Volvox reticuliferus. The sequence goes on along the minus strand of BNCP01000096.1, from coordinate 176,113 downwards.
GACTTTTGTTAGGCAAATTCTAGGCTATTAAAAGCATTTTTGAACTCTTTAGCTAGTTTTTTCAGTGTTTCGTTTCGTGTAGTAGCAATGTATCCTGCAGGGCATTGGCCAGCCCTGCAGGATTCATAATCCAAAGGTATTATTGCTACCGCTTTTATTAGCCAGTCTAGTATTTTTTAGTGTTAGAAAGAAAAGCCCCGGCCCCCGGCCGTATTGCTTCTTCCTCATTCTCCTGATTTATCATCGTGTGTCGCTCATTCTCAACATTTAGTTATTTTAGTTTGTTTATTTAGTTTATTTATTTTGGTTATGTTAGTTTTTGTCGGTTATGTAAAGCCCTTGGGAATTTTTGCAGTTGTCCGCCCCTGTAAGGAGTCCTAGTAGTGTAAGGCCCTCGGGAATTTATGCCGTTACGACAAAAATGCAATCATTTCTGTTGGGCAATTTCTAGGCTATTAAATCCATTTCCTGACCTCTTTAGCTAGGTGTTTTCAGTCTTTTGTTGCATGTAGTAGCTATGTATCCTGCAGGGCACTGGTCAGCCCTGCAAGATTCATGCTCTAAAGGTTTTACTTTTGTTTAAAAATAAAAAGTTCCTAGTCAATGGCCTGCTAATGGGTCTAGCAAGAAATATCCTTACAACATTCAGTTTACAGTTAATCTGTATTGAACAGCAATGATTGTCCGCTATTATAGCTACCGTTTCATCTATAGCCGGCAACTTGTATAGATATTAAGCATTTTGGCTGCCAAACTGATTTGTTGGATCTTGCCAACGTTGCCTTTGCCATTCTGCTCGCGAAGGGTAAGCATTACTCGCTCAGGTAAGTCTCCAAATAACAATAATAATAATAACAACAATAATAATATAATTCTAAATGTGATTTCAGAACAACACGCTGCCGCGTGTTGCAGCTGCCACATGTTGGCGCTGCCACATGCATGTTGCCGGTGCCATGCACTGCCATTGCCGCGTGCTGCCACTGCCATGTGCTGCTGCTACTGCTGCACGGTGCCGCTGCCGTGCACTGCTGCCGCATAGTGCAGCTGCCGTGCGCTGCCGCTGCTGCCGCATAGTGCAGCTGCCATGCACTGCTGCTAGCTGCCGCTTGGTGTCACTACTGGGCACTGCCACCTCTGCCGCATGCTGCTGCTGCCATGCCCTGCCATTGCCACTCACTGCCGCTGCCATGCACTGCCACTGTCACATATTGCCACGCACTGCTGCGTCCTGCTGCTGCTGCACAGTGCCGCTGCCACACACTGTCGCTGCTGCTGCATAGTGCAGTTGCCATGCACTGCTGCTGCCATGCAGTGCTGCTGCTGCTGTGTGCGGCCACTGCCATGTGCTGTGGCTGCCGCACTGTGCTGCTGCCGCGTGCTGCTGCTGCAGTGTGCTGCCACGGCCACATCTGTATTGTACAGCAATGATTTTCAGCTGTTATAGCTACCGCTTTATTTCTAACCTGTAATATCTATAGATACATACTTCTTTGCATCCTCAGCAATTTTATGGAGCTTCACAGAGGATTTAGTCGCCCACAGTGTAACACCCCTTAAATTCCTTGCTAGCTAGCTGATGAATGGGACCAAAACATATTAACTACATAGAGACCACCACAATATCTAAGAGGAAAATCAGAGGCGCACATAGGGGGAAGTATCTAGTGGCTAATTAATAATATGGACTATATTACAACTGCCTGTCTTTACTTAGGGATTTTAAGCCTTATAATGTAATAAATAATATACTATTCTGCCTTTACTTGTCTCAACAAGAATCTATTTTGGACCCCAGAACACCAAGACGGTGGAAGTGTGGGGAACTGGGGCAATGAATATACTTGGGACCCCAGTACACCAAAACGGTGGAGGTGCGGGGAACTGGGGCGGCAGGCCCCAGTCCCCGCACAACCACCGTACACTTCTGGGTGTTAGCAGCTTTGAAAGCGGTAGTGAAATGCATATTTAAAAGCATGATATCCTAAATTTAGTTTAGACCCAAGGGTTTGCTAGCCATATGAGTACATTCAACAGCGGCACCATGTTTAACTGCATTATCACTCTTGCAATCAACATTTTCTGTAGATATTTTGCTGCATCCATTTTGCATAAAATGCAAAAATATTAACTTTAAGAATATCAGTTGCATGATTATTTACATGATATTTAGGCAGCTCATACTCATAAGATTGATCATTATTTAATTCCGATTCCAGATCTTTAAGGTTGGTTATTTCTGCATAAATTTCATGATTTCAATATTCATATGTGTGCATTAAATATGTACTTATATATTAGGCATTGAAGACGATAACGATTTTTTCATCCATCCATGATTTGCTGGATTTTGCAAGGGGTGCAGCTGCCATGTGCTGCCGCTGATGCATGGTGCAGCTGTTGTATCTCTGTCATATCCGCCTAAAGCAAAGGCTCGATCCAAGGATGCCAGTCAACTGGCCAACCTGGATATTAGCCATGAGATACCCCAGGATACTACATACAGCAGCTCCCACTGCAGGGTGCTGCTGCCACGCATCGTAATAAGTCGCATTTCCAAACTCATGGATGGCGCATCGAAGCTAAATAATAAATGTGCACATATGGACAGTGCGAGCCATGAATGCCAAATAAAGGAGGGATATGAGGAAGGTTGAGGGCGGCCTGGATGCCCCCCCTGGACTACAACGTGGGAAAATGTTGAACCAAAATATTAGCTACATACACATCACCACAAACAACTAAGAGAAAAATCAGAGGAATACCTAGGGTGAAACATCTATGGCAAGTGGAAGTGTGGGGAACTGGGGCAGTGAATCTACTTTGGACCCCAGTACACCAAGATGGTGGAGGTGCGGGGAAATGGGGCGGCAGGCCCCAGTCCCCGCACAACCACCGTACACTTCTGGGAGTTACAGCATTGAAAGCGGTAGTCAAATGCATATTTAAAAGCATGATGTGTCTTAGTTATTACCCCACATAATATACTTACAATAAGATGTAAGGAAGCCCTAACAAATTCGAATCCCCCCTATGATTGAAGGAGCCAGACGAGAAGGAGGAGGAAGAGGAGGAGGTGGAGACAGCGGAGGGGGAGGAGGAGGAGAATGACAAGAAGGAGGAGGAGGAGGAGGTGGAGGAGGAGGTGGAGGAGGAGGCGGAGAAAAAAGGGGGGCAGCAGAAAGCGGAGGCAGAAGTGCTGGTCGCAGCAGACTGCAGGAAGAGGCGATTCCTGACGGCTAAGGTGAGAACTAAGGCTATAACATGCGAACTTGAGCAATCCCTTGACCATCACAATAGAGTAGCCACGTTATCCGTACAGATTATGTCATAAAATTGGTACCTATGTATTGTTCCAGCAGGAGGAGAAGAACTACTATGAGGGACCAAGCTACAGGCCCAAGCTCTACTACCAGAAGAAGAAGCCTTGGAGCTCAACAGCTGCTGATCTGCCAGTGTGTGGGCCGAAGGTTATTCTTGGACTCTACACTGATGTTATCAGTTCTCTCCTCATCAACGGCCTAGCTGTTGTTTATGACAAGAAGCTGGAGCACCTTATCACACCAGCAGCTCATGCAGCAGCTATTAGCAAGCTAGAGAGTAGAGGGAGCCCTATCTTCGAGAAGTTCAGGAAAAGTGAGGTGGGTGAGGTCATGCACGACACAGCTGGTACCACACAACTGCGGCAGCAGGTCCCACTGGGGGATAAGCCTGGCAGGCAGCTTGGGCCCGTGGTAGAGCATGTGACAGCTGTGGTACGGTCAGTATTGCAGCCTTTGGGAGAGAAGGCCTCTACATTGGTCTTGCAGCCTGGCATGATTCTTGGCACTCAGCCCTGGGATCCACCTGCACCTGCACAGTGCCTCCATACCGACAAGCGGCCGGGAACAGAGGATGAGTTCGTGATGTTTGTACCATTGGAGGCCAATACATACATACAGATTGCCCCACAAAGCAGCACCACCATGAAGACCATGGCGAGGATGGTGTGCAACTTGGAAGCAAGAGACAACCCAGTTACCATAAATGACAGCAGTGAGGATGAGGGTGGCAGCCCTGATGATAATGGTGACAGCAGCAAAGGTGGCAGCAGCACCAGGGGGGGCGGCAGCACCAAGGGTGGCAGCAGCACCAAGGGTGGTGGCAGCACCAAGGGTGGCAGCACCAAGGGTGGTGGCAGCACCAAGGGTGGCAGCAGCACCAAGGGTGGCAATGCCAAGGGCGGCATGGCCACAGAGGCAGTAGCTACATTGGATGGCGGGGATGAGATTGACAGCAGCAGTGATGAGGCAACGTTTCCTCACAAGTATGTGGCTGAGGTTCTACCCTACCTGTCGTACCATAAAGTATTCCGGATGCTTCTGCAGCCTGGGCACGTCCTTTTCTTAGATGCAAATACAGTGCATGCAGGAGATCAGGGGAGCACTACCAGCTGGTTCCCACGTCTGCACTGGTATGTCCAGAACCCTACCAACTTATAGGGGGGATAACAGCGCCTAACTTCTTAGGCGGGGCTGTCAGATGAGCTCATTATCAGCTCTGGACGATTGTTGTTAGCAATGCATAACAGCCAGCTAGAGGCCAGTTAGAGGCTGTCTGGGGCCAGTTTGGAGTTGTGACACACCCGATCCTGGAACCCAACTTGTTAACAGTGGTTATTGTTAGATACTGTTTGCAGCGGTAAGGACCTGTGAAGGAATGTGTCGTCACAAGAGGTAAAAAAGTTGAAAGCTGTTAGGATGAAGGAATGATAAACGGAGTGCTAGCCTTTAATGGTTGTCAAAGAAAGTTGGTAGGTAGGAGTGGCCACAGGACAGTTGCTGTAAGGACCTGTGAAGGAATGTGTCGTCACAAGAGATAAAATCTGTTGAAAGCTGTTAGGATGAAGGAATGATAAACGGAGTGCTAGCCTTTAATGATTGTCAAAGAAAGTCGGTAGGTAGGAGCGGCCACAGGACAGTTGCTGTAAGGACCTGTGAAGGAATGTGTCGTCACAAGAGATAAAATCTGTTGAAAGCTGTTAGGATGAAGGAATGATAAACGGAGTGCTAGCCTTTAATGATTGTCAAAGAAAGTCGGTAGGTAGGAGCGGCCACAGGACAGTTGCTGTAAGGACCTGTGAAGGAATGTGTCGTCACAAGAGATAAAATCTGTTGAAAGCTGTTAGGATGAAGGAATGATAAACGGAGTGCTAGCCTTTAATGATTGTCAAAGAAAGTCGGTAGGTAGGAGCGGCCACAGGGGATATTTGTAAACAGACCTTGAAAACAGTTATGAAAAGTAACATGGTGACATTGCAATGACAGGCTGTTACTATCTGTAGCGAATGTTTGTGATCCCAATCTGTTGTTGACGAATTTTAAATGCTGCTGAGAAGTAGGTACATATGAACAATGTAAATTTTATCAGCTGTTACAAATTGTCCTAGTCCTTGATATATGTCATGTCTGTTTAATTCTGTCTGTCATCATCCATGTCAGTGTCTATTAGCATGGAAGCATGTAGGGGCATGAATGAATCCAGGCCCAAACCATAATCTTCAGGAAGAATCCATATTCATATAATAATTTACAGCCAAATAAAGACATGCTCAAATCGTTGATCTTGGCCCTGTCTCACACCGCACCTTGTTATCACCGCCACTTCTGTCCACACATACATTTCATCCATCAGTAGTGTTATAGCCTGATAAGCATCTACCAAAACAGGCAGCTCACGATTACCAACTTGCTTGCCAGCTCATGACACCTCACAAGTCATTCAACCAAAGCAAGCATGCCCTTGTACTGGACCATTGAGTCCTTCCACAGATCATTGGTGCAGATATGGATGAAGGCCCACTCCTTGACCTTCTGTTTGTTGTACTTGGCAAGTAGGCTCTCCACTGGCAGCTCAACTACCGTGTGCTTCTTGAGCTCCTTTCCAACCTTGACGGTCCCACTGGGCAATGTTAGGGTCATCTTCTTGCTGTTGTTGATCTTGTGCATTATGAAGACCGAAACCTTTTCTGTGTCGTGCACAACATTTTCCTGCACACATATTGAAAAAAGGTATCAAAGAGACCGGCCAAGAATTGATAACGTTTCTTGATTTATTGTTGTATCTCTGTTATATCCGCCTACAGCAAAGGCTCAATCAAAAGATGACCAGGTGCCACATCGGATACTACCCGTAGATACCCCAGGGTACTACAATTATCCCCCCTTTAGGCAGGTGCGTCCCCGCACCAGAGGGGCCAAAGTGAATTACCACCCTAAGACCAACACTGGATTCAACTCCTCACGGCCTGGTGATGGGGCCTGCCACCTCCCATTGACCAGTCTGACCACCCACTCCATCTGACAGGAGGGGGATTAGAACCCGGGCTCAATCCGCACGATGTCTAATGTGCTTGCAGTTCATACATTGCAGCTAACATATGAATCAACATAAAATATTTTGATGAACTCATAAGACTGCACTTATGATGCAAGTAATGAGCAAATGTGTGATGTTTGAAGCATGTGGGGCATGTGACAAGTGATGTAAGCATGCAACTGGCATGCTTACAAGTGATGACAAGTGATGCTATCACCTGCATGGATGGCAAGTGATGGCAAGTGACCATCACTTGTCAAAGCAAGTGGCAAGGACTACTATTACCTTCATTACACATGATGGTGCAAGAAGGATTGCCAGGCCCTAGTAAACCAAAAAACTGCAATCCAAATCCCCCAAACGAAAGAAGTAATGTTTTTTAATGAAATCAGCTATGGGGGCAATTTTGCTCACGTACTTGGTAAATGGCCTATTTATAAGAGTGAAGCACAAGGATGCATGCAAGCTTGGCGCACATAACAAATGACATGAATTTTCAACATGCATCATGACCCATGATAAGCATGCACGACTTTTCATGTGGATGCTGATGAACAAGTGACTCACAATAAGAAACACACATGCTCACCCTTGCTCATGATGACAACTACGAATCAGTTCATATTTGCTTGGTGAGCCTGGCCTGGCTCCTGCATGCAGGCAGATGGGAGCAGCAAGCAGTTATTTTAAAATCATTAATGAGGATATCACCAGCAGATAAGGATGGACGCCTAAATTATGGTACATCTAACAGTGCAGTTGATTAGGAGCACGCAGGTTCATCACTAGTTCTCAAAATAAACTTAATAAACTTAAAATCGCCAGAAATAATAGCACTCAGCAATATTACTTCTTTCTCATCCCCCTAGTATATTATCGTGCGCATGCTGCTCATTCTCATCACCCCCAATACACGCTTTGAGATGTAGCAAGTCAAAACTCCTAATTTAAGGGATTCGATCCCCCGACCTCAGGTCAGCCGCTCCCGGCGAGAAACCATCAGTTTCCCCCATGGTGCCCGAAAGGAAAGCAACCAATTCCCCTGACCAGACTTAATTCCCATAATATATCACCAAGTGTCGCTCACTCTCAGCAAAATTAAAGACTTACAAACTAAACACTACTATTGTAATTCATCTCCTAGATGCCTATTATCAAATGCGAGCTAAATTTAAGTGTGTGCTAAACAAAAAGAAAATGGTAGGTGTAAGGAACTAGCCACCTAGCTGCTGCTGCGTGCGTGCATGGCTTACCCAAATCAGATATCTACTCACCCAAGTTGACTGAACGCATGGTAAATGCCAAAGAATATAGCATTTTAAAGGAGGACTCCGAAGATCTGATGCCTACTACCAGTGAACGTGGCAGATCTCCCAGACAGATGGCTGTATGGCTTGCTCACTCCAACACAAAAGCAACATGTCAGCAGGAATTCTTCCGAGCAGCTTGTATGAACGAAATGATGTAGTGTGTACTGTAAAGCTACAAGGAAGAGCACCAACATCAGGACGACTTGCCCTGCATTGCGCACTTTGCTGTGTGTGAAACTCAATTATTCATGACTCACTTCTGCATTCATGAAATCTTATTCGAACTCAAAAGAATATGAGTATGGAACAACGATCAAGCTATTCTGATTCATGGCCGCCATTGTTAACAACATCTCCGTGGTTTCGGTGCTGGCAGGGCCTTACAACTCCGAAGTCGTAGGAGCCACACAGCACTAGCCGTTTTGTGTAGATTAAAAATTTTATGACAATTAAGATCTTCTTATGTCAAAAAGGAAAATAGTCAAGCAGTGCATGCAGTGGGTGTCACGTGCACCGTTTGTTTTCCTTTGCGTTCTGCCTTCTTGATTGTAAAAGCAAACAAATAAGACATTTTCTATTGTCTGAAAGGGTCTGTTTTGGTGGCTGTCTGAATTGATTGTCGAAACAATGGGACAATGGCAAGGTATTTTTAATCAGTCAGGCAATCAGAGCTTGAGAATCCTTGTCCGACGTTGCAATGTAAATGTGCTCGTTCCGTCAGGCCTAGCTATCTAGTAGTGGCATCCTAATCGTTCATCCCCACAATCGCGACTAGGGAGTCGCGATACGGCAGTCGCCATCATATTAGGTTGTGTGGGCGATGCTATCATATCTAGCATTTGATTGTGTTAAGACCATAATCAAGAATCTGTATGTCAGAGGTTCGAATCACACTGTGCGCATGTCAAGACATACGGCATGTCAAACATCATGCGTAATAAGTGCAGTAAAGCTTTTTGTTGGTTAACGGGCAGCTACTTTGGCAACGTAGCGAGTCATAAACGGTTTCGTAATTGGTAGGACGAATTGCGCGCGCATGGTACCTTTGGACGCACAACAGGCGTGCGCGCGTTTCATTTGTTCAGAGGCCACGTCGATTGACGTAAGGCCCATCTAGAAGTTTGCCGCGAATAAAAGCGTCGAAAGCAACTGAAGAGTTCGTCAGTTGCCTCTCAAAGCTATTGAGCGGAAAAGACCTACAAAATACGAGTTAAAGATTGTAAACCCCAAATAAGCCAAGCCACCAAGTCTGCTGCCCCAACCCGAAGAAGTCGTCAATCATCGGTCGACATCAGTGTGCCCTGGGCAACGCACCAAGGCCTTATCCACCACCCGTTCGGTGGATAAGAGGACATCCTTCACTTCCTGAGGAGTCCAACACCTTCACGTTGAGGAGAGGCGAGCGGCAAAGCGTTATCCCCAGCCAACTGACGACTGCACGCTGCAACCTGCAGTAAGTGCGTTCGTTAAGTAACAATTGTAGACCAATCATTGTGCACGCGAAGTTCCCTCGCTGGAAATTTTGCTCGAGTCTTGGACAGGCTGCGAGCGCTTCGCGTCTAGACACGTAGTCGAGCTTCCGCGCCTCCAGGCAGCGAGCCGCCAGGAGAGGAGGCGGCTGAAGCACAAGTAAGATCTCACTTCGGCGGAGCTACGTTGGCGGATGTGGCGGCTTTTGGCTCGTACACGCACCAGTTGTTCCAGCTCTGGTCAAATCTGGCATCACCTGAGCAGCTAGGTGCCATGAGCAAGGCCGCAGTTCGACCACCGGGACGCCAAGTGCAGGATGTTCTCGCAGAGGAGCATACCGCACCCACACCTTCACGACAAATGAGAAGCCCCTTTTACCCATGTGATCATAACGACAACCCAGTCAGGGCCCTGTACCCTGGCTCGATTGGATGCGTCGGCACTTCTGGCTCTCTGACGCGGAGCACGCCCGTGTACAACAGTGTCACGGGGCAGTACGACGCACTCTACCCTGCGGAGTGTGAAAGGATCCTGGGATTGGAGGCAGACAGCACGCGGCTGGACAATGTGGTGATTGATGAGCGCAGGCAGCTATTCACGCACATTCACGACGTCACGTACCTTGCCAGCATACTGGCAGTGCTGCAAGTGATGGCGGGACAAGTCAAGTGCCTGGAGCAGGCTGGCAAACCACTTCAGCACGCAGCCTTTGCCTCGCATGGCGTGGCAGTAGCCCTGGCAACGCATGCAGGACGCGACCTTGAGGACCGGCCCTACCTCGCCGCTCTGGTCACGTCAAAAGCTGAAGAAGGAAGCAACCAGGACATATGGGAGGACGACGATACCCTTCACTTGCTCGTACATGGGGTGCCGCCTCCGGGAGCGAGCCCCTCCGAACAAAGGAGATGTGTGTGAAGGGCCAAGTCCTATCGCATGCAGGGAGGCATGCTCTACCGCTTGGATCAAGGTGGCAAGGGACGAGTAGTACCCAAGCCCACGGAGCGTGTGGAGGTGGTCAAGAGGACACACGAAGATACAGGGCACTTCAGAGTCAGGCGTACCCTTGGTCTACTGCTCGCCGGCTATTGGTGGCGCGGCATGGCCGAGGACGTAGCGACGGTCGTGCGGCATTGCGCGGCATGTGACAGGGTCAACACGACCTTCTCTGCACAAGCACCCTCGCTCAATTCCCTACCGGTATGTGGCCTGTTCTACCGTTGGGGCGTGGACCTATGCGGACCCTTCTGCCAGACGGCAAGAGGGCACACGTATGTCATGGTCTGCGTTGAGCATTTTTCCAAGTACGTGGTCTTAATTCCACTGCCCGACAAGCATGCGGAGCAGACGGCCTTTGCCTTTCAGCAGCATGTCCTCGGGCGGTATGGTGCATGCGCAGAGGTTTGCACGGATCAAGGGAGCGAGTGGAAAGGAGAGTTTGCCCAATTACTGGTCGATGCACTAATCGATCACAGGCAGACTTCAGCGAACCACCCTCAGGCAAACGGTCTAACCGAAAGGGCCGTCCAAACGTGCAAGAATGCGTTGCGCAGGATCACGGAAGCCGGAGGAGGTAACACCGAGTGGGACAAGCACCTGGTGTACGTGATGCTGGGATATAACTGCTCCGCGCAGTCATCCTCTTGCGTAGCGCCTTACCACATCTTGTATGCGGTGGAGCCCACCATCCCACCGGCAATAAGGGAGAGGTTTTCACACGAGGTGGACTTAGATGATCCCGAGGCGGCCGCGCGAGCCATCATGCAGCGCGCCGCCATTCTGCGAAGGCACATGGCCATCACAGGAGCCAACCTTCTGATCGCGCAGCACCGTGATTCGCTGAGGTATGCACGGTTGAGGGGAGGTGCGATGTTACCCCGGATGCGCCGTTTCGAGATGGGAGACTACGTGTATTACCGCAATACTACTGGCCGAACTGCCCTGGAGCCTCAGGCGTGGCCAGAGATACTGCGGGTGGTGGAGGTACGGCCAACGGGTGTGCTACAGCTAGAGGGACGATGTGGCAATCGCATCACGGCGCACGTCACACACTGTGCCCCATGTCATTTGCCCATTGATGATCACACCATAGACCCTAGGCTGCCTAGGCCTTCTGCCAGTTTGCCTTGTGAGGTGTGCAAATTCCCTGATGGTGAGGAGTGGATGTTGCTTTGTGACAATTGCGGTGCTGGGTGGCACACTTATTGCCTCAAGCCACCGCTGACTGAGGTACCAGAGGGTGCCTGGTACTGCCCACGGTGCACGGCCCAACGGGTGCCGGGTGAGCAAGCCCAGGCTGTCGACGCCGGGCCCAAGATCGCAGCGGCGGTACCCCAGCATCTGAAGGAGCTAGTGGGTGCTGCCGTTATGCGTGAGCCGCGCGGACGTGGCAGGCGGGATGGACGCAAGTTAGGCGTGTCATCTTACCTAGGAAGGCAAGGACGCGCACACAGGTTCCAGATAGTGTATGAGGACGGAGAGATCGAGGAAGTTGGCTTGCCAGAGCTGCGTGCACGCCTGACCTTCAGCGCGCCGGACAAGAAAAACGCAAGGAGCACGGCAGTACGGCAAGGAGCCTTAGCTGAGTGGGCACTGGGAGAAGTACGAGGAGTGGAGGCAGCTCTGGGGCAGGGCATGCCGGGCTGGCATAGCCGAACCAAGGTGGTGGCGCTGCACACAGCACTAACACGCCCGGTTCTGGTCCAGTACCAGCCGAGCACGCAGGAGCTGAGGAACCTATTGAGCGTCCTCATGCTGGAAAAGATGCGCAGGGTGCATTTACCTTTCGAGTGGAGCAATGAGCTAAGGGTGATTCTGCTTGAAGCAGGGTGCAGTGTGCGACGGCTACTTAGCACGGGAATCCGTGAGTCAGTGGGGCCCGGTGCCCTGGTTAGCAGCGGAATGCCGTGCGCGGAGGCAGTTGTTTTTGGGTTGTCATCTGAATTGTTAGATTTGGTTCTACCCAGCGTGGTGGATCAGGCCGGTATAGTCACGGCAGCACTGGTCCCGATAGAGTATATCACCATGGGTGATGAGGCCCGGATGAAATGGCTCTCTGCTCGTCAGAAGGAGGGCAGAATGGTGTTGTGCCGAAGTAGCGGATGCCTTTGGGTGGTAATCTTTGCCACGGTGTTTTGGAGAGACACCTTGTTTAGAGAGAGCGGAGACACCGTTGAGGTACTCAAGGTGTAGATCAGTCCTGTCCAAACCACCAGCGCCAGACATACTAGGCACGGTGCTGGGGGGGGAGTGACGGTACGGCACTAGTTGTGTTCGATTTACGGTAATTTGGCGTGACACGCAAGTGATTTTGGTTAATAGGGAACAAGGGGCAGTGCGTGGCATTCGCACCTGTCAGGCTTGCATAATTCAAAGGTTGATGTGATAACGGATATCAACTGTAAGTTCCAGACCAGCAAGTCTGGAACTGACAGTTAAAAGTTGAATGCAGTAACATATCTTAACTGTAAGATCCAGACCAACAAGTCTGGAACCTACATACAGTTAGCAAGTCGTGGAAATGAATGCTACAACTGTAGAATCCAGACCAGGCAGTCTGGATTCGGTAATTACAACTCATATGTAGAACCATCAACCGATTGTCACATTCTAGATAACTAGTTATTATGTATCGGAGGAAGAGTATGGTCTGTCATAATTCGCTCAATGACAATATCTGAATGGTCATGGGCTCAATCCTTGCTATGGTCATTTCTTTAGCGGGCAGGCACAGATTGTATGTTTCTCTGGACTGCACGGCCATGTTTTGATATCGCCACACAACACGGGCAAATATTGGCAGGGTGATACAGATATTTTGTATGGGCTACCTCTATATGGAGATAATTGGGTTGAACTGCTCATGTGTTGGTCTATGGTCATGAGGATGCCTCGAGCCATAGTATGGTTTAGGGCTATACTTCACTGCAGTGTTCTTTGTGCATATGGCTTGGCTTGTCATTTACCTTTTTAATGCCTTGACTGATATTGCAGTAGCATGATTGATGGTGTATGTAACAGTTGACCTAATAACACAGCAGGTAGAACAGTTGCAGTCTGTTACAGCAGGATTTAAGTCCCCATCCAACATTCATTAACACCACAAAACAGCCTAAAAAATGCCAAAACACCATCAGACAGTCATATATAGTAATCAACAACGTGAATTCTTGTTCTACTTTGTCAACATTGTTGTTGACAGCCAGATGGACCTGCACCTGGTGTATGTACTTAATCCGTCGTGACATGTATGTAACAGAGACGTTGACCTAACAACACAGCAGATAGAGCACTTACAGGCTGTTACAGGATTCAAGTCCCAACCAATATTCATTAACACCACCAAACAGCCTAAAACACGCCATAACACCATCAGACAGTCATTTATAGCAATCAACAACGTGAATCCCTGTTCTACTTTGTCAACATTGTTGTTGACAGCCAGGTGGACCTGCACCTAGCCCAAACACCATCAGACAGCTCCCGATTTGTTAGAGACCTCTGTTACACTAACATTTTCTAACAGGCAAGCCAGTTAGGGGCTGTTATCCCCCCTATAAGTTGGTAGGGCAAATTGCGCACCTGGACGCAACGATGCGCCTTGCGCACCTGACATATGTGATATGCTGATGCATGTGCAAGTCCGTCTGTTCGACTCTTTGTTGTGTGCGCAAGTATGCGCACACGTGCAAGGGCACACATTTTATCGTGAATGACATGATCTCATATAACATAATATGACATATGTAATATGCTGATGCATGTGCAAGTCGTCGCACCGGATGTTTCGCGCCGCGTTACAGGTGCGCGATTCGACGTGCGACATGCCAATATATATTGTAGCCATCTATGATTATGGCTACGATCAGGGAAGATCACCGGCGTCGAAGTGCGCATCTGCGGCCGTCCAACGTTGTCCGCGTGAAATGTAGGGCTTCTTGTAAGATGTACGGCCTTCTTCGCGTGTGTCGGCTCGCTACAGTAGGTCGGATTGCATCGCGGATATACACATCCGTCCGATTTCTTTATCTTAACATACGGTACTGCGGCTGCACACTGCATTACTGCACACTGGTCGGTGGCGCCGCCAACGTAAGCTGCACGGCCTTTCACGAAGCTGGGCTATTTACAGGCGTCGGCTCGCTACTGTGGGATTGTATCGCATATAGATCGCGTATATATCACACGATGCGTGGTATTGCGGCTGAAGACGGCTTCCATCCGTTCAGTCACATGGCATCGCGGTCCTCAACCCCGACCCCAATATGCTACGTGGCCAGCTGCCTGCGCGTGTTGGACGGACGGACAGACAGACAACGTCCCCCTAAGATCGGCGTAAGGTCTCCGTTCCGACGACGGAACGACTATCGTCGTTCACGACGGACAACGCACAAAAGACGGAATGACAGATCGGCGGACCTCGGCGAGACGGAGGCAAGTGCAGCGCGGGGTCGACGCAGAGACGGACGCAGGCGCGCAGGCACGTTCCCGGTGGTGTGCGTGGACGAGGTCCGAGACCGGCAGGACTTGCTGGATCGCGTCCGCCGTGCACCTGGCATTAAAGTGCGAGGACACGTCAGCGTCGCCTGGGTGCGCTTTCGTCCGCACAACGATGAGGACGAACTTGCAGTGGATGAAGATGCTCTGCAGGAGTACAAGCGTATGGGATGCGTTGCACAAGTACCTGAGGCACTGCTGCGCTCCGCGATCGGTCCTACAGATCCGGAGGTCGCCGGCGTACTGCGAAGCACACTCCTTAATGACCGCACTGGCGCCGCTGGTGTATGGCCGCTGCAGGAGACGTTACAAGGAAACACGGCTGGTGAAATGCTGCACGGCAGCGGCGCGTATGCATCGCCGTCTGATACAGGTGTGCTTCCTTCTTGTTGAAAGACGGGGTAACCCGACGGGGCTCACAGACGGGAAACGGTGGGGGGAGGGGGCGGCGGGAAACATACGTACATCGCTTTCGACGGACTATCGTCGTTCTTGACGGACAACGCACAAAAGGCCGGCGCGCACTACGACGACGAGAACATCCGACGGAACGACAGACCGGCGGACCTCGGTGAGACGGAGGCAAGTGCAGCACGGCGTCGACGCCGAGACGGACGGATCACGTCATCGTCGCCTGGGTGTGCTTTCGTCCGCGGCTGAAGACGGCTTCCATCCGTTCAGTCACATGGCATCGCGGTCCTCAACCCCGACCCCAATATGCTACGTGGCCAGCTGCCTGCGCGTGTTGGACGGACGGACAGACGGACAACGTCCCCCTAAGATCGGCGTAAGGTCTCCGTTCCGACGACGGAACGACTATCGTCGTTCACGACGGACAACGCACAAAAGACGGAATGACAGATCGGCGGACCTCGGCGAGACGGAGGCAAGTGCAGCGCGGGGTCGACGCCGAGACGGACGCAGGCGCGCAGGCACGTTCCCGGTGGTGTGCGTGGACGAGGTCCCAGACTGGCAGGACTTGCTGGATCGCGTCCGCCGTGCACCTGGCATTAAAGTGCGAGGACACGTCAGCGTCGCCTGGGTGCGCTTTCGTCCGCACAACGATGAGGACGAACTTGCGGTGGATGAAGATGCTCTGCAGGAGTACAAGCGTATGGGACCTCGGCGAGACGGAGGCAAGTGCAGCGCGGGGTCGATGCCATGATGGACGCAGGCGTGCAGGCGCGTTCACGGTGGTGTGCGTAGACCAGGTCCGAGACCGGCAGGATTACCCACCTGCACCTCGCTTCCGGCATGGCCACCGTGCTGCGTCGGCGCGCATACCCTCGCCTCCGCGGTCGCTCCCCGGGGAACTACGGCCCCCCTCGCGGGCGGACAGCCCGCGTCTAGTCCGTCTGTCTGGAACATATTTGGTAAGTCGCCATTTTTCTCGGCGTCGTAGCGCCTTCGGAGCGCCGTCGTGCGCCTAAGACGTCGTCGTTCAAAACGCGATGTCGCCGGTTCGATTCCGAACGTCACCGGACGTTTCGTGGCACGAATCGTCGCCGCGTCGGCGTCACCGGACGTTTCGCGGCGCGCTCAGGTGCGACATCTCAATATATGCAAGGGCACGCACATATGCAAGGGCATGCCTTTTATCGTCACCGGACGTTTCACGGCGCAAACAGGACGTTTCACGGCACGAATCGTCGCCCCGTCGTCACCGGACGTTTCGCGGCACGAATCGTCGCCGCGGCGGCGTCTGGCCGTGTATGATATTATGATATTATGGCACATCGAATACGGCACGTCGAATTGCCCACCTGGACGCAACGATGCGCCTTGCGCGAACCGGACGTTTCACGGCACGAATCGTCGCCGCGCCGTCACCGGACGTTTCACGGCGCGTTCAGGTGCGACATCTCAATATATGCAAGGGCACGCACATATGCAAGGGCATGCCTTTTATCGTCACCGGACATTTCATGGCGCGAACCGGACGTTTCGCGGCACGAATCGTCGCCGTGTCGTCACCGCACGTTTCGCGGCACGAATCGTCGCCGCGGCGGCGTCTGGCCGTGTATGATATTATGACATTATGGCACATCGAATACGGCACGTCAAATTGCGCACCTGGACGCAACGATGCGCCTTGCGCACCTGACATATGTGATATGCTGATGCATGTGCAAGTCCGTCTGTTCGACTCTTTGTTGTGTGCGCAAGTATGCGCACACGTGCAAGGGCACACATTTTATCGTGAATGACATGATCTCATATAACATAATATGACATATGTAATATGCTGATGCGTGTGCAAGTCGTCGCACCGGATGTTTCGCGCCGCGTTACAGGTGCGCGATTCGACGTGCGACATGCCAATATATATTGTAGCCATCTATGATTATGGCTACGATCAGGGAAGATCACCGGCGTCGAAGTGCGCATCTGCGGCCGTCCAACGTTGTCCGCGTGAAATGTAGGGCTTCTTGTAAGATGTACGGCCTTCTTCGCGTGCGTCGGCTCGCTACAGTAGGTCGGATTGCATCGCGGATATACACATCCGTCCGATTTCTTTATCTTAACATACGGTACTGCGGCTGCACACTGCATTACTGCACACTGGTCGGTGGCGCCGCCAACGTAAGCTGCACGGCCTTTCACGAAGCTGGGCTATTTACAGGCGTCGGCTCGCTACTGTGGGATTGTATCGCATATAGATCGCGTATATATCACACGATGCGTGGTATTGCGGCTGAAGACAGCTTCCATCCGTTCAGTCACATGGCATCACGGTCCTCAACCCCGACCCCAATATGCTACGTGGCCAGCTGCCTGCGCGTGTTGGACGGACGGACAGACGGACAATGTCCCCCTAAGATCGGCGTAAGGTCTCCGTTCCGACGACGGAACGACTATCGTCATTCACGACGGACAACGCACAAAAGACGGAATGACAGATCGGCGGACCTCGGCGAGACGGAGGCAAGTGCAGCGCGGGGTCGACGCCGAGACGGACGCAGGCGCGCAGGCACGTTCCCGGTGGTGTGCGTGGACGAGGTCCGAGACCGGCAGGACTTGCTGGATCGCGTCCGCCGTGCACCTGGCATTAAAGTGCGAGGACACGTCAGCGTCGCCTGGGTGCGCTTTCGTCCGCACAACGATGAGGACGAACTTGCGGTGGATGAAGATGCTCTGCAGGAGTACAAGCGTATGGGATGCGTTGCACAAGTACCTGAGGCACTGCTGCGCTCCGCGATCGGTCCTACAGATCCGGAGGTCGCCGGCGTACTGCGAAGCACACTCCTTAATGACCGCACTGGCGCCGCTGGTGTATGGCCGCTGCAGGAGACGTTACAAGGAAACACGGCTGGTGAAATGCTGCATGGCAGCGGCGCGTATGCATCGCCGTCTGATACAGGTGTGCTTCCTTCTTGTTGAAAGACGGGGTAACCCAACGGGGCTCACAGACGGGAAACGGTGGGGGGAGGGGGCGGCGGGAAACATACGTACATCGCTTTCGACGGACTATCGTCGTTCTTGACGGACAACGCACAAAAGGCCGGCGCGCACTACGACGACGAGAACATCCGACGGAACGACAGACCGGCGGACCTCGGTGAGACGGAGGCAAGTGCAGCACGGCGTCGACGCCGAGACGGACGGATCACGTCATCGTCGCCTGGGTGTGCTTTCGTCCGCGGCTGAAGACGGCTTCCATCCGTTCAGTCACATGGCATCGCGGTCCTCAACCCCGACCCCAATATGCTACGTGGCCAGCTGCCTGCGCGTGTTGGACGGACGGACAGACGGACAACGTCCCCCTAAGATCGGCGTAAGGTCTCCGTTCCGACGACGGAACGACTATCGTCGTTCACGACGGACAACGCACAAAAGACGGAATGACAGATCGGCGGACCTCGGCGAGACGGAGGCAAGTGCAGCGCGGGGTCGACGCAGAGACGGACGCAGGCGCGCAGGCACGTGCACGGTGGTGTGCGTGGACGAGGTCCGAGACCGGCAGGACTTGCTGGATCGCGTCCGCCGTGCACCTGGCATTAAAGTGCGAGGACACGTCATCGTCGCCTGGGTGCGCTTTCGTTCGCACAACGATGAGGGTGAACTTGCGGTGGATGAACATGCTCTGCAGGAGTACGAGCGTATGGGATGCGTTGCTTAAGTACCTGAGGCACTGCTGCGCTCCGTGATCGGTCCTACAGATCCGGAGCTCGCCGGCGTACTGCGGAGCACGTTCCTCCATGACCGCACTGGCGCCGCTGGTGTATGGCCGCTGCAGGAGACGTTACAAGGCAACACGGCTGGTGAAATGCTGCACGGTAGCGGCGCGTATTATCGCCGTCTGATACAGGTGTGCTTCCTTCTTGTTGAAAGACGGGGTAACCCGACGGGGCTCACAGACGGGAAATGGTGGGGGGAGGGGGGGGCGGGAAACATACGTACATCGCTTTCGATGGACTATCGTCATTCACGACGGACAACGCACAAAAGGCCGGCGCGCACTACGACGACGAGAAAATCCAACGGAACGACAGACTGGCGGACCTCGGTGAGACGGAGGCAAGTGCAGCGCGGCGTCGACGCCGAGACGGACGGATCACGTCATCGTCGCCTGGGTGCGCTTTCGTCCGCGGCTGAAGACGGCTTCCATCCGTTCAGTCACATGGCATCGCGGTCCTCAACCCCGACCCCAATATGCTACGTGGCCAGCTGCCTGCGCGTGTTGGACGGACGGACAGACGGACAACGTCCCCCTAAAATCGGCGTAAGGTCTCCGTTCCGACGACGGAACGACTATCGTCGTTCACGACGGACAACGCACAAAAGACGGAACGACAGATCGGCGGACCTCGACGAGACGGAGGCAAGTGCAGCGCGGGGTCGACGCAGAGACAGACGCAGGCGCGCAGGCACGTTCACGGTGGTGTGCGTGGACGAGGTCCGAGACCGGCAGGACTTGCTGGATCGCGTCCGCCGTGCGCCTGGCATTAAAGTGCGAGGACACGTCAGCGTCGCCTGGGTGCGCTTTCGTCCGCACAACGATGAGGATGAACTTGCGGTGGATTACCCCCCTGCACCTCGCTTCCGGCATGGCCACCGTGCTGCGTCGGCACGCATACCCTCACCTCCACGATGGTCGCTCCACGGGGAACTACGGCCCCCCTCGCGGGCGGACGGCCCGCGTCTAGTACGGCAGTGGCCATAATTGGAAAGTTGTGCCAAACGTCAGTGAAATGGTATGACAGCCTGTTTTCGTATGTGAGGTCGCCGGTTCGAATCTTGCCATTTTCGACTTTTTTCAATCTTTTTCTTTTTTCGTCAATTGAAATGTGCCTTAGAGCCTGAAATAGTTTTCATTCGACATGGCATCCATTGGTGTCAGCCAGGTTTGAGCGGTCATGCATGAGCGGTCATGCATTGCATTTTTGTGTCTCCCACAACACAGCCAAATTCTGACTCTCCCACAACTCGGCCATATTTGCAAGCAAGACAGAATATCTGGGCAATAACAACAAGACATACGAAAATATAAAACGCGTGTGCGAAATTTGGGCTCTTTGCCGAAATCGGTTCACTCTGCTGTCGTACTACCCATTTGGATAGTACGACGGGAAGAGCAGTCACAAAAGGTGACGACATTTCATGAAAATTTCGTGTCCTTTTCCATCCATTATTAGCCAAATTGTAATGTATCTTTTGTGCTTTGTTGTTTTGTATGAGCGGCCAAATTCTGTCTCTCCCACACCTCGGCCATATTTGCAAGCAAGACAGAATATCTGGGCAATAACAACAAGACATACGAAATATAAAACGCGTGTGCAAAATTTGGGCTCTTTGCCGAAATCGGTTCACTTTGCTGTCGTATTATCCATTGTATCCATCCAGCCCACGACGGGAAGAGCGGTCGCTAAAGGTGACGGAATTTCATAAAAACTTTGAGTCGTTTTCTATCCATAATTAGGCATATTGTAATGTATATTGTATGTTTTAAATGAGCGGCCATGTATTGCTTGTTTGTTGCTCGCACAACACAGCCAAATATGCAAGCCAGTCAGGATTTCTGGGCACGAGCAATAACACAGACGATGTGAAATGCGTGTGCAAATTATCGCCTGCTTGTCAAAATCGGTTCATTCTGCTGTCGCATTATCCATTTGGATAGTACGACGGGAAGAGTGGTCGCGATGGGTGACGGAATTTCGTGAAAATTTTGAGTCGTTTTAGCATCCATTATTAGCCAATTTTAAATGTATCTTTTGTGCTTTGTTGTTTTATATGAGCGACCATGTTGTTCGCAAAACACAGCCAAGTATGCAAGCCAGACAGGATTTCTGGGCACGAGCAATAACACAGACGATGTGAAATGCGTGTGCAAATTATCGCCTGCTTGTCAAAATCGGTTCATTCTGCTGTCGTATTATCCATTTGGATAGTACGACGGGAAGAGTGGTCGCGATGGGTGACGGAATTTCGTGAAAATTTTGAGTCGTTTTAGCATCCATTATTAGCCAATTTTAAATGTATCTTTTGTGCTTTGTTGTTTTATATAAGCGGCCATGCATTGCTTGTTTGTTGCTCGCACAACACAGCCAAATGTGCAAGCCAGACAGGATTCTGGGCACAAGCAATAACACAGACGATGTAAATGTGTTTGCACAAATTTCGTCTCTTTGTCAAAATCGGTTCATTCTGCTGTCGTATTATCCATTTGGATAGTACGACAGGAAGAGCGGTCGCGACAGGTGACGGAATTTTGTTAAAATTTTGAGTCGTTTTAGCATCCATTATTAGCCAAATTGAAATGTATCTTTTGTGCTTTGTTGTTTTATATGAGCGGCCGTGTTTGTCTCTCCCACAACACAGCCAAATTTGCAAGAAGGACAGGATTTCTGGGCAAGAACAACAAGACAGACAAAATAAAAAATGAGCGTGCAAATTTTTGCCTGTTTGTGAGAATCGGTTCAATCTGCTGTCGTATTATCCATTTGGATACGACGACGGGAAGAGCGGTCGCGAAAGGTGACGGAATTTTGTGAAAATTTCATGTCATTTGCCATATATAATGTGCGTACACGAGTGTAGTATCTAACCCACAACATCATCCTAGAACCTACAACACATCCAATCTTCCATTGGGGCCACTCGCGTTTAAGTGGACCGAATTGGAGAACGGATGAAGACCATATACGCACTCATCGATTCACTCCCGTCCGGCCATTCGCGTTTAAATGGGTTTCCGGGAGGAATGTCTGAGGACACCGACGATGGGCCGGGACGGTCGACAAGATAATCAAGAGAATGTTGTGCACGTGTATCCAGAAAATAAGATTTGGTTATCATTATTGTTAGATAGCTCGCCCTGCATAGACTCCAGTCTATTTCTTATAGTATGATTGCTCATTTTTTGTGTTAAGCCGTTCAGTTCACCTCATGATAGTTTTGCCGTAGTCAGTTGCAGAGACAAGGCATTTTCCCCAGTCGTTTTACTTACAGAGCTAACCGATGGGTTACCCCTCCAAAAGGATACCCGCCCACCCCAATAGCACCGCTACCCATGGGTTACCCACCCAGCACCCACCCATTACCCTCCCAACCAATGCCATAGGGACGGTGACGGAATTTTGTGAAAATTTCATGTCATTTGCCATATATAATGTGCGTACACGAGTGTAGTATCTAACCCACAACATCATCCTAGAACCTACAACACATCCAATCTTCCATTGGGGCCACTCGCGTTTAAGTGGACCGAATTGGAGAACGGATGAAGACCATATACGCACTCATCGATTCACTCCCGTCCGGCCATTCGCGTTTAAATGGGTTTCCGGGAGGAATGTCTGAGGACACCGACGATGGGCCGGGACGGTCGACAAGATAATCAAGAGAATGTTGTGCACGTGTATCCAGAAAATAAGATTTGGTTATCATTATTGTTAGATAGCTCGCCCTGCATAGACTCCAGTCTATTTCTTATAGTATGATTGCTCATTTTTTGTGTTAAGCCGTTCAGTTCACCTCATGATAGTTTTGCCGTAGTCAGTTGCAGAGACAAGGCATTTTCCCCAGTCGTTTTACTTACAGAGCTAACCGATGGGTTACCCCTCCAAAAGGATACCCACCCACCCCAATAGCACCGCTACCCATGGGTTACCCACCCAGTACCCACCCATTACCCTCCCAACCAATGCCATAGGGACGGTGACGGAATTTTGTGAACATTTCATGTCATTTGCCATATATAATGTGCGTACACGAGTGTAGTATCTAACCCACAACATCATCCTAGAACCTACAACACATCCAATCTTCCATTGGGGCCACTCGCGTTTAAGTGGACCGAATTGGAGAACGGATGAAGACCATATACGCACTCATCGATTCACTCCCGTCCGGCCATTCGCGTTTAAATGGGTTTCCGGGAGGAATGTCTGAGGACACCGACGATGGGCCGGGACGGTCGACAAGATAATCAAGAGAATGTTGTGCACGTGTATCCAGAAAATAAGATTTGGTTATCATTATTGTTAGATAGCTCGCCCTGCATAGACTCCAGTCTATTTCTTATAGTATGATTGCTCATTTTTTGTGTTAAGCCGTTCAGTTCACCTCATAATAGTTTTGCCGTAGTCAGTTGCAGAGACAAGGCATTTTCCCCAGTCGTTTTACTTACAGAGCTAACCGATGGGTTACCCCTCCAAAAGGATACCCGCCCACCCCAATAGCACCGCTACCCATGGGTTACCCACCCAGTACCCACCCATTACCCTCCCAACCAATGCCATAGGGACGGTGACGGAATTTTGTGAAAATTTCATGTCATTTGCCATATATAATGTGCGTACACGAGTGTAGTATCTAACCCACAACATCATCCTAGAACCTACAACACATCCAATCTTCCATTGGGGCCACTCGCGTTTAAGTGGACCGAATTGGAGAACGGATGAAGACCATATACGCACTCATCGATTCACTCCCGTCCGGCCATTCGCGTTTAAATGGGTTTCCGGGAGGAATGTCTGAGGACACCGACGATGGGCCGGGACGGTCGACAAGATAATCAAGAGAATGTTGTGCACGTGTATCCAGAAAAAAAGATTTGGTTATCATTATTGTTAGATAGCTCGCCCTGCATAGACTCCAGTCTATTTCTTATAGTATGATTGCTCATTTTTTGTGTTAAGCCGTTCAGTTCACCTCATAATAGTTTTGCCGTAGTCAGTTGCAGAGACAAGGCATTTTCCCCAGTCGTTTTACTTACAGAGCTAACCGATGGGTTACCCCTCCAAAAGGATACCCGCCCACCCCAATAGCACCGCTACCCATGGGTTACCCACCCAGTACCCACCCATTACCCTCCCAACCAATGCCATAGGGACGGTGACGGAATTTTGTGAACATTTCATGTCATTTGCCATATATAATGTGCGTACACGAGTGTAGTATCTAACCCACAACATCATCCTAGAACCTACAACACATCCAATCTTCCATTGGGGCACGAGCAATAAGACAGACGGCGTAAAATGCTTGTGGAAATTTTTGCGTCTTTGTAAAAATCGGTTACTTTCGCTGTCGTATTATCAATTTGGATAGTACGACGGGAAGACCGCTCGCGAAAGGTGACGACATTTCATAAAATTGTCGAATCGTTTTTGCATCTGTGATCTGCCAAATTGTAATGTATCTTTTGTGCTTTGTTGTTTTGTATGGGCGGCTGTGCATTGCAAGTTTTTACCTCGCACATCACAGGCACCGTCCAAATGAAATTTGCAAGCCAGACAGGATTTCTAGGCACGCACAATAAGACAGGCGATTTAAAATGCGTGCGCAAATTTTCGCCTCTTTGTAAGAATCGGTTACTTGTGCTGTAGTATTATTCATTTGGATAGTACGACAGGGAGAGTGCTCGCAAAACATGACAGAGTTTCATGAAAAAATCTAGTCGTTTTTTGCATCCATATTTGCCAGATTCTAATGTATCATTTGTGCTTTGTTCTTTTGTATGAGTGGCCATGCATTGCAGTGCATAATGGTGTAAATGTATATAGCTACTACATCAAGTAGAATGTGTGCACACAAGTATAGTATCTAACCCACAACATCATCCGAGAACCTACAACGCATCCGATCATCCATTGGGGCCACTCGCTATTAAGTGGACTTAATAGGAGAACGGATGAGGACCATTAACGCACTCATCGATTCACTCCAGTCCGACCATTCGCTATTAAATGGGCTTCGGGGAGGAATGTCTGAGGACACCGACACCAGGCCGGGACGGTCGACAAGGTATAAAATCGTTAACTTACCTGTATCTCCTTACCTGAAATGCTGCTGCCCCTTGGGGTCATGCCCAAAGCTGATGATTAAGGGAAGGAAAATAAAACAGCAGAAGGCCACAGGCATAGAACCCCTTGACATTAGGTCTGCCTGAGGGAGACAATGATCATGGCACAAAGGAGGGGGCTTACTCACAGGCTAGGTTGGAAGAGCTGGCTGTGACTGATGGTGGGTCTATGTGGTGGGTCCCTATGGCTGTACTGATCTCTATGTGCCAGCTGGACTGTGCCATAAACATGCCAATAGGACAACAGAAGACTGCTGCAAGTATCAGGACCCAATAAAATATGATTGGCATAACACCCCAAAGTAAAGTTCCCAGTGTAACTAACCTGTACTGCAGATCCACCACCTCAGTCCCTGAAGATCTTGCTGTGCCTTGGGGTGTCCAGAGCCGATGTCTCTTACACAATACATAGTGTAAAGGTGACATGCATGCAATGCATAATGGTGACGAATATAACTATATAGCAAGGCTACATCATATATAATGTGCGCACACGAGTATAGTATCTAACCCACAACATCATCCGAGAACCTACAACGCATCCGATCATCCATTGGGGCCACGCGCTCTTACGTGGACTTAATAGGAGAACGGATGAAGACCATTAACGCACTCATCGATTCACTCCAGTCCGACCATTCGCTATTAAATGGGCTTCGGGGAGGAATGTCTGAGGACACCGACACCAGGCCGGGACGGTCGACAAGGAAAAATATTATCAAAAAGTGAAACTCGTTAACTTACCTGTATCTGCTTACCTGAAGATATTGCAGTGCCTTGGCATGGTGTCCAGAGCTGATGAGACAAGAGACTTTGAGACGAGAGTCAGTTTGCTGTGTGGCGGAGAGCTAAGGGGTGCAGCAGACATGTTTGAAAAGGTTTGTAAAGCAAGTTGAATTCAACAAGCAAGCACCAGTACATCGTTTCCCAGCAACTGTTTTGTTATGGAAGAATGAATCCCTAAGTCCAGACCAAATCAATACACATGGTAAACTTCGTTTGGAGCACATGGTACGGATGCTGGGAGGCTCCTATTGTTTTTCAGGCATTAGGGGAATCACTGCCAAGTCCAGATCAAGCCAAAAACACACGGAAACTTTGTTTGGGACATTAGGTTCAGATGCTGGGAGGCTCAGCATAATTGTCAGGCGTCAGGGGGAATCACTGCCAAGTCCACATCGCGCGAAAAACACACCAAAACTTTGTTTGGGACAGTTGGTTCGGACGGTGGGAGGCTCGGAATAATTGCCAGGCGTGGGGGGGAATCACTGTCAAGTCCAGATCGAGCCAAAAACACACGGAAAATTTGTTTAGCACAGTTGGCTCGGATGGTGGGAAGCTCAGAAGAATTGCCAGGTGTGGGGGGAATCACTGCCAAGTCCACATCAAGCCAAAAACACATGGCAATCTTTGTTTGAGACTGACTGGATGGATGGTGGGAGGCACGGAATAATTGCCAGGCGTCAGGGGGAATCACTAACTTGTCCATATCTGAGGAAAATACACATAGTTCACTATGATTATACCATTATTATGGCTCCTGGGAGGCTAGCAATAATTGTTAGGTGTTAGGAGAATCACTGCCATGTCGGCATCTATCCAAAAACACACAGCAAACTTCGTTTGTGGCAGATGGTATGGATGAAAGGTGTCGGGGCAATGACTGCCACATCCAGATCTAACATTATACACACACACTCAATGTGGGAAACATCATGGCACAACGAAGGCTTGCCTCCGTCGCCCTTCCCCCATGCCTCCGTCAGCCCTCCACCTGTCTCCGTCAGCCCTCCCCCCGGCTCCTCCACCCCTTCTCCACCCTCGATTACTCCTTCCCCCTTTGCCTCCATCACCCCTTCATCCCATTGCGGCCCTAAGCCAGCCCCCACAACTTACCATGGTGTCAGCCAGTGCCCATGCAGACTCCTACATGTAGCTGGTGTTGCCACGGCTCAGGACCTGTGGCAGCAGACAAGACATGCAAGCAAGGCAGCAGACGTTAGGTGCTGTACAGACAGGGAAAACACACACAAGGATAAGCGACAAACAGACACAAACCCAGCAGAATAGGAGTGGGGGCTTGCACGGATGTCATGCCATTACTAACACGCGGAAAACACACGAGACATACATGTGATGAAGTCCTGATGGCAGCAGTACAGCACGACATCAGGAACGAATGAAGGCAGCACGACAGGATAGCCGCACACTGAGACAGCGGCATCGCAAGACGGCAGCAAAGCAAGGCAACAACATGGCAAGACGACGGATTGCCCCCGTCACCCCTCCCCCATGCCTCCGTCATCCGTCCTCTCCCCTCCTCAGCCCTCCTGCCTTAAGGATGCACCATATCCCCCCACCTCCGCCACCCCTTCCCCAGCCTCCGCCGCCCCTTCTCCACCCTCGATTGCCCCTTCCCCCTTGCCTCCGTCAGCCCTCCCCCTTTGCCTCCGTCACCCCTTCATCCCATTGCGGCCCTAAGCCAGCCCCCACAACTTACCATTGGTGTTGTCGCTTCAAGTTCGTAGCCAGTGTCCATGCAGACTCCTACATGTAGCCGGTGTTGCCACAGCTCAGGACCTGTGGCAGCACACAAGACACGCAAGCAAGGCAGCAGACGTGAGTTGCTGTACAGACATGGTAAAAACACACAAGGAAAAGCAATAAACAGGCACAATCCGAGCAGAATAGGAGCGGGCACTTGCACAGATGTCGTGCCATCACTAACATGCGGAAAACACACGACAAATACATGTGATAAAGTCGTGATGGCGGCACTACAGCACGGCATCAGGAACGGATGCACCATATCCCCCCGCCTCTACCACCCGTTTCCCCCACCTCCGCCGCCCCTTCCCCCGCCTCTGCCGTCCCTTCCCCCGCCTCCGCCACCCCTTCCCCAACCTCCGCCGCCCCTCCCCCCGCTTCGGCCGCCCCTTCCCCCCAACTCCATCGCCCCTCCCCCTGCCTCCGCCGCCCTTTTTGCACCCTCTTCTGCCCCTCCCCCCGCCTCTGCCGCCCCTCCCCCGGCCTCTGCCGCCCCTTCCCCCCGCCTCCGTCACCCCTCTTCCCCCATCCGCCCCTCCTCCCGCATTCGTTGGCAGCCCCTAATCCGCCGCCCCTCCTCCCCCTTCCGTCCGCCCCCTCTTTCCGTCGCCCCTGCCATGACTGGGGCACGGCAATTTTGCGGCATGGCACAATGGTGGCACAGAACGACGGCAGCACGACATGTGACGGTGGCACAGCGGGATGGCGGCAACAAATAATGGTGGCACTGCGCACCACCAACCCGCACCTCCCTGCACACACCAGCCCCAAAGATTCACCCACCTGCGCCATTGCGCCTTAATCGCAGTCCTGGGCAAGCCTCCTGTCGACAGAAACTCGCTGTTGCCAGGAAAGCCATGAGATGATTAGCGCACCTGGGAGCAGGAACACGAAGACATGAGCCATGACACCGATAACCAAACAAATATCACGAATGTCTATTTCGCGCAATACATGATCTGCAACATGAACATCCCAGCAAGATCAACCCATTTTCGCTGCCCGCATTTTATCCCACCGCCGATCACTAGTTATCGCCGCTGATCACTCTGATCACCGCGCCAATCACCGCCGCCTATCTTTCTCCCTCTCCGTCGCTGCTTGCAACATGCTGTTATGACTTACTTACTGTGATTACATCTCAATTATTGCTTCTCGCCGCGTCATGTAGAGGAGCAGCGACTTGTCCGCCTGCATCGTGGCTTGTAGGAAGGCATCCTGTGCGAATAGAGACCGTGGATATCTTAATAAAAGAGGAAATTTAGCTATAAAAGAAAATCTTTCGCGCCTTGCTATTGGAAAGTGATCCTACGATGCGAAAACATACTAGCTCTACACAACAGAATTCAGAATACAGAGGTAGGAATATAGTTATCGGCTAAACTTTTAAGTAAATTAATTTTAAAAAACCTAGGTAAGTGCTATAGGCGTTACATCACATGGCGTGATGTGCTGTGGTACACTGTAGTACCGGTAGGCCAGCCACCCACCCACCCCGTAATGCAGACATGCACGCCCTTTTTGCCAGCCCTCCCCCTCACTCACTGCCGTTCCTGGCCCCCATTTCCCATAACTCTCGCTTCCAGCCCCTTCACACATGCACACCGCCCCCCTTTTGCCTACCTAGCCCATGCATGAACACCGCCCCACTTTCGCCTACCTAGCCCATGCACACCGCCCCCTTTTCGCTAACCTAGCCCATCCATGCAATGCCTGGCGGGGGCTCCAGTGGTGAACATTACAGTCACAACCATGCACCTGCAAGAACACAAAAAACACAGCAAACAGACGTCAAGTCCTTTCAAAATCCCCTGCAAATCCTAATGCACGCCCCATCTCCCCTCCTGTCTGTAACCCCCATTGCCAGGCCTTCAAGCCCCCCTTTCTTATGTGGCCCCTCCATCGGCCCCCCAACTCGGTTGCCTGTGCAACGCACCCAAACCTTGAAGCCGCACCCACCTCCCGACCCCGTCACACCCCTCCCCTGCTGCAGTCGCCACCCAATGTCATCGACGACTGTGCAGTGCACCCAACCCTTTGAAACCGCACTCATGTGCCTGCCCCCGTCAACCCCCTTCCCTGCCGCCATCACCGCCACACCCCTTCGTCATTTGCCAACCCTTCTAGGAACGGCTCTCCCTCCGCATCCACCTGCCCCCTTCCTGACCCTTCTGTGCATGCTGCAGCCATACATCATCACCCCTGAGCTACCCAGCCAAGGATGATACACTCACTGGACATGCCTTGTTGATACTGGTAGGCCTGCAGCAGGACAATCATCTTGGCCAGCTAGCGCACCTGATTGCATGCGGCATTTGTGCATCTGCGGGCAGATCGTAGCAAGCAAGAAAAAAATAAATGGATCACAGCGCAGTAGATCCTGTGCAAACGAACAGTAGCAGTAGCAACCCTTCCAAACCGCACTCATCTGCCCGCCCCAGTCACCCTCCTTCCCCTGCCACTGTCGCCACCCAACTCCGTTGCCCCTGCCATGCACCCAACCTTTGAAACCGCACCCACCTGCCCGCCCCCGTCACCCCCCCCTCTCCTGCTGCCGTCGCCACCCCATGCCGTCCCCTGCTGTGATACCATATGCAACCCACGCATCCAACCTTTTGAAACCGCACCCACCTGCCCACCCCCGTCACACCCCTCTCCTGCTGCCGTCGCCACCCAATGCCGTCGCCTGTGCAGTGCACCCAACCCTTTGAACCGCATTCATGTGCCTACCCCGTCACGCTCCTTTACCCCGTCACGCGGCAGCAGTGCGGTGGTGCCATCAGGCTGCCAAGGAGTTCTCAATGCCCGCCACCACCAGGTTTGTACATGAGATGGGACAAGCTATCTCATATGTGGCGGTGTGATGCTTATTTCGGAGGCCAGCATCTTAAATAAGGTGCCTACACCGCTGATGAGGGCGCCGGTTCTCCAGCTGGTTGTTTGCGGAGCAATGGCTGCCCGTAGGTCAATTAATGGTTTCATAAGTTGGGGGCGGCATCTCTGCGACATCCAGAGGTCACGCTTAATGGGGGCGCTTGGAGTAAATTAACAAGGGTGGATTATTGTAGGTTTCAGTTGGGAAGCACCTGCGTGGTGAAGGGGGTCGCACAGGTGGCAAAGGTGGCGAAACAAGAACAGCAGATCACCGCCCCACAGGTGGTCCCCAGGCGGGGTCCTCTCGAGGATTGTAACACATTGGTCTATAGGTGGTGGGGGCGGCGGCAGTGCCGTCAAAAAGCACGGCAATGAGAGCAACCCTTGCGATACAAGTTGGGTAATTTCTACCACGTGTAGCCGTTGCCTGGCTGCCCAGCAGCTGGTGGCGGGGCTTATAGGGGCGTACAGGGCAGTGGGAAAGCTGAGGCAGCACATTCAGGTGCATATGTGAGTTTAGGTGGGTGTTATGTTGCGGAAAAACCCAGAATGTAAAGGGTTGCAGGCTGCTGTCACCCGGGTCGGAGCCAAGGGTGGTATGAAGTTATTTTGAGGGCAAGGGTAAAAGGCGACGGCGGGATTGTTGACTCCTCTCAATACGTAAGGAGCTAGTGATTACTGTGCCCCAACCTGGCCTGCACAGGCAGAAGACGTCAGTGAACCATCGTAATGTGAAGCTTCCAGACATTTGGATCTTTGTGACACTCGACCACTTGGCTGTTTCATCATTTTGGTTGTATTCATTAACACGGTCCTGGTGCCGCTGAAGTGTTGTATCACGGTTTGCCCCACGCCCATGCACCGGACTATAGGACCCGGTAAGGCGCCCGGCAACCAGTGATTAGAAGCATTATCAGATTGGCACCATGCTCTCGGTGTAGCGCTTGCAATGTGACCGGTATCCACCCTGTCGTACTAACCAGCTGGATAGTACGACAGGACAAGCACTCGCAAAAAGTAGGTTTTTCACAAATCTCTTTGCATAATATTATAAGCAATAATATTCGGTTCCTTATCATGCGAATGGTTCGACCAATATGACGCACAAATGTGAGAAGTGACGCCGCGTGGAAGCTCTAGTCATGCGACCAGGGCAAGTCCGCGTACGTGCACTGAAATAATTATCTGAGAGCGCGCATTCTCTTATACTGATTTATCATGCAATATCCACTTCACGTGCGCGAGCGGAATGCGACTGAGTGAATGATATTCGCATCGACTCACATGGCGGTTGAGCCACATAACGAACGTTGCCAAGTATTGCATTTGCATTGCCTTAATGCTGTGAAGGCTAGAGGACGATAGAATATCGTCTGCGACATGATTACAACATGTCACACATGCGGATCATCGATCTGGTGTGATATGTACTACGGACGACGTCGTGAGTATAAGTCGCGCGATGACGGCCTTGTTTATATATTGAATATTATATGCTATCGATCTCCCTTGATCGTATGCTCTTACTTATTGACGTCCTGAGTCTGGATACGCTTTTACTTGGCCTGAGTGAAGCCTGAGCATTGAAGGAGTGTGAAGTGATGATAGCGTGTTTCCGGTTCTGATAGCCTTCACTGGATATTCTGCATTCTGTATCGTACATTGTAATCCCTGGCCTCTGAAGACTTCCGCTGTGCCTGACTCTCATTACGGTACACTTGGCTTGCTGTGCTTGCATCTTAGCACTTAACACCAAAGCGTGCAGAGATATGCTTGAAGGGCAGGAGGGGTACATGGGGCTCCTCCTTCTTGGATATCCCACATGCTTACCTCCACCACGCAGGCTGAATGGGCACCTGCAGCCTCCAGTCTGCCACCCATTCAGCATGCGGTGGTTGCCGCTGCCAATTCTGTTCTGGTGCTCTGGCTGTGGAACTACTGGTTCGACAGCCCCACAGTACTGGGGCCTCTGCATGGGGCTGATCTGGACCAGGAGCTGTGGCCGCCACTGGATACGTACTGTAATGGGGGACTTCGCACCCCAGTATCATGCGCTATTGCACCAGTGTTATATTGGTATGAACTGCTAGGATCTGCCTTTAGATCCCTGTGTCGAACCCTGTCTAGTGTAGTATCCTGGGGTATCTACGGGTAGTATCCGAGGTTGGCCAGTTGTCTGGCATCCTTTCAATTGAGCCTTTGCTGTAGGCGGATATAACAGAGATACAACATCTAGTGCACACTGCCTGAACACTCACAACAGAATGCGCATGAATCCCTTCAGCCTTAAGGTGGTTGCCCGGGTTGGCACTGTATCAGGGTTACAACCAGCCGTTATGAGCAAAGAAAAACTGCAGTAGTGCCAGGAAAACAAAAGAACCCCATCCGTTGGGTGCAAGGCAGAAGCTGCCCTACGGGGTGCCAGGGGTGCCCATGGAGGTTCACTGCAAGGCGGGGAGGATTGTAATGAGGGATTTCACACCCCAGAATCAATCGCTATTGCACCAGTGTTACAGGTACGGAGTGTGCAGTGTAGAGGGTCTCCATGTCACCAGTTATATTGATGGCTTTGATGCCCACCATGGACACTGGTTGCTAAGTCATGTGCATATGCACACATGCATAGATAAGCAGCTAAACATGCAATAATGCGTCACAACACGGTGAATAGCCATGGAGTGACATCCCGTTCCTTCGTTCAGTAAATCTTAAGTGATAGTTGTTGTACCATCATCTAAGAACCTGCTGTCTCATCCTGAGAAACCTATGCTTCTTATCCTCAGTATGTTACAATTCATAACCTAGCGAGCCATGACAGAAGTGGTCCCCTTTCGGCTCTCTACATACCCCTGTGCTGTCCAACTGATGAGCTTGGTGATCCCCTGTGCTGCCTCACTGATCGGCTTGGCAATCCCCTGTACCCTGTGGCCCCCACTAATCGGCCTGGCACCTGTAGTATCTTGGGGTATCTCATGGCTAATATCCAGGTTGGCCATACAAATTGGCATGAAGATGGGTAGGGACTGACCCAGGTACAAAGCCCCCATCCAAACACTGGAATGCAAGTGCGGCTGATGTGTGTGGGATATATAACCACAAGTATGAGGCCATCAGGGACAAGAACGCAATGAAACATGATTGCCCCTGTAGGTGTGGGGACACACCCACAGAAAGGGGGATGATTGCAGTATCCTGGGGTATCTCATGGCTCATATCTAGGTTGGCCAGTTGTTTGGCATCCTTCGATCGAGCCTGTGCTTTAGGTGTAATGACAGAGATACAACTAACAGCATGTAGTGCATTAAAGTGCGCAATTTCCGCTTGTTGGAAACTGGTCAGTTGCTCGTCCTGTCGTACTTGCCATTTTGCTAGTCAAAACATCAAAACACAATTCACATGCACTGTTTCGGGTGTTACACTGTGGGCGACTCACCCTACACGGGCGAGAAGCAAGGGGCCTGACCGGCAGGTCCACAGCGAAGGGGAGGGGCACATGGCTTTGTCGTCGTAGTTCCGACATAGACGTGAACGACGATAGTCGTTCCGTCGTCGGAACGGAGACCTTAGGCCGTTTTTGGGGCGCTTGTCGTCGTAGTTCCAACATAGACGTGAACGACGATAGTCGTTCCGTCGTCGGAACGGAGACCTTAGGCCGTTTTTTGGGGGCGCTTGTCCGTCTGTCCGGAACATATTTGGTAACTCGCCGTTTCTCTCGGCGTCGTAGCGCTTTCGGAGCGTTACTCGCGCTTAAGACATCGCGGCGTAAGTTGCGAGGTCGTCAGTTCGATTCCGGTCGTCCCCAGATGTTTCGCGGCGCGAATCCCCGAACGTTTCGCGGCGCGAATCGTTGCGTCCAGGTGCGTGCGCAATTCGACGTGCGACGTGTGCCAATATATTGTATTGTTAATTACTTTTTGCCGGCACCGAAGTGCGCATCTGCGGCTGTCCAACGTTGTCCGTGTAAAATGTATACGGCCTTCTTCCCGTGCGTTGGCTCGCTACAGTATATAATATACACGTCCATCGAATATATATATACATCCGTCCGATTTCTTTCTCTTAACATACGCACACAGAATTACATTAAAGCCGGCGGCTGTACACTAGTCGGTCGCGCCGCCAACGTAAGCTGCACGGCCTTTCGCGAAGCTGGGTTATTTACAGGCGTCGGCTCGCTACTGTATGCTTGTATCACATATACATCGCGTATATATCGCGCCCATATTACATTCCTCCGTGCGTGGTATTGCGGCTGAAGACGGCTTCCGTCAGTTATGACGGACAGACCAAATGATTCACCCCGGCGGGCCGGGACTGACGGTCGCGAGCGCCTGGGTACGCTGGCTGGCGGCTTTTCCCCTACAGGATTTCGTCCGTTGAGCGCGGACCTCAGCGCGGTTGCCGCTTCGGCCTGTGCAGCACCGCAGTTCGGGGTGCGTAGTCGCGAGCGTCTGGGTACACTGGCTGGCGGCTTCCATTTTAGAGGGACAAGTGCGTCGAGCATGCAGCTCGGCGCGGATGCAGCACGGATGCGGGATGCTCATCTCGATCTGGAGCGCAGGGCTGCGGAGCAGCGGCGTAACACCGCTGCACGAGCGGCTGCCCGTCAAGACCCGGAGTGCAGGGCTGCGGAGCAGCGGCGTGACACCGCTGCACGAGCGGCTGCCCGTCGAGACCCGGAGTGCAGGGCTGCGGAGCAGCGGCGTAACACCGCTGCACGAGCGGCTGCCTGACGAGACCCGGAGTGCAGGGCTGCGGAGCAGGGGCGTGACACTGCTGCACGAGCGGCTGCCCGACGAGACCCGGAGTGCAGGGCTGCGGAGCAGGGGCATAACGCCGCTGCACACACACAGGCCCGTGCTCAGCTGCATGCGATGCAGCTTCCGCAAGCTAGCTTGCTCGAGCGTTTGCGGGACCTCATGCGGTTTCCCTGCTTGCACGAGGGTCAGCACCCTGCACCGCCTGATTTTCTTGGGGTGATTCCGGAAGGGCGCGTGCAGGATTTGCCCGGCGGTCAACTTCCGGTGGAGCGGCAGGTACCATATGAGAAACACCTGCAGCTTGCTTCCAGCATGGCCGCCGCGCTGCGTCGGCGCATGCCTTCCCGGGTGTGTGCCGTCTGCTCGGAGCAGTGTTCGGAGGACCAGTCCGCGCTTCGCGCTTGGGTGGACATCCCCAACGTGGACATCTTACGCGCTGACATCATGTGCACGGGCGCCGTGCCGCGTCATGCGCGTACCCTGGCTTGGCGGCGCATGCCCTGCACCACCCAAGGTGCTGCACCACCGCCTCCGGATCCGGTTTTACCGGCACGGTATCGTATCAGCAGATCCGAGCGCGGCAGTAGTGCAGGCGCCAGCGCTGACGCCGATCCCGCGGCATTCATGGATGAGGATGCGGCGGCGGTTGACAGTGCTGGTGGTGTCGATGGGGCTGACGAGCCGGATTCACCGGCAGGTGCTGCAGAGGGCACGGCCCCAGTGCAGCTGCCGTCGGAATTGCAGCCATATCCACCACGGCTGCAGCCGCGACCTTGCTTCGACGATCCACGGAGTGTGGAGGTGCCATTCTGCATGCGCCTTGATGCGGACTTGCCAAATCGGACCATGTTCTGCGACGATGATGGCCCCGACCGATTCACTATCTGCGCCTCCTGCGAGAAGGCACTGACGGGTGAGCAACTTCTCCGGCCCGTTTACATATTCTGTCCTCCCTTCGTGGGTCTATGCTCTCGAGCACATTTGATTCATCAAGCCGTCTATATTGCCGTTCGAGCCTGCTTAGCCGATGTCCGCCTGTCGCCGTGCTCGTTGCAGCACGCCGAGTGCCTGAAGCGGCTCTGGCGCGCCTCGATCCGGGCGACGTGCCATCTGTCAATCACCTGGGCGACCCGCTGCCTACACCCACGTTTGTGGAGAGTCAGCTCTTGGGGCGGGGCCGTCTCATGCAGCAGTTGTTGATTGTGCATCTCACGGGCCGGCCCCCCCAAGTCTTCCCGTGTGCCGTTCAGTCGCATGGCATCGCGGTCGTCAACCCCGACCCCAATATGCTACGCGGCCAGCTGCCTGCGCGCATTGCGGACTTGGCAGGTGCGTTCACGGTGGTGTGCGTGGACCAGGTTCGAGACCGGCAGGACTTGCTGGATCGCGTCCGCCGTGCGCCTGGTATTAAAGTGCGAGGACACGTCATCGTCGCCTGGGTGCGCTTTCTTCAACACAACGACGAGGATGAACTCGCGGTGGATGAAGATGCTCTGCAGGAGTACGAGCGCATGGGATGCGTTGCGCAAGTGCCTGAGGCACTGCTGCGCTCCGCAATCGGTCCTACGGATCCGGAGGTCGCCGGCGTACTGCGGAGCACCTTTCTTCATGATCGCACTGGCCCCGCTGGTGTTCGGCAGCTGCAGGACGCGTTGCAAGGAAACACGACTGGTGAACTCCTTCAGGGTGGCGGCGCGTATGCATCGCCGTCTGATACAGGTGTGATTCCTTCCGGTTGAACGACGGGGTAACCCGACGGGGCTCACAGACGGGAAACGGTGGGGGGAGGGAGGGGGGGCGGGAAACTTTCCAACTGACAATCCTAGTTCCACGTGCCTGTGGGTTTGCACGGGTCGCGCCTGCTGGTCTGTGTGTCGACCGAACATGTTCGGCCTCCTGTCAGACTAGGCGTTGCGGAATATTATACTTATTACCGCTTCTTGATGTGCGGTGTATGCGCGACTGTGACTACTGTCCACTGCAGAAGCTGGTGCTACGGGCTTACCGCCCCTCGCGGTCATCGTGCGCCAGGCAGCCGACCCTGCTCCCGTCCGGAGTAAGTGAGGGCGTGCATTTTTTCACCTTCATACACCTCCATTCGCGTATCCCGCCACATCCATCGAACGACCTCGGAACAATTTGTGCGTACGTTACAAGTATCCCTGCATTCCCGCTCCATCGGTCTGTCCGTCATGTTAAGCTTGCGGATTTCCGCCCCCTCTGCCCGACACAGCTGATGCCGACCTGGGCGCTCCGAATGAGCTGGAACTGGTCCTGCCGCAGCCCGCTGCCACTCCGACGGATGGCAGCGAGTTTGATACCCGGCCCAACGTGGTGCATGATCTGCTGACCGGGCGTGCACGTCTTGCATTCGCCGCTGGCGGCCGTGACGCTCGGATCCTGGATGATCGTCACCCGGCCATCCTCAACGTCTGCTTCCCGGTCTCGTTTCCGTATGGCTTGTCCGGACAGCGGCCGCCGGGAATGTCCTTCGCATCATACTGCAGCCACCTGGTACGGCGGGTGCCTCGGGCACAGTTCAGCGGCAATTTGATGCTGCTTGCCCGCATGTACGACATCAACGTTCGGCAGCAGAGCATGGCGCAGGTGGGAGTGGCCCTGCGCATGCGACCACGGCTGGGTGAACCGGCGGCGCGGGTCTCGAGGGATGTCGTACGCGCCATGGCGGACATCTTGGCGCTGCCGTACCGTCACGCCCAGCGACGGCAGCTGCTGTCGCAGCAGTCGCCCGTGGTGCGCGCTCTCCTCGAGGGCGCACGTGCCAGCTTGCTGCGAATCGACCTCACGGATGCCTACTACAACGGTGCAAAGGCCACGATGCGTGCAGCTGCCCTGACCATTGGCTGGCCGCCGCTGTTCTTCAACCTCAACCCGGCGGACATGCATGCTGGCTGCGCCGTTGTAGCGTCTGGCCAGTTCATCGAGTTCGACGACACCGGCCGTCCCACCCAGATCACCAGCACGGTGGAAAAGTGGCGCCGCGTTAAGGAGGACCCGCACAGCTGCGCCGCGCTGCTCGTTGCCACGAAAGAGGTGGTGGTCGAGCAGCTGTTTGGCTTTGCACCTGGGGCAATGCGGCAGACTGACCCGAACTGCTTCTGCGGTGTCGTATTCGAGGTGGTTGTCAAGGTGGAGCAGAGCGGGCGACTGGCGCTACACCTGCACGGAGTTGCACATCTCGAGTGCTTCGCGCTGGAGAACCTGCAGGCGTTCTTTTGTGGACCCAACTGCCGGGCTCTGGCACTTGCGTACGCGCTCTGCGAAATGTGGTACCCCTCACCGTACTACGCTCCGGCCCCGGACAGTGGAACGCGGCCTCTGGTCATGGGCATGTCTGATGCGGAGGCGCAGCAGCGCGGCCTGCCCGTGCCGGCGGTGCAGGCAGACTGCCCGCCTGCCGCGTACGACTTCGAGCGACTGGCCGGGTGCGCAAACGGCAGGCTGCCTCCACCATCACGGCACGCCACCTGCCGTGCCCACCACGCGGCCGTCATACGCGGTACCCTCACCCACACCCACAATACGACGTGCAAGCGCCACGGCTGCCACGGCACCGACGACAGCTGCGGCATGGCCTTCCCCCGGCTCATCCGCACAGCCTTTCAGTGGATCGGCACCAGCGGCCTCTTCTTGCTGCCCCGCCTGGCACCCAACCTCGTGCCGCACATGCCTGCCGTTGCACTCGCGTTCGGCTGCAACCAGCTCATGTCCCTGGCCTGTGAGGTCGACCGGGAGTACACAGCTGACGTCGCCGCACAACTAGCACGCCCCGCCAACGAACGTGGTGACTGCCCCCTCCTACAGCCCGCCGTCGACCGCGCCCGTGATGCCGCGTACTACAGTTCAAAGTACACAGCAAAGACAATCGAGCGCAGCCAGGCACACCTCACCTGTGCCGCCGTGGGGCGCGTGCAGGACTTCATGATGGCAGGGAGCCCGCCCAGCGCCACCGGCGATGGGCCCAGCGCGTTCGGCAACCTGTGCGCCGCGGTGCACCGCATGACGGCCACCATCACGGCCGGCATGGCACTGGTCGCCTTCAAGCTATCGGGTCACGATACGTTCGAAGCGTCGTACAAGCGCAACTACCTGCCGGTGGGCGCGTTCACTGCACTGGCGGCCGAATCCGCCGTGGAGCCAGAAGACGCGGAAACCGGCGTGGAGCTTGTGGAGGCGGAGGAGCACGGCGGCTACACCCTCGCTGACGCCGTACAGAACTACACGCAGCGTGGAGTGGAGCTCAGCGGCTTGGATTGCAGCGCCTACAATATCGTGGCCAACTTCGAGGTGCAACGTGTGACGCCCGCACAGCACCCCCACGCTGCCATCCTTGGCGCCCAAGTCCTCCCCGCAGCTCGCCACCGCAAACGCACCGCCCCTGGCGCCGTTATGACCCCCGTGACTGATGCACCTCCCGGCCCATCTGGCACCCAGCCCACCGCCGTCGCGACGTCCCTTGCATCAGGCGGCTCAGCTGTGGATCAGCTACCGACCAGCCCAACCACGACCATACCCCCCAAGAAGGTGGCCTTCCAACCGACGCACCCGCTGTACCTGACACACGTCCTCCGTCGCCTGGCGCAGCCGAGGTACGTCCTGCTGGGCGGTGCACTGCCCCGCCGTCCGCAAGCAGGCAGTACCACCGCAGCCGCCGTCGCCTACTACGCATTCGTGTTGGGCATCTTCAAGGCTCACCGCGGCCAGCCGGTGGCCGCCAATCAGACGGTGAAGGAGGCGTACGATGCTTGGTGGGCGGACCTGGGAACCACTGATGCAGGCCGATCGTACAGAGCGTGCGTCAGTGCCCTGCTCGACAACATCGAGGCAGAGCACCTCGCCAGCGCCCGACGCCAGGCCGAATACAACTTGCGACGTCGCCAGCGCCGTGCCGCCGCTGCAGCTGCCGGTCTCCCCCCGGACTACACCTCCAGTGATTCGGATGATGATGACCCGGACGCCGCGCGAGGCCGCCTCGAACCCGACCCTGACACACAGCCACCGCACGACAATCAGATCGAGCGGTATGACTTCGTGCCAGGCCAAGGCGACCCGACAACGGGAATCAACCTGTCTGACGTCGCCCTGACGGACCTGTACGACCGCACCACGGTGGAGGGGCTGTACGCATACGGTGCAGCCCGGCGTTGCCGTGCGCTTCCTCTGCCCGACGCACTCGGTGCCAACACCAGCCCCTTCATCCGCCGTGTGCGCGCCACCGACATCCCGCTGCTGAGCGAGGCTTCCAAACGGCTGAAGCGCTACTTGGTCATGACAGAAGGCACCACCGCCATGCCGACCACCGCCGACCGCACCCCCCGCCTGTGTTTGGATCGCCGCCCCGGCTACCCGCTCGTAGCGGTACTCATGAATGACGGCCAGCAGTCCGACCGCGCACTCGTCACAGCGGAGATGCCGACCTACCTGCGTCTGGCTCAGCCGCCTACCATTGACGACACCATCGAGCTCTTCACCCTGGCGCCCGATCAGGCTGTACCGTTCATGCTCGTGGCACGGTACTTCGACCGCCGCAATGAACCCGATCCAGGCGTCCCGCCACAGATGCTCATCATGGGTCCCCCGGGCACGGGCAAGACACGCTTCGTGCACGCGCTGCTGTGGTACACGTACCAGCATGACAGCCCCGACTGGGCTGCCACATGCGCGTACTCCTGGGCCGCCGCGATCGCTTTCAACACCCCAGTGCACCGCAGCCTGTCGACCCACTCGATGTTCGGCATCTCTGCCAGCCAAAGCGGCTCACGTGGTGCCAACCTTCCCAAGCGTGGTGCCTACGCCAGCCTTCAGGTAGGATCCACTCTCCGGAGCACATAGGAGAACCATAACACGGACCCACCATCCTACGCACCCCCCTTCTCCGCACGCTCCACCCCGCCCTCCGTAGGTGAAACGTAACGTCGGTGACGGGGCTGTCTTCATCGACGAGATTGGCATGCAGAGCCATGAACACCTTGGCGCCATCAGCCACTCCTGTACGGCCAGCGTACCGCCTCCGCCACATCTCGGGCCCACCCACTCGAGCACCCGTGTCCTGTCCGGCCGCGCCGTTGCCGGAATCGGCGACCTGCTACAGCATCCTCAACCGGGCGGCTCGCCACCATACCGCTTCGCGGCCGACGTCGAGCGGAACCCCAACTTCAGTCCGTCGGCACCGAACACCCGGCGCCGGCCAGCCTCGGCTGGTGAACGCGAAGGTGACCGTGCGGACGGCAGCAACACTGGCAGCAGTGATGACGACGAGCACAACAGCAACCGCGACATTGCCGTGACCACACGTCGCCCTCGCCGACCCGTACCACAGACGCACGCACGCCTGCATGACGGCTTCCAGCTGTACCGGCAGCTCGGCAGCATCGTGTTCATGCTGCAAAAGCAGCAACGACAAGACAACAGCCCGTCCGGTCAGCAGCTTACCCAGTTCGCGACCATGTTCGGCGACGGCGAACCCACTGAAGCGCGCATGGCGGCACTGATAGACGCGCTCAACCAGCGCGTCATCACCGACCTATCGGACCTCACGGACCTCGAGCCCCGTGTGGTGTTGCAACGCAACGAGCCCAGGCACGCCCTCAACACGCGGCTCCTCATGCTCCAGGCGCGTCGCAAGGGTGCACGGTTGGTCAGCTGGAACGCGGACCACGTCCCGGTCCGCCAACACGGCACAGCCCAGCAGCCGCCACTCTCGCACGTCGAGAAGGCTGTCGCGATGCGAGTCAAAGACGCCGCCTTCGACCACACAACCGCCGACACTTGGTACTACGAAGGAGCACGCTACACGCTACTCGACACCGTCGCCGCCGACGCCGGCGCCTGCCACAACAATGAAGTCGAGGCGTGCGGCCTGCTCACTGACAGCCGCGAACCGCCCGACGACGGCCACGGTCCGTACTGGCGCCTGCACTACCTACCCGCAGCCGTCATGGTCCGTCCCATCAAAGGGCACGCGCCCGATACGGTGCTAGCGGACTTGGCGGACTTCGCATCCAAGGGTGCTGCCTTCACTGTCGTACCACGCCCCTCACCAGCAGCCAATGTCACCGTACCTGCTGTCAACACCGGCACCGCCACCAAGAACGTGCGTCGCGTCAACGTGCCGCTGGGTGACTACTACGCCGTGACCGACTACTTCGTACAGGGCCGCAGCTTCAAGGAGGAATGCTGGGTTGCGGACCTCTCCGTGCCACCTGGTGGCCTGAAGCGCGCAACCGTGTATGTGCTGCTGACACGGTACAAGACACTCGACCACATCCGCCTCCTGCGCCCGCTCTCTACAACACCTGACGAGCGGAGACGAGTTGTCCAGCAGTTTCTGGCAGCAACGAAGCTCGATCCCGACCTGGCGGCCGAACTGCGCCTCCTCGACCGCCGCGCGACCGCAACCCGCGACCGCTATGCGCCCGAGTACGAGCACGCCCGGCACCTGGAGGAGCGCTGGACTACCGCAGCCACCACCACGTGACACGGCGACGGTGCTGGGGGTTCTGCAACGGAGGCGACGGTGGCGAAGGACAGGGCGGCGGCAGCAACGGCGGCAGTGGTGATGGAAGTGACGGACTCGACAGAGAGCTGGACGGCGGCGGAGGGGGTGGCGGGCTCGGCAGCAGCGGTGACGCCGATGGACAACTGAGCGGCGGCGACGACAGCAGCGGTGGTGGGGGTTCTGCAACGGAGGCGACAGTGGCAAAGGACAGGGCGGCGGCAGCGACGGCGGCGGTGGTGATGGAAGTGGCGGACTCGGCAGACGGCTGGACGGTGGCGGCGGCGGTGGCGGTGGAGGGGGTGGCGGGCTCGGCAGCAGCGGCGACGGCCATGGACAACTGAGCGGCGGCGACGACAGCGGTGGTGGTGGGGGGTCTGCAACGGAGGCGACGGTGGCGGTGGTGATGGAAGTGGCGGACTCGGCAGAGGGGGGTGGCGGATGGGGGGGTGGCGGGCTCGGCAGCAGCGGCGACGCCGATGGGCGGCGACGACAGCGGCGGTGGTGGGGGTGGCAACAGTAGTGGGGGTCGGCGAGAGCAGAGGACACTCCGTTGCATACAGTCGTACAATTGAATGCACTTGACTGCAGTTGCATGGAGTTGCCGCCACTGGATGGCGTTAAAGGCCAGCGACACACTTGCACGGCTGCTCCCACGGTCGCTCCCCGGGGAACTACGGCCCCCCTCGCGGGCCCACGGCCCGCGTCTAGTTCGATTCCGGTCGTCCCCCGGATGCTTCGCGACGCGTAACCCCGGATGTTTCGCGGCGCGAATCGTTGTGTCCAGGTGCGCGATTCGACGTGCAACGTGCCAATATATTGTATTGTTAATTACTTTTCGCCGGCGCCAAAGTGCGCATCTGCGGCTGTCCAACGTTGTCCGTGTAAAATGTATACGGCCTTCTTCCCGTGCGTCGGCTCGCGACAGTATATATACACGTCCATCGAATATATATATACATCCGTCCGATTTCTTTCTCTTAACATACGCACACAGAATTACATTACAGCCGGCGGCTGTAGACTAGTCGGTCGCGCCGCCAACGTAAGCTGCACGGCCTTTCGCGAAGCTGGGTTATTTACAGGCGTCGGCTCGCTACTGTATGCTTGTATCGCATATACATCGCGTATATATCACG
Source organism: Volvox reticuliferus (assembly GCA_019650235.1). NCBI lineage: Eukaryota > Viridiplantae > Chlorophyta > Chlorophyceae > Chlamydomonadales > Volvocaceae > Volvox > Volvox reticuliferus. Next base: position 132,335 of record BNCP01000096.1, on the reverse strand, counting down.
CCCATATTACTTTCCTCCGTGCGTGGTATTGCGGCTGAAGACGGCTTCCGTCAGTTATGACGGACAGACCAAATGATTCACCCCGGCGGACCGGGACTGACGGTCGCGAGCGCCTGGGTACGTTGGCTGGCGGCTTTTCCCCTACAGGATTTCGTCCGTTGAGCGCGGACCTCAGCGCGGTTGCCGTTCCGGCCTGTGCAGCACCGCAGTCCGGGGTGCGTAGTCGCGAGCGTCTGGGTACACTGGCTGGCGGCTTCCATTTTAGAGGGACAAGTGCGTCGAGCATGCAGCTCGGCGCGGATGCAGCACGGATGCGGGATGCTCATCTCGATCTGGAGCGCAGGGCTGCGGAGCAGCGGCGTGACACCGTTGCACGAGCGGCTGCCCGTCAAGACCCGGAGTGCAGGGCTGCGGAGCGGCGGCGTGACACCGCTGCACGAGCGGCTGCCCGTCAAGACCCGGAGTGCAGGGCTGCGGAGCGGCGGCGTGACACCGCTGCACGAGTGGCTGCCCGTCAAGACCCGGAGTGCAGGGCTGCGGAGCAGCGGCGTAACACCGCTGCACGAGCGGCTGCCCGACGAGACCCGGAGTGCAGGGCTGCGGAGCAGGGGCATAACGCCGCTGCACACACACAGGCCCGTGCTCAGCTGCATGCGATGCAGCTTCCGCAGGCTAGCTTGCTCGAGCGTTTGCGGGACCTCATGCGGTTTCCCTGCTTGCACGAGGGCCAGCACCCTGCACCGCCTGATTTTCTGGGGGTGATTCCGGAAGGGCGCGTGCAGGATTTGCCCGGCGGTCAACTTCCGGTGGATCGGCAGGTACCATATGAGAAACACCTGCAGCTTGCTTCCAGCATGGCCGCCGCGCTGCGTCGGCGCATGCCTTCCCGGGTGTGTGCCGTCTGCTCGGGGCAGTGTTCGGAGGACCAGTCCGCGCTTCGCGCTTGGGTGGACATCCCCAACGTGGACATCTTACGCGCTGACATCATGTGCACGGGCGCCGTGCCGCGTCATGCGCGTACCCTGGCTTGGCGGCGCATGCCCTGCACCACCCAAGGTGCTGCACCACCGCCGCCGGATCCGGTTTTACCGGCACGGTATCGTATCGGCAGATCCGAGCGCGGCAGTAGTGCAGGCGCCAGCGCTGACGCCGATCCCGCGGCATTCATGGATGAGGATGCGGCGGCGGTTGACAGTGCTGGTGGTGTCGATGGGGCTGACGAGCCGGATTCACCGGCAGGTGCTGCAGAGGGCACGGCCCCGGTGCAGCTGCCGTCGGAATTGCAGCCATATCCACCACGGGTACAGCCGCGACCTTGCTTCGACGATCCACGGAGTGTGGAGGTGCCATTCTGCATGCGCCTTGATGCGGACTTGCCAAATCGGACCATGTTCTGCGACGATGATGGCCCCGACCGATTCACTATCTGCGCCTCCTGCGAGAAGGCACTGACGGGTGAGCAACTTCTCCGGCCCGTTTACATATTCTGTCCTCCCTTCGTGGGTCTATGCTCTCGAGCACATTTGATTCATCAAGCCGTCTATATTGCCATTCGAGCCTGCTTAGCCGATGTCCGCCTGTCGCCGCGCTCGTTGCAGCACGCCGAGTGCCTGAAGCGGCTCTGGCGCGCCTCGATCCGGGCGACGTGCCATCTGTCAATCACCTGGGCGACCCGCTGCCTACACCCACGTTTGTGGAGAGTCAGCTCTTGGGGCGGGGCCGTCTCATGCAGCAGTTGTTGATTGTGCATCTCACGGGCCGGCCCCCCCAGGTCTTCCCGTGTGCCGTTCAGTCGCATGGCATCGCGGTCGTCAACCCCGACCCCAATATGCTACGCGGCCAGCTGCCTGCGCGCATTGCGGATTTGGCAGGCGCGTTCACGGTGGTGTGCGTGGACCAGGTCCGAGACCGGCAGGACTTGCTGGATCGCGTCCGCCGTGCGCCTGGTATTAAAGTGCGAGGACACGTCATCGTCGCCTGGGTGCGCTTTCTTCAACACAACGACGAGGATGAACTCGCGGTGGATGAAGATGCTCTGCAGGAGTACGAGCGCATGGGATGCGTTGCGCAAGTGCCTGAGGCACTGCTGCGCTCCGCGATCGGTCCTACGGATCCGGAGGTCGCCGGCGTACTGCGGAGCACCTTTCTTCATGATCGCACTGGCCCCGCTGGTGTTCGGCAGCTGCAGGATGCGTTGCAAGGAAACACGGCTGGTGAACTCCTTCAGGGTGGCGGCGCATATGCATCGCCGTCTGATACAGGTGTGATTCCTTCCGGTTGAATGACGGGGTAACCCGACGGGGCTCACAGACGGGAAACGGTGGGGGGAGGGGGGGGGGCGGGAAACGTTCCAACTGACAATCCTAGTTCCACGTGCTTCGCGCGCATCGTTCCGGCCCTGCTATTTCTGTACTTCTACATCTGCTGTAGGTCCCGATGGGCCCACGACCGGACCTACCGTCTCAGACACTCCTATGGCAGGTATGTGTGTGAGAATAATGCTACGAGTTGCCCGACATAGCGAGCTGGTACGTCCGCGACTGTTTCCACGCAACGGTGACGTGTCGCTGTTGTGTTTTACAACCTGTACGTACCTGTGGGTTTGCACAGGCCGCGCCTGCTGGTCTGTGTGTCGACCGAACATGTTCGGCCTCCTGTCAGATTAGGCGTCGTGGAATACTATACTTATTACCACTTCTTGATGTGCGGTGTATGCGCGACTGTGACTACTGTCCACTGCAGAAGCTGGTGCTACGGGCTTACCGCCCCTCGCGGTCATTGTGCGCCAGACAGCCGACCCTGCTCCCGTCCGGAGTAAGTGAGAGTGTGCATTTTTTCACCTTCATACACCTCCATTCGCCTATCCCGCCACATCCATCGAACGACCTCGGAACAATTTGCGCATACGTTACAAGTATCCCTGCATTCCCGCTCCATCGGTCTGTCCGTCATGTTAAGCTTGCGGATTTCCGCCCCCTCTGCCCGACACAGCTGATGCCGACCTGGGCGCTCCGAATGAGCTGGAACTGGTCCTGCCGCAGCCCGCTGCCACTCCGACGGATGGCAGCGAGTTTGATACCCGGCCCAACGTGGTGCATGATCTGCTGACCGGGCGTGCACGTCTTGCATTCGCCGCTGGCGGCCGTGACGCTCGCATCCTGGATGATCGTCACCCGGCCATCCTCAACGTCTGCTTCCCGGTCTCATTTCCGTATGGCTTGTCCGGACAGCGGCCGCCGGGAATGTCCTTCGCATCATACTGCAGCCACCTGGTACGGCGGGTGCCTCGGGCACAGTTCAGCGGCAATTTGATGCTGCTTGCCCGCATGTACGACATCAGCGTTCGGCAGCAGAGCATGGCGCGGGTGGGAGTGGCCCTGCGCATGCGACCACGGCTGGGTGAACCAGCGGCGCGAGTTTCAAGGGATGTCGTACGCGCCATGGCGGACATCTTGGCGCTGCCGTACCGTCACGCCCAGCGACGGCAGCTGCTGTCGCAGCAGTCGCCCGTGGTGCGCGCTCTCCTCGAGGGCGCACGTGCCAGCTTGCTGCGAATCGACCTCACAGATGCCTACTACAACGGTGCAAAGGCCACGATGCGTGCAGCTGCCCTGACCATTGGCTGGCCGCCGCTGTTCTTCAACCTCAACCCGGCGGACATGCATGCTGGCTGCGCCGTTGTAGCGTCTGGCCAGTTCATCGAGTTCGACGACACCGGCCGTCCCGCCCAGATCACCAGCACGGTGGAAAAGTGGCGCCGCGTTAAGGAAGACCCGCACAGCTGCGCCGCGCTGCTCGTTGCCACGAAAGAGGTGGTGGTCGAGCAGCTGTTTGGCTTTGCACCCGGGGCAATGCGGCAGACTGACCCGAACTGCTTCTGCGGTGTCGTATTCGAGGTGGTTGTCAAGGTGGAGCAGAGCGGACGACTGGCGCTACACCTGCACGGAGTTGCACATCTCGAGTGCTTCGCGCTAGAGAACCTGCAGGCGTTCTTTTGTGGACCCAACTGCCGGGCTCTGGCACTTGCGTACGCGCTCTGCGAAATGTGGTACCCCTCGCCGTACTACGCTCCGGCCCCGGACGGTGGAACGCGGCCTCTGGTCATGGGCATGTCTGATGCGGAGGCGCAGCAGCGCGGCCTGCCCGTGCCGGCGGTGCAGGCAGACTGCCCGCCTGCCGCGTACGACTTTGAGCGACTGGCCGGGTGCGCAAACGGCGGACTGCCTCCACCATCACGGCACGCCGCCTGCCGTGCCCACCACGCTGCCGTCATACGCGGTACCCTCACCCACACCCACAATACGACGTGCAAGCGCCACGGCTGCCACGGCACCGACGACAGCTGCGGCATGGCCTTCCCCCGGCTCATCCGCACGGCCTTTCAGTGGATCGGCACCAGCGGCCTCTTCTTGCTGCCCCGCCTGGCACCCAACCTCGTGCCGCACATGCCTGCCGTTGCGCTCGCGTTCGGCTGCAACCAGCTGATGTCCCTGGCCTGTGAGGTCGACCGGGAGTACACGGCTGACGTGGCCGCACAACTAGCACGCCCCGCCGACGAACGTGGTGACTGCCCCCTCCTACAGCCCGCCATCGACCGCGCCCGTGATGCCGCGTACTACAGTTCAAAGTACACTGCGAAGACAATCGAGCGCAGCCAGGCACACCTCACCTGTGCCGCCGTGGGGCGCGTGCAGGACTTCATGATGGCGGGGAGCCCGCCCAGCGCCACTGGCGATGGCCCCAGCGCGTTCGGCAACCTGTGCGCCGCGGTGCACCGCATGACGGCCACCATCACGGCCGGCATGGCACTGGTCGCCTTCAAGCTGTCGGGTTACGATACGTTTCAAGCGTCGTACAAACGCAACTACCTGCCGGTGGGCGCGTTCACTGCACTGGCGGCCGAATCCGCCGTGGAGCCAGAAGACGCGGAAACCGGCGTGGAGCTTGTGGAGGCGGAGGAGCACGGTGGCTACACCCTCGCCGACGCCGTACAGAACTACACGCAGCGTGGAGTGGAGCTCAGCGGCTTCGATTGCAGCGCCTACAATATCGTGGCCAACTTCGAGGTGCAACGTGTGACGCCCGCACAGCACCCCCACGCTGCCATCCTTGGCGCCCAAGTCCTCCCCGCAGCTCGCCACCGCAAACGCACCGCCCCTGGCGCCGTTATGACCCCCGTGACTGATGCACCTTCCGGCCCATCTGGCGCCCAGCCCACCGCCGTCGCGACGTTCCTTGCGTCAGGCGGCTCAGCTGTGGATCAGCTACCGACCAGCCCAGCAACGACCATACCCCCCAAGAAGGTGGCCTTCCAACCGACGCACCCGCTGTACCTGACACACGTTCTCCGTCGCCTGGCGCAGCCGAGGTACGTCCTGCTGGGCGGTGCACTGCCCCGCCGTCCGCAAGCAGGCAGTACCACCGCAGCCGCCGTCGCCTACTACGCATTCGTGTTGGGCGTCTTCAAGGCTCACCGCGGCCAGCCGGTGGCCGCCAATCAGACGGTGAAGGAGGCGTACGATGCTTGGTGGGCGGACCTGGGAACCACCGGTGCGGGCCGATCCTACAGAGCGTGCGTCAGTGCCCTGCTCGACAACATCGAGGCAGAGCACCTCGCCAGCGGCCGGCGCCAGGCCGAATACAACTTGCGACGTCGCCAGCGCCGCGCCGCCGCTGCAGCTGCCGGTCTGCCCCCGAACTACACCTCCAGTGCCTCGGATGATGATGACCCGGACGCCGGGCGAGGCCGCCTCCAACCCGACCCTGACACACAGCCACCGCACGACAATCAGGTCGAGCGGTATGACTTCGTGCCAGGCCAAGGCGACCCGACGACGGGAATCAACCTGTCTGACGTCGCCCTGACGGACCTGTACGACCGCACCACGGTGGAGGGGCTGTACGCATACGGTGCAGCCCGGCGTTGCCGTGCGCTTCCTCTACCCGACGCACTCGGTGCCAACACCAGCCCCTTCATCCGCCGTGTGCGCGCCACCGACATCCCGCTGCTGAGCGAGGCTTCCAAGCGGTTGAAGCGCTACCTGGTCCTGACCGAAGGCACCACCACCACGCCGACCACCGCCGTCCGCACCCCCCGCCTGTGCCTGGATCGCCGCCCCGGCTACCCGCTCGTGGCGGTACTCATGAATGACGGCCAACAGTCTGACCGCGCACTCGTCACAGCGGAGATGCCGACGTACCTGCGTCTGGCTCAGCCGCCTACCGTTGACGACACCATCGAGCTCTTCACCCTGGCGCCGGATCAGGCTGTACCGTTCATGCTCGTGGCACGCTACTTCGACCGCCGCAACGAACCCGATCCAGGCGTCCCGCCACAGATGCTCATCATGGGTCCCCCGGGCACGGGCAAGACACGCTTCGTGCACGCGCTGCTGTGGTACACGTACCAGCATGACAGCCCCGACTGGGCCGCCACATGCGCGTACTCCTGGGCCGCCGCGATCGCCTTCAACACCCCAGTGCACCGCAGCCTGTCGACCCACTCGATGTTCGGCATCTCTGCCAGCCAAAGCGGCTCGCGTGGCGCCAACCTTCCCAAGCGTGGTGCCTACACCAGCCTGCAGGTAGGATCCACTCTCCGGAGCACATAGGAGAACCATAACACGGATCCACACCTCCCGCCCCACCATCCTACGCACCCCCCTTCTCCGCACGCTCCGCCCCGCCCTCCGTAGGTCAAACGTAACGTCGGTGACGGAGCTGTCTTCATCGACGAGATTGGCATGCAGAGCCATGAACACCTCGGCGCCATCAGCCACTCCTGTACGGCCAGCGTACCGCCTCCGCCACATCTCGGGCCCACCCACTCGAGCACCCGTGTCCTGTCCGGCCGCGCCGCTGCCGGAATCGGCGACCTGCTACAGCATCCTCAACCGGGCGGCTCGCCACCATACCGCTTCGCGGCCGACGTCGAGCGGAACCCCAACTTCAGTCCGTCGGCACCGAACACCCGGCGCCGGCCAGCCTCGGCTGGCAAACGCGAAGGTGACTGTGCGGACGGCAGCAACACTGGCAGCAGTGATGACGACGAGCACAACAGCGACCGCGACATTGCCGTGACCACACGTCGCCCTCGCCGACCCGTACCACAGACGCACACACGCCTGCATGACGGCTTCCAGCTGTACCGGCAGCTCGGCAGCATCGTGTTCATGCTGCAAAAGCAGCAACGACAAGACAACAGCCCGTCCGGTCAGCAGCTTACCCAGTTCGCGACCATGTTCGGCGGCGGCGAACCCACTGAAGCGCGCATGGCGGCACTGATAGACGCGCTCAACCAGTGCGTCATCACCGACCTATCGGACCTCACGGACCTCGAGCCCCGTGTGGTGTTGCAACGCAACGAGCCCAGGCACGCCCTCAACACACGGCTCCTCATGCTCCAGGCGCGTCGCAAGGGTGCACGGTTGGTCAGCTGGAACGCGGACCACGTCCCGGTCCGCCAACACGGCACAGCCCAGCAGCCGCCACTCTCGCACGTCGAGAAGGCTGTCGCGATGCGAGTCAAAGACGCCGCCTTCGACCACACAACCGCCGACACTTGGTACTACGAAGGAGCACGCTACACGCTACTCGACACCGTCGCCGCCGACGCCGGCGCCTGCCACAACAATGAAGTCGAGGCGTGCGGCCTGCTCACTGACAGCCGCGAACCGCCCGACGACGGCCACGGTCCGTACTGGCGCCTGCACTACCTACCCGCAGCCGTCATGGTCCGTCCCATCAAAGGGCACGCGCCCGATACGGTGCTAGCGGACTTGGCGGACTTCGCATCCAAGGGTGCTGCCTTCACTGTCGTACCACGCCCCTCACCAGCAGCCAATGTCACCGTACCTGCTGTCAACACCGGCACCGCCACCAAGAACGTGCGTCGCGTCAACGTGCCGCTGGGTGACTACTACGCCGTGACCGACTACTTCGTACAGGGCCGCAGCTTCAAGGAGGAATGCTGGGTTGCGGACCTCTCCGTGCCACCTGGTGGCCTGAAGCGCGCAACCGTGTATGTGCTGCTGACACGGTACAAGACACTCGACCACATCCGCCTCCTGCGCCCGCTCTCTACAACACCTGACGAGCGGAGACGAGTTGTCCAGCAGTTTCTGGCAGCAACGAAGCTCGATCCCGACCTGGCGGCCGAACTGCGCCTCCTCGACCGCCGCGCGACCGCAACCCGCGACCGCTATGCGCCCGAGTACGAGCACGCCCGGCACCTGGAGGAGCGCTGGACTACCGCAGCCACCACCACGTGACACGGCGACGGTGGTGGGGGGTCTGCAACGGAGGCGACGGTGGCGAAGGACAGGGCGGCGGCAGCAACGGCGGCAGTGGTGATGGAAGTGACGGACTCGACAGAGAGCTGGACGGCGGCGGCGGCGGTGGCGGCGGAGGGGGTGGCGGGCTCGGCAGCAGCGGTGACGCCGATGGACAACTGAGCGGCGGCGACGACAGCAGCGGTGGTGGGGGTTCTGCAACGCAGGCGACGGTGGCGAAGGACAGGGCGGCGGCAGCGACGGCGGCGGTGGTGATGGAAGTGGCGGACTCGGCAGACGGCTGGACGGTGGCGGCGGCGGTGGCGGTGGAGGGGGTGGCGGGCTCGGCAGCAGCGGCGACGGCCATGGACAACTGAGCGGCGGCGACGACAGCGGTGGTGGTGGGGGGTCTGCAACGGAGGCGACGGTGGCGGTGGTGATGGAAGTGGCGGACTCGGCAGAGGGGGGTGGCGGATGGGGGGGTGGCGGGCTCGGCAGCAGCGGCGACGCCGATGGGCGGCGACGACAGCGGCGGTGGTGGGGGTGGCAACAGTAGTGGGGGTCGGCGGGAGCAGAGGACACTCGGTTGCATACAGTCGTACAATTGAATGCAGTTGACTGCAGTTGCATGGAGTTGCCGCCACTGGATGGCGTTAAAGGCCAGCGACACACTTGCACGGCTGCTCCCATGGTCGCTCCACGGGGAACTACGGCCCCCCTCGCGGGCGGACGGCCCGCGTCTAGTCCGTCTGTCCGGAACATATTTGGTAACTCGCCGTTTCTCTCGGCGTCGTAGCGCTTTCGGAGCGTCGCTCGCGCTTAAGACATCGCGTCGTAAAAGGCGAGGTCGCGGGTTCGATTCCGGTCGTGACCGGACATTTCGCGGCACGAATCGTCGCCGCGCCGTCACCGGACGTTTCACGGCGCGTTCAGGTGCGACATCTCAATATATGCAAGGGCACGCACATATGCAAGGGCATGCCTTTTATCGTCACCGGACGTTTCATGGCGCGAACCGGACGTTTCGCGGCACGAATCGTCGCCGTGTCGTCACCGCACGTTTCGCGGCACGAATCGTCGCCGCGGCGGCGTCTGGCCGTGTATGATATTATGACATTATGGCACATCGAATACGGCACGTCAAATTGCGCACCTGGACGCAACGATGCGCCTTGCGCACCTGACATATGTAATATGCTGATGCATGTGCAAGTCGTCGCACCGGATGTTTCGCGTACAGGTGCGCGATTCGACGTGCGACATGCCAATATATATTGTAGCCATCTATGATTATGGCTACGATCAGGGAAGATCACCGGCGTCGAAGTGCGCATCTGCGGCCGTCCAACGTTGTCCGCGTGAAATGTAGGGCTTCTTGTAAGATGTACGGCCTTCTTCGCGTGTGTCGGCTCGCTACAGTAGGTCGGATTGCATCGCGGATATACACATCCGTCCGATTTCTTTATCTTAACATACGGTACTGCGGCTGCACACTGCATTACTGCACACTGGTCGGTGGCGCCGCCAACGTAAGCTGCACGGCCTTTCACGAAGCTGGGCTATTTACAGGCGTCGGCTCGCTACTGTGGGATTGTATCGCATATAGATCGCGTATATATCACACGATGCGTGGTATTGCGGCTGAAGACGGCTTCCATCCGTTCAGTCACATGGCATCGCGGTCCTCAACCCCGACCCCAATATGCTACGTGGCCAGCTGCCTGCGCGTGTTGGACGGACGGACAGACGGACAACGTCCCCCTAAGATCGGCGTAAGGTCTCCGTTCCGACGACGGAACGACTATCGTCGTTCACGACGGACAACGCACAAAAGACGGAATGACAGATCGGCGGACCTCGGCGAGACGGAGGCAAGTGCAGCGCGGGGTCGACGCCGAGACGGACGCAGGCGCGCAGGCACGTTCCCGGTGGTGTGCGTGGACGAGGTCCGAGACTGGCAGGACTTGCTGGATCGCGTCCGCCGTGCACCTGGCATTAAAGTGCGAGGACACGTCAGCGTCGCCTGGGTGCGCTTTCGTCCGCACAACGATGAGGACGAACTTGTGGTGGATGAAGATGCTCTGCAGGAGTACAAGCGTATGGGACCTCGGCGAGACGGAGGCAAGTGCAGCGCGGGGTCGATGCCATGACGGACGCAGGCGTGCAGGCGCGTTCACGGTGGTGTGTGTAGACCAGGTCCGAGACCGGCAGGATTACCCACCTGCACCTCGCTTCCGGCATGGCCACCGTGCTGCGTCGGCGCGCATACCCTCGCCTCCGCGGTCGCTCCCCGGGGAACTACGGCCCCCCTCGCGGGCGGACAGCCCGCGTCTAGTCTGTCTGTCCTGCCATGTTGTTTTGGTTGAGCGGTCATGCACTTCATGTTTGTCTTTGCACACTGCAGCATTCAGCCAAACGATTTTAAAGCACTACTATGGACACAATATTATCATCGACAATGTATGACATAAATGCACATTCCTGCTTGTTGGGAACTAGTCAGATGCTCATCTTATTGTACTCACTCTAAACGTCAAAACACGATTCACTTCGAGTGAATTGCGACGGCGCCTTTGCGAGGAATGCTCGCAACCTTGTCTTTCCTGGGGCCCCGTTTCTCCTTCCGTCACGCTTGCGGTTACTGTCGTCGTAGTTCCGACATAGACGTGAACGACGATAGTCGTTCCGTCGTCGGAACGGAGACCTTAGGCCGTTTTTGGGGCGCTTGTCGTCGTAGTTCCGACATAGACGTGAACGACGATAGTCGTTCCGTCGTCGGAACGGAGACCTTACCCCGATTTTTCGTTGTCCGTCCGTCTGTCTGTTCGGGTTTCTGGAAACTCGCGTTTTTCGGGCCGTCGTTCTCGGGTTTCGGAGCTCCGCGCGCGCTTAAGACATCGCGGCGTAAAAGGCGAGGTCGCGGGTTCGATTCCGGTCGTCACCGGATGGTTCTCGCTGAGCGATCGCGGTGCGACTCGACGCATCTCCGGGTGCGCGGTTCGCTATACATACTTGTAATATTGTAGTCGGACCGGATTGATATATACCCATACATATTTGATAGCCATATATTCGAACCTTCCGGCGTTGGATGACGCGGTCATCCAACGCCGGTGCGCGTCCCGTCCAACGTTGTTTGCGCAAAATGTGTGGCTTTTTGAAAGGCGTACGGCCTTTTTTGCGTGCGTCGGCTCGCCCCAGGTATCATATGCATCGTGGTCGCGGATATATATATATATATATATATATCCGTTCGATTTCTTTCTCTTAACGTTCTCTTTTCCTGGACTTGGGCTCTTTACAGTTGTCGGATCGTTCCTCGTCGGTTCGTCCCTTCGTTGGCCCGGCCGTCGGTTCGTTTAGAGACGGCTCCCATCAGTTATGACGGACCGAATAAATGATGATTCGCCTCGGCGGGCCGAGGCTCGCGGTCGCGAGCGCCTGGGTACACTGGCCGGCGGTTTCCATTTGAGAGGTACGAGTGCGTCGAGCGTGCAGCTCAGCGCGGATGCAATACGGATGCGGGAAGCTCGTCTCGATCCGGAGCGCAGGGCTGCGGAGCAGGGGCGTGACGTCGCTGACGGGCAGAGGTCCGCGCTTGCCACTTCGCTCTGTGCGGCGCCGCAGTCCGAGGTGCGTAGTCGGGAGCGTCTGGGTACACTGGCCGGCGGTTTCCATTTCAGAGGTTTCAGAGGGACGAGTGCGTCGTGCGTGCAGCTCAGCGCGGATGCAGCACGGATGCGGGATGCTCGTCTCGATCCGGAGCGCGCGGCTGCGGAGCAGGAGCGTGACGCTGCTGCGCGAGCGGTTGCGCGTCTCGATCCGGAGCGCGCGGCTGCGGAGCAGGAGCGTGACGCTGCTGCGCGAGCGGTTGCGCGTCAAGATCCGGAGCGCAGGGCTGCGGAACAGCGGCGTAACACCGCTGCACGAGCGGCTGCCCGTCGAGATCCGGAGTGCAGGGCTGCGGAACAGCGGCGTAACACCGCTGCACGAGCGGCTGCCCGTCGAGACCCGGAGTGCAGGGCTGCAGAGGCCGCGCACGCGCAGGCCCGTGCTCGGTTACGTGGGATACAGCTTTCGCAAGCTAGCTTGCTTGAGCGTTTGCGGGACCTCATGCGATTTCCCTGCTTGCACGAGGGTCAGCACCCTGCACCACCTGATTTTCTTGGGGTGATTCCGGAAGGGCGTGTGCAGGACTTGCCTGGCGGTCAACTTCCGGTGGAGCGGCAGGTACCATATGAGAAACACCTGCAGCTTGCTTCCAGCATGGCCGCCGCGCTACGTTTCAAGCGTCGTACAAACGTAACTACCTGCCGGTGGGCGCATTCACTGTACTGGCGGCCGAGTCCGCCGTGGAGCCAGAAGACGCGGAAACCGGCGTGGAGCTTGTGGAGGCAGAGGAGCACGGTGGCTACACTCTCGCCGACGCCGTACAGAACTATACGCAGCGCGGAGTGGAGCTCAGCGGCTTCGATTGCAGCGCCTACAATATCGTGGCCAACTTCGAAGTGCAACGTGTGACGCCCGCACAGCACCCCCACGCTGCCATCCTTGGCGCCCAAGTCCTTCCCGCGACTCGTCACCGCAAACGCAAGGCCTCTGACACCGCTGTGACCCCCGTGACTGATGCACCTTCCGGCCCATCTGGCGCCCAGCCCACCGCCGCCGCGACGTTCCTTGCGTCAGGCGGTTCAGCTGCGGACCAGCTACCGACCAGTCCAGCAACGACCATTCCCCCCAAGAAGGTGGCCTTCCAACCGACGCACCCGCTGTACCTGACACACGTCCTCCGTCGCCTGGCGCAGCCGAGGTACGTCCTGCTGGGCGGTGCACTGCCCCGCCGTCCTCAAGCAGGCAGTACCACCGCAGCCGCCGTCGCCTACTACGCATTCGTGTTGGGCATCTTCAAGGCTCACCGTGGCCAGCCGGTGGCTGCCAATCAAACGGTGAAGGAAGCGTACGATGCTTGGTGGACGGACCTGGGAACCACCGGTGCAGGCCGATCCTACAGAGCCTGCGTCAGTGCCCTGCTTGACAACATCGAAACAGAGCACCTCGCCAGCGGCCGGCGCCAGGCCGAATACAACTTGCGACGTCGCCAGCGCCGCGCCGCCGCTGCGGCTGCCGGTCTCCCCCCGAACTACACCTCCAGTGACTCGGATGATGACGACCCGGACGCCGCGCGAGGCCGCCTCGAACCCGACCCTGACACACAGCCACCACACGACAATCAGGTCGAGCGATATGACTTCGTGCCAGGCCAAGGCGACCCGACGACGGGGCTCAACCTGTCTGACGTCGCCCTGACGGACCTGTACGACCGCACCACGGTGGAGGGGCTGTACGCATACGGTGCAGCCCGGCGTTGCCGTGCGCTTCCTCTACCCGACGCACTCGGTGCCAACACCAGCCCCTTCATTCGCCGTGTACGCGCCACCGACATCCCGCTGCTGAGTGAGGCTTCCAAGCGGTTGAAGCGCTACGTGGTCCTGACCGAAGGCGCCATCGCCACGCCGGCCACCGCCGTCCGCCCCCCCCGCCTGTGTCTGGATCGCCGCCCCGGCTACCCGCTAGTGGCGGTACTCATGAACGACGGCCAACAATCTGACCGCGCACTCGTCACAGCGGAGATGCCGACATACCTGCGTCTGGCTCAGCCGCCTACCGTTGACGACACCATCGAGCTCTTCACCCTGGCGCCGGATCAGGCTGTACCGTTCATGCTCGTGGCACGCTACTTCGACCGCCGCAACGAACCCGATCCAGGCGTTCCGCCGCAGATGCTCATCATGGGTCCCCCGGGCACGGGCAAGACAAGGTTCGTGCACGCGCTGCTGTGGTACACGTACCAGCACGACAGCCCCGACTGGGCCGCCACATGCGCGTACTCCTGGGCCGCCGCGATCGCCTTCAACACCCCAGTGCACCGCAGCCTGTCGACCCACTCGATGTTCGGCATCTCTGCGAGCCAAAGCAGCTCGCGTGGCGCCAACCTTCCCAAGCGCGGTGCCCACGCCAGCCTTCAGGTACGATCCACTTGCCGGAGCACGTACGACAACCATCCCACGAATCCACACCTCCCGCCCCAACATCCTACGCACCCCCCTTCTCCACGCGCTCCCCCCCACCCTTCGTAGGTCAAACGCAACGTCGGTGATGGCGCTGTCTTCATCGACGAAATCGGCATGCAGAGCCATGAGCACCTCGGCGCCATCAGCTACTCCTGTACGGCCAGCGTACCGCCCCCGTCACATCTTGGACCCACCCACTCGAGCACCCGTGTCCTGTCCGGCCGCGCCGCTGCCGGAATCGGCGACCTGCTACAGCATCCTCAACCGGGCGGTTCGCCACCATACCGCTTCGCGGCCGACGTCGAGCGGAACCCCAACTTCACTCCGTCGGCACCGAACACCCGGCGCCGGCCAGCCTCGGCTGACGAAGACGAAGGTCGCCGTGCGGATGACAGCAACACCAGCAGCAGTGACGAGCACAACAACGACCGCGACACTGCCGCGACCATGCGTCGCCCTCGCCGACCCGTACCACAGACGCACGCCCGCCTGCACGATGGCTTCCAGCTGTACCGGCAGCTCGGCAACGTCGTGTTCATGCTGCAAAAACAACAACGACAAGACAACAGCCCGTCCGGTCAGCAGCTCACGCAGTTCGCGACCATGTTCGGCGGCGGCGAACCCACTGAAGCGCGCATGGCGGCATTGATAGACGCGCTCAACCAACGTGTCATCACCGACCTATCGGACCTCACGGACCTCGAGCCTCGCGTGGTGTTGCAACGCAACGAACCCAGGCACGTCCTCAACACACGACTGCTCATGCTCCAGGCGCGTCGCAAGGGTGCACGGTTGGTCAGCTGGAACGCGGACCACGTCCCGGTCCGCCAACACGGCACAGCCCAGCAGCCGCTACTCTCGCACGTCGAGAAGGCTGTCGTGATGCGAGTCAAAGACGCCGCCTTCGACCACACAACCGCCGACACTTGGTACTACGAAGGAGCACGCTACACGCTACTCGACACCGTTGCCGCCGACGCTGGCGCCTGCCACAACAATGAAGTCGAGGCGTGCGGCCTGCTCACCGACAGCCGCGAACCGCCCGACGACGGCCACGGCCCGTACTGGCGCCTTCACTACCTCCCCGCAGCCGTCATGGTCCGTCCAATTAAAGGACACGCGCCCAATACGGTGCTAGCGGACTTGGCGGACTTCGCATCCAAAGGTGGTGCCTTCACCGTCGTACCACGCCCCTCACCAGCAGCCAATATCACCGTACCTGCTGTCAACACCGGCACCGCCACCAAGAACGTGCGTCGCATCAACGTGCCGCTGGGTGACTACTACGCCGTGACCGACTATTTCGTACAGGGTCGCAGTTTCAAGGAAGAATGCTGGGTTGCGGACCTCTCCGTCCCACCTGGCGGCTTGAAGCGCGCAACCGTGTATGTACTACTGACACGGTACAAGACACTCAACCACATCCGCCTCTTGCGCCCGCTCTCTACGACACCCGACGAGCGAAAACGAGTTGTCCAGCAGTTTCTGGCAGCAACAAAGCTCGACCCCGACCTGGCGGCCGAACTGCGCCTCCTTGACCGCCGCGCGACCGCAACCCGCAACCGCTATGCACCCGAATACGAGCACGCCCGGCACCTGGAGGAGCGTTGGACTACCGCAGCCACCACCACGTGACACGGCGACGATGGTGAGGGGTCTGCAACGAAGGCGACGGTGGCGAAAAACAGGGCGGCGGATGAAGATGAGGATGCGGGTGTGGATGAGAACGCTGTGGCAGGTTGCCGATTCCGAGTACTAGGTGGGCCCGAGATGTGGCGGACGCGGTACGTTGATCGTACGTTGCTCGTCCCGGAGTGGCTGGTGACGCCGAGGTGCTCATGGCTCTGCATGCCGATTTCGTCGCGAAAATAGACTAGAGGGAGTAGACAGAACACCACCGTGTTACCGTGTCGTCACCGACGTTGCGTCTGACCTACGACGGATGGGGGGGAACGTGTGAAGAAGGAGGGTACGTAGGATGCTGCGATGGGAGGTGTAAATATGTGCCGGACGTTGGCATTGCAATACATCTGCCGCATGCGCGCAACACGAGTCGCGCAGGTGTTGAGAGACGCAGGGACGACGTAGTCTGTGGGGCAGAGGTTGAGCACAAGAGACGGCCGTGGTCGAGTGTGTTATGGCGGTCCAGCGGCGTGTTGGGGAGTCGAGGCAAGCACCGAAATGACACGGGTGTTTGTCCGTGTGCTTCCGTCACCCGGACAGGCACCTGTACCATTTCTGTGCTTGCCTCGAATCCCCAACATGCTGCTGGACCGCTACAACACACCTTTCCGCCTCCTGTGCCCGCTCTCTGCCACACCGCCGTCCCTACATCTCCCAACCCCTTTGCGACCTGTGACGAAGGCGCGAAGCGCGGAGAAGGGGAGCGCGTAGGATGGTGGGGTGGAAGATCCGGGACTGGAAGTCTGACGGACTCGGCGGATAGCTGTACGACGACGGCGGCAGTGGCGAGGGCAAGAGGCGTTGCATTTGACCTACGAAGGCGAAGGACTGCGCGTAGGGAGGGAGGTGTAGATCCGTGGTATGGGTCTCCTACGTGCTCCGGAGAGTGGATCGTACCTGACCAGGTGGGGCGAAGACGATTGGAGTAGGTGTAAGTATAGATATGTGCCGGACGTTGGCATTACGATACATCTGCCGCATGCAAGCAACGCAGATCACACAGGTGGGGCAGAGAATGAGCACAGCAGACGGTCGTAGTCGAGTGTGTTGTGGCGACTCGGCAGCATGTTCGAGGACTCTAGGCGAGCACCGAAGTGACACGGGTGCCAGTCCGTGCTCCACTTCGGCGGCCAGGCCATCCAGGTTGAAACTACGGGGTCGCGGAGCCTAAAGTACGCTGTGAATTGAAGGGGGCGTTGTAGATTGCGCTCGTCCGCAGTCGATTGCGCCTTAGGACGCGGTGGCGCACGGACAGCCCCCCCTCCCGTCTGTACGCCCCCTGCAATCCACAGCGTACTTTAGGTTCCGCGACCCTAGGTGGCCTGGGTGCCGGAGTGAAAGCACACGGACAAACACCCGTGTTCAGTGTTCGCTTCGAGTCTTCCAAAATGCTGCTGGACCGTTACGACACACGTTCCCGCCTCCTGTACCCGCTCTCTGCCACACCTGACGAACGAAACCGAATTGACAAGACCGTCCCTACGTCTTTCAACGTCTGTGCGACCTGCGTTGCCAACACCAGCCACACTCGGTGCCAACACCAGCCCTTTCATTCGCCGTGTGCGCGCCACCGACATCCCGCTGCCAAAGTCCGTAAAAGCACGCCCGGCACCGGACTATCGCATCCATCACCACCTGACGCAACAAACCGGGATTTCGCACTTGAGGACCTGGTCTACACGCGAGCCGTCCGCAGCTATCAGGCGTCTAGCCCACCACGCGACACGGCGACGATGGTGGGGGTTCTGCAACGAAGGTCTGCAACGAAAGCAACGATGACGAAGGACAAGGCGGCGGCAACGACGGCGACAGTCGTGATGGAAGTGGCAGAATGGCGAAGTGGTGACCGCGGCAGTAGCGAAGGCAGAAAGCGCGAAGAAGGGGAGGTGGGAGGTGTGGATCGGGCGCGTTGTCGCTGGACGACGGATGCCTTGTAATGCCGAGAACGGGGCCGTCGAGGTTGCCGCGCGCAGCAAGTGGACCGCGGTGACCCGTGGGTTGATGAGGCGGATTTGAACACAAGATTGCCAATCTTGTACAGGCGTTATACCGCGGTGTCCAGCGTTGCACAGCGTTAAACACACGGAGCTTCCCATAACTTGTACTCTACCTTAACATCTCTCTACCCATATACTGCGCCGCTTTCCGTCGTCCCTTCCCGCCCCGAATGGAATCGCCCGACCCCAAACGCCGGCGACTCACCCCGGCACCGTCTACAAGCAGCACGTCCACCTTCGGCAGCCCCACCGACGCTGCCTCCGCGTCCACGTAAGCGATAGCTACGGGCCATCTTTAAGGATGAGGACTAACATGCGACTAACGACCCCATCCGTAGGTCGCGAACCGTCACCTGCCACGTCACCTTCACCGCCGGCCCGGTGACTAAAGATGAAGACCGGCTCTTTGCCGGCGCACCGAACCGAAACGGCAGCTTCGTCGCAGGCGTAAACACAGTCGGACAGGGCGTCATCATCCTGCAGCTCGATAACCGCGCCCTAGCCGACATGGAGACCAACCACGCCTTTGCACGGGCCGTCACGTTCACGAACGTGGAGCCAGCTGCCCTGCCCGCCTTCGTCACCTCCCGCTTCGCCGGACCGACACTGGCCCAATACAAGGTCACCCCGACGACTCAAATTTCCGTGGCCAGCACCTCCGTCCTCCCGATGCTGTACACCGCCAAGCTGCGTTATCCCACATACAACGCGGCAACCGACAAAGCGGACGCCGAGGACAAGTACCCGGCCGACGGCAGCGCCCTCCTGGTCGTCCCGCACGGTAAGCTGTTCCGCGGCGGACCCTTCCGCAAGTTCAACGCCTGGGTCGCGTGCGGCAACCCCGACGCCCCCGACCTCGGCTGCGTGGAGCTGGCGGTCAAGCAATCCGCGCCCGACAACTTCGTTACGCAGCTACAAGCGGCGGCTGACGACAACACGCCGCTATACATCTACGCCGCCAAAATCAGCGCGCCGTCCAATACTCAGTACAACAACAGCATCTTCCTCAACGGGGCGCTAGTCGCGGCAGCAGCTGCCCCGGGCAAGCGCCCTCCCAAGCGGGTACAGACCTTCCGAGCAGCTACCCAGCAGACCACTGCGGCCACCGACAGCCGCGCCGACACGAACGACATGATGGTTGCGTGGGAGCAACGCGACCGGGCCGCCGTTGTCCTACCGTCGGATGGAGCACACGCCGCCGCCACCCTCTCCCCGAATCCCAGCTCCGTCACGACGGTCGGCTCCCGGCCCGTCATACCACTCGTCCTCAGCGTCGGCAATAGCAAGTATCCAGTCTGCACGGACAGCCCCAGCGTCCTCCAACAGCTGCCCAACTACGCGGACTTCTTCGCCGACGCGAGCTTCGCGGACGACAACGACCGCGTCGCGTACACCGCCTACGACTCCTTCGCCATCGCCGGCACCGTCACCACCAGCACGGAGGGCCGGACCACTTTCGTCACGGCCCTCCAACAGTAAGTCACTCCGGTTGCCCCAAACACAGGTGCGTGCATGGAGTTGCCGCCACTGGATGGCGTTAAATGCCAGCGTCAAACGGCCACCTCGCTGTATGACGACACGCTTGCACGGCCGAGTGCGATCCGCGCGCTCGTGGGTTCGACTCCCACGCTGGTGAACTGCATCTCTGCATCCCTGTATTACCCCTTCCATTCGGCACGCGTGCCCTCGCCTCCGCCGCGGGGACGGGGAACTACGGCCCCCCTCGCGGGCGGACGGCCCGCGTCTAGTCCGTCTGTCCGGAACATATTTGGTAACTCGCCGTTTCTCTCGGCGTCGTAGCGCTTTCGGAGCGTCGCTCGCGCTTAAGACATCGCGTCGTAAAAGGCGAGGTCGCGGGTTCGATTCCGGTCGTGACCGGACATTTCGCGGCACGAATCGTCGCCGCGCCGTCACCGGACGTTTCACGGCGCGTTCAGGTGCGACATCTCAATATATGCAAGGGCACGCACATATGCAAGGGCATGCCTTTTATCGTCACCGGACGTTTCATGGCGCGAACCGGACGTTTCGCGGCACGAATCGTCGCCGTGTCGTCACCGCACGTTTCGCGGCACGAATCGTCGCCGCGGCGGCGTCTGGCCGTGTATGATATTATGACATTATGGCACATCGAATACGGCACGTCAAATTGCGCACCTGGACGCAACGATGCGCCTTGCGCACCTGACATATGTAATATGCTGATGCATGTGCAAGTCGTCGCACCGGATGTTTCGCGTACAGGTGCGCGATTCGACGTGCGACATGCCAATATATATTGTAGCCATCTATGATTATGGCTACGATCAGGGAAGATCACCGGCGTCGAAGTGCGCATCTGCGGCCGTCCAACGTTGTCCGCGTGAAATGTAGGGCTTCTTGTAAGATGTACGGCCTTCTTCGCGTGTGTCGGCTCGCTACAGTAGGTCGGATTGCATCGCGGATATACACATCCGTCCGATTTCTTTATCTTAACATACGGTACTGCGGCTGCACACTGCATTACTGCACACTGGTCGGTGGCGCCGCCAACGTAAGCTGCACGGCCTTTCACGAAGCTGGGCTATTTACAGGCGTCGGCTCGCTACTGTGGGATTGTATCGCATATAGATCGCGTATATATCACACGATGCGTGGTATTGCGGCTGAAGACGGCTTCCATCCGTTCAGTCACATGGCATCGCGGTCCTCAACCCCGACCCCAATATGCTACGTGGCCAGCTGCCTGCGCGTGTTGGACGGACGGACAGACGGACAACGTCCCCCTAAGATCGGCGTAAGGTCTCCGTTCCGACGACGGAACGACTATCGTCGTTCACGACGGACAACGCACAAAAGACGGAATGACAGATCGGCGGACCTCGGCGAGACGGAGGCAAGTGCAGCGCGGGGTCGACGCAGAGACGGACGCAGCCGCGCAGGCACGTTCCCGGTGGTGTGCGTGGACGAGGTCCCAGACCGGCAGGACTTGCTGGATCGCGTCCGCCGTGCACCTGGCATTAAAGTGCGAGGACACGTCAGCGTCGCCTGGGTGCGCTTTCGTCCGCACAACGATGAGGACGAACTTGCGGTGGATGAAGATGCTCTGCAGGAGTACAAGCGTATGGGATGCGTTGCACAAGTACCTGAGGCACTGCTGCGCTCCGCGATCGGTCCTACAGATCCGGAGGTCGCCGGCGTACTGCGAAGCACACTCCTTAATGACCGCACTGGCGCCGCTGGTGTATGGCCGCTGCAGGAGACGTTACAAGGAAACACGGCTGGTGAAATGCTGCACGGCAGCGGCGCGTATGCATCGCCGTCTGATACAGGTGTGCTTCCTTCTTGTTGAAAGACGGGGTAACCCGATGGGGCTCACAGACGGGAAACGGTGGGGGGAGGGGGCGGCGGGAAACATACGTACATCGCTTTTGACGGACTATCGTCGTTCTTGACGGACAACGCACAAAAGGCCGGCGCGCACTACGACGACGAGAACATCCGACGGAACGACAGACCGGCGGACCTCGGTGAGACGGAGGCAAGTGCAGCACGGCGTCGACGCCGAGACGGACGGATCACGTCATCGTCGCCTGGGTGTGCTTTCGTCCGCGGCTGAAGACGGCTTCCATCCGTTCAGTCACATGGCATCGCGGTCCTCAACCCCGACCCCAATATGCTACGTGGCCAGCTGCCTGCGCGTGTTGGACGGACGGACAGACGGACAACGTCCCCCTAAGATCGGCGTAAGGTCTCCGTTCCGACGACGGAACGACTATCGTCGTTCACGACGGACAACGCACAAAAGACGGAATGACAGATCGGCGGACCTCGGCGAGACGGAGGCAAGTGCAGCGCGGGGTCGACGCCGAGACGGACGCAGGCGCGCAGGCACGTTCCCGGTGGTGTGCGTGGACGAGGTCCGAGACTGGCAGGACTTGCTGGATCGCGTCCGCCGTGCACCTGGCATTAAAGTGCGAGGACACGTCAGCGTCGCCTGGGTGCGCTTTCGTCCGCACAACGATGAGGACGAACTTGCGGTGGATGAAGATGCTCTGCAGGAGTACAAGCGTATGGGACCTCGGCGAGACGGAGGCAAGTGCAGCGCGGGGTCGATGCCATGACGGACGCAGGCGTGCAGGCGCGTTCACGGTGGTGTGCGTAGACCAGGTCCGAGACCGGCAGGATTACCCACCTGCACCTCGCTTCCGGCATGGCCACCGTGCTGCGTCGGCGCGCATACCCTCGCCTCCGCGGTCGCTCCCCGGGGAACTACGGCCCCCCTCGCGGGCGGACAGCCCGCGTCTAGTCCATAATGGAAACTTATGTCAACGGTCAGTGAAATGGTATGACAGCCTGTTTGTACATGTGAGGTCGCCGGTTCGAATCTTGCCATTTCTGACTTTTTTCATTATTTTTTTTTGTTAATTGAAATGTGCCTTAGAGCCTGAAATAGTTTTCATTCGACATGGCATCCATTGGTGTCAGCCTGTCAGGTTTATGTATGAGCGGCCATGCATTGCATGTTTGTCTCTCCCACAACACAGCCAAATTCTGCCTCTCCCACAACTCAGCCATATTTGCAAGCAAGACAGAATATCTGGCACGAGCAATTAGACAGACGACGTAAAATGCATGTGTGAAATTTGGGCTCTTGTCAAAATCGGTTCACTCTGCTGTCGTATTATCCATTTGGATAGTACGACGGGAAGAGCGGTCGCTAAAGGTGACGGAATTTCATAAAAAGTTTGAGTCGTTTTCTATCCATAATTAGGCATATTGTAATGTATATTGTATGTTTTAAATGAGCGGCCATGTATTGCTTGTTTGTTGCTCGCACAACACAGCCAAATATGCAAGCCAGTCAGGATTTCTGGGCACGAGCAATAACACAGACGATGTGAAATGCGTGTGCAAATTATCGCCTGCTTGTCAAAATTGGTTCATTCTGCTGTCGTATTATCCATTTGGATAGTACGACGGGAAGAGCGGTCGCGATGGGTGACGGAATTTCGTGAAAATTTTGAGTCGTTTTAGCATCCATTATTAGCCAATTTTAAATGTATCTTTTGTGCTTTGTTGTTTTATATAAGCGGCCATGCATTGCTTGTTTGTTGCTCGCACAACACAGCCAAATGTGCAAGCCAGACAGGATTCTGGGCACAAGCAATAACACAGACGATGTAAATGTGTTTGCACAAATTTCGTCTCTTTGTCAAAATCGGTTCATTCTGCTGTCGTATTATCCATTTGGATAGTACGACAGGAAGAGCGGTCGCGACAGGTGACGGAATTTTGTTAAAATATTGAGTCGTTTTAGCATCCATTATTAGCCAATTTTAAATGTATCTTTTGTGCTTTGTTGTTTTATATGAGCGGCCGTGTTTGTCTCTCCCACAACACAGCCAAATTTGCAAGAAGGACAGGATTTCTGGGCAAGAACAACAAGACAGACAAAATAAAAAATGAGCGTGCAAATTTTTGCCTGTTTGTGAGAATCGGTTCAATCTGCTGTCGTATTATCCATTTGGATACGACGACGGGAAGAGCGGTCGCGAAAGGTGACGGAATTTTGTGAAAATTTCGAATCGTTTGCCATATATAATGTACTCACACGAGTGTAGTATCTAACCCACAACATCATCCTAGAACCTACAACACATCCAATCTTCCATTGGGGCCACTCGCGTTTAAGTGGACCGAATTGGAGAACGGATGAAGACCATATACGCACTCATCGATTCACTCCCGTCCGGCCATTCGCGTTTAAATGGGTTTCCGGGAGGAATGTCTGAGGACACCGACGATGGGCCGGGACGGTCGACAAGATAATCAAGAGAATGTTGTGCACGTGTATCCAGAAAATAAGATTTGGTTATCATTATTGTTAGATAGCTCGCCCTGCATAGACTCCAGTCTATTTCTTATAGTATGATTGCTCATTTTTTGTGTTAAGCCGTTCAGTTCACCTCATAATAGTTTTGCCGTAGTCAGTTGCAGAGACAAGGCATTTTCCCCAGTCGTTTTACTTACAGAGCTAACCAATGGGTTACCCCTCCAAAAGGATACCCACCCACCCCAATAGCACCGCTACCCATGGGTTACCCACCCAGTACCCACCCATTACCCTCCCAACCAATGCCATAGGGACGGTGACGGAATTTTGTGAAAATTTCATGTCATTTGCCATATATAATGTGCGTACACGAGTGTAGTATCTAACCCACAACATCATCCTAGAACCTACAACACATCCAATCTTCCATTGGGGCCACTCGCGTTTAAGTGGACCGAATTGGAGAACGGATGAAGACCATATACGCACTCATCGATTCACTCCCGTCCGGCCATTCGCGTTTAAATGGGTTTCCGGGAGGAATGTCTGAGGACACCGACGATGGGCCGGGACGGTCGACAAGATAATCAAGAGAATGTTGTGCACGTGTATCCAGAAAATAAGATTTGGTTATCATTATTGTTAGATAGCTTGCCCTGCATAGACTCCAGTCTATTTCTTATAGTATGATTGCTCATTTTTTGTGTTAAGCCGTTCAGTTCACCTCATAATAGTTTTGCCGTAGTCAGTTGCAGAGACAAGGCATTTTCCCCAGTCGTTTTACTTACAGAGCTAACCGATGGGTTACCCCTCCAAAAGGATACCCGCCCACCCCAATAGCACCGCTACCCATGGGTTACCCACCCAGTACCCACCCATTACCCTCCCAACCAATGCCATAGGGACGGTGACGGAATTTTGTGAAAATTTCATGTCATTTGCCATATATAATGTGCGTACACGAGTGTAGTATCTAACCCACAACATCATCCTAGAACCTACAACACATCCAATCTTCCATTGGGGCCACTCGCGTTTAAGTGGACCGAATTGGAGAACGGATGAAGACCATATACGCACTCATCGATTCACTCCCGTCCGGCCATTCGCGTTTAAATGGGTTTCCGGGAGGAATGTCTGAGGACACCGACGATGGGCCGGGACGGTCGACAAGATAATCAAGAGAATGTTGTGCACGTGTATCCAGAAAATAAGATTTGGTTATCATTATTGTTAGATAGCTCGCCCTGCATAGACTCCAGTCTATTTCTTATAGTATGATTGCTCATTTTTTGTGTTAAGCCGTTCAGTTCACCTCATAATAGTTTTGCCGTAGTCAGTTGCAGAGACAAGGCATTTTCCCCAGTCGTTTTACTTACAGAGCTAACCGATGGGTTACCCCTCCAAAAGGATACCCGCCCACCCCAATAGCACCGCTACCCATGGGTTACCCACCCAGTACCCACCCATTACCCTCCCAACCAATGCCATAGGGACGGTGACGGAATTTTGTGAAAATTTCATGTCATTTGCCATATATAATGTGCGTACACGAGTGTAGTATCTAACCCACAACATCATCCTAGAACCTACAACACATCCAATCTTCCATTGGGGCACGAGCAATAAGACAGACGGCGTAAAATGCTTGTGGAAATTTTTGCGTCTTTGTAAAAATCGGTTACTTTCGCTGTCGTATTATCAATTTGGATAGTACGACGGGAAGACCGCTCGTGAAAGGTGACAACATTTCATAAAATTTTTGAATCGTTATTGCATCTGTGATCTGCCAAATTGTAATGTATCTTTTATGCTTTGTTGTTTTTTATGAGCGGTTGTGCATTGCATTTTGTTTCTCGCACATGACAGGCACCGTCCAAACGAACTTTGCAAGTCAGACAGGAATTCTGGGCACGAGCAATAAGACAGACGGCGTAAAATGCTTGTGGAAATTTTTGCGTCTTTGTAAAAATCGGTTACTTTCGCTGTCGTATTATCAATTTGGATAGTACGACGGGAAGACCGCTCGTGAAAGGTGACGACATTTCATAAAATTGTCGAATCGTTTTTGCATCTGTGATCTGCCAAATTGTAATGTATCTTTTGTGCTTTGTTGTTTTGTATGGGCGGCTGTGCATTGCAAGTTTTTACCTCGCACATCACAGGCACCGTCCAAATGAAATTTGCAAGCCAGACAGGATTTCTAGGCACGCACAATAAGACAGGCGATTTAAAATGCGTGCGCAAATTTTCGCCTCTTTGTAAGAATCGGTTACTTGTGCTGTAGTATTATTCATTTGGATAGTACGACAGGGAGAGTGCTCGCAAAACATGACAGAGTTTCATGAAAATATCTAGTCGTTTTTTGCATCCATATTTGCCAGATTCTAATGTATCATTTGTGCTTTGTTCTTTTGTATGAGTGGCCATGCATTGCAGTGCATAATGGTGTAAATGTATATAGCTACTACATCAAGTAGAATGTGTGCACACAAGTATAGTATCTAACCCACAACATCATCCGAGAACCTACAACGCATCCGATCATCCATTGGGGCCACTCGCTATTAAGTGGACTTAATAGGAGAACGGATGAGGACCATTAACGCACTCATCGATTCACTCCAGTCCGACCATTCGCTATTAAATGGGCTTCGGGGAGGAATGTCTGAGGACACCGACACCAGGCCGGGACGGTCGACAAGGAAAAATATTATCAAAAAGTGAAACTCGTTAACTTACCTGTATCTGCTTACCTGAAGATATTGCAGTGCCTTGGCATGGTGTCCAGAGCTGATGAGACAAGAGACTTTGAGACGAGAGTCAGTTTGCTGTGTGGCGGAGAGCTAAGGGGTGCAGCAGACATGTTTGAAAAGGTTTGTAAAGCAAGTTGAATTCAACAAGCAAGCACCAGTACATCGTTTCCCAGCAACTGTTTTGTTATGGAAGAATGAATCCCTAAGTCCAGACCAAATCAATACACATGGTAAACTTCGTTTGGAGCACATGGTACGGATGCTGGGAGGCTCCTATTGTTTTTCAGGCATTAGGGGAATCACTGCCAAGTCCAGATCAAGCCAAAAACACACGGAAACTTTGTTTGGGACATTAGGTTCAGATGCTGGGAGGCTCAGCATAATTGTCAGGCGTCAGGGGGAATCACTGCCAAGTCCACATCGCGCGAAAAACACACCAAAACTTTGTTTGGGACAGTTGGTTCGGACGGTGGGAGGCTCGGAATAATTGCCAGGCGTGGGGGGGAATCACTGTCAAGTCCAGATCGAGCCAAAAACACACGGAAAATTTGTTTAGCACAGTTGGCTCGGATGGTGGGAAGCTCAGAAGAATTGCCAGGTGTGGGGGGAATCACTGCCAAGTCCACATCAAGCCAAAAACACATGGCAATCTTTGTTTGAGACTGACTGGATGGATGGTGGGAGGCACGGAATAATTGCCAGGCGTCAGGGGGAATCACTAACTTGTCCATATCTGAGGAAAATACACATAGTTCACTATGATTATACCATTATTATGGCTCCTGGGAGGCTAGCAATAATTGTTAGGTGTTAGGAGAATCACTGCCATGTCGGCATCTATCCAAAAACACACAGCAAACTTCGTTTGTGGCAGATGGTATGGATGAAAGGTGTCGGGGCAATGACTGCCACATCCAGATCTAACATTATACACACACACTCAATGTGGGAAACATCATGGCACAACGAAGGCTTGCCTCCGTCGCCCTTCCCCCATGCCTCCGTCAGCCCTCCACCTGTCTCCGTCAGCCCTCCCCCCGGCTCCTCCACCCCTTCTCCACCCTCGATTACTCCTTCCCCCTTTGCCTCCATCACCCCTTCATCCCATTGCGGCCCTAAGCCAGCCCCCACAACTTACCATGGTGTCAGCCAGTGCCCATGCAGACTCCTACATGTAGCTGGTGTTGCCACGGCTCAGGACCTGTGGCAGCAGACAAGACATGCAAGCAAGGCAGCAGACGTTAGGTGCTGTACAGACAGGGAAAACACACACAAGGATAAGCGACAAACAGACACAAACCCAGCAGAATAGGAGCGGGGGCTTGCACGGATGTCATGCCATTACTAACACGCGGAAAACACACGAGACATACATGTGATGAAGTCCTGATGGCAGCAGTACAGCACGACATCAGGAACGAATGAAGGCAGCACGACAGGATAGCCGCACACTGAGACAGCGGCATCGCAAGACGGCAGCAAAGCAAGGCAACAACATGGCAAGACGACGGATTGCCCCCGTCACCCCTCCCCCATGCCTCCGTCATCCGTCCTCTCCCCTCCTCAGCCCTCCTGCCTTAAGGATGCACCATATCCCCCCACCTCCGCCACCCCTTCCCCAGCCTCCGCCGCCCCTTCTCCACCCTCGATTGCCCCTTCCCCCTTGCCTCCGTCAGCCCTCCCCCTTTGCCTCCGTCACCCCTTCATCCCATTGCGGCCCTAAGCCAGCCCCCACAACTTACCATTGGTGTTGTCGCTTCAAGTTCGTAGCCAGTGTCCATGCAGACTCCTACATGTAGCCGGTGTTGCCACAGCTCAGGACCTGTGGCAGCACACAAGACACGCAAGCAAGGCAGCAGACGTGAGTTGCTGTACAGACATGGTAAAAACACACAAGGAAAAGCAATAAACAGGCACAATCCGAGCAGAATAGGAGCGGGCACTTGCACAGATGTCGTGCCATCACTAACATGCGGAAAACACACGACAAATACATGTGATGAAGTCGTGATGGCGGCACTACAGCACGACATCAGGAACGGATGCACCATATCCCCCCGCCTCTACCACCCGTTTCCCCCACCTCCGCCGCCCCTTCCCCCGCCTCTGCCGTCCCTTCCCCCGCCTCCGCCACCCCTTCCCCAACCTCCGCCGCCCCTCCCCCCGCTTCGGCCGCCCCTTCCCCCCAACTCCATCGCCCCTCCCCCTGCCTCCGCCGCCCCTTTTGCACCCTCTTCTGCCCCTCCCCCCGCCTCTGCCGCCCCTCCCCCGGCCTCTGCCGCCCCTTCCCCCCGCCTCCGTCACCCCTCTTCCCCCATCCGCCCCTCCTCCCGCATTCGTTGGCAGCCCCTAATCCGCCGCCCCTCCTCCCCCTTCCGTCCGCCCCCTCTTTCCGTCGCCCCTGCCATGACTGGGGCACGGCAATTTTGCGGCATGGCACAATGGTGGCACAGAACGACGGCAGCACGACATGTGACGGTGGCACAGCGGGATGGCGGCAACAAATAATGGTGGCACTGCGCACCACCAACCCGCACCTCCCTGCACACACCAGCCCCAAAGATTCACCCACCTGCGCCATTGCGCCTTAATCGCAGTCCTGGGCAAGCCTCCTGTCGACAGAAACTCGCTGTTGCCAGGAAAGCCATGAGATGATTAGCGCACCTGGGAGCAGGAACACGAAGACATGAGCCATGACACCGATAACCAAACAAATATCACGAATGTCTATTTCGCGCAATACATGATCTGCAACATGAACATCCCAGCAAGATCAACCCATTTTCGCTGCCCGCATTTTATCCCACCGCCGATCACTAGTTATCGCCGCTGATCACTCTGATCACCGCGCCAATCACCGCCGCCTATCTTTCTCCCTCTCCGTCGCTGCTTGCAACATGCTGTTATGACTTACTTACTGTGATTACATCTCAATTATTGCTTCTCGCCGCGTCATGTAGAGGAGCAGCGACTTGTCCGCCTGCATCGTGGCTTGTAGGAAGGCATCCTGTGCGAATAGAGACCGTGGATATCTTAATAAAAGAGGAAATTTAGCTATAAAAGAAAATCTTTCGCGCCTTGCTATTGGAAAGTGATCCTACGATGCGAAAACATACTAGCTCTACACAACAGAATACAGAATACAGAGGTAGGAATATAGTTATCGGCTAAACTTTTAAGTAAATTAATTTTAAAAAACCTAGGTAAGTGCTATAGGCGTTACATCACATGGCGTGATGTGCTGTGGTACACTGTAGTACCGGTAGGCCAGCCACCCACCCACCCCGTAATGCAGACATGCACGCCCTTTTTGCCAGCCCTCCCCCTCACTCACTGCCGTTCCTGGCCCCCATTTCCCATAACTCTCGCTTCCAGCCCCTTCACACATGCACACCGCCCCCCTTTTGCCTACCTAGCCCATGCATGAACACCGCCCCACTTTCGCCTACCTAGCCCATGCACACCGCCCCCTTTTCGCTAACCTAGCCCATCCATGCAATGCCTGGCGGGGGCTCCAGTGGTGAACATTACAGTCACAACCATGCACCTGCAAGAACACAAAAACACAGCAAACAGACGTCAAGTCCTTTCAAAATCCCCTGCAAATCCTAATGCACGCCCCATCTCCCCTCCTGTCTGTAACCCCCATTGCCAGGCCTTCAAGCCCCCCTTTATTATGTGGCCCCTCCATCGGCCCCCCAACTCGGTTGCCTGTGCAACGCACCCAAACCTTGAAGCCGCACCCACCTCCCGACCCCGTCACACCCCTCCCCTGCTGCAGTCGCCACCCAATGTCATCGACGACTGTGCAGTGCACCCAACCCTTTGAAACCGCACTCATGTGCCTGCCCCCGTCAACCCCCTTCCCTGCCGCCATCACCGCCACACCCCTTCGTCATTTGCCAACCCTTCTAGGAACGGCTCTCCCTCCGCATCCACCTGCCCCCTTCCTGACCCTTCTGTGCATGCTGCAGCCATACATCATCACCCCTGAGCTACCCAGCCAAGGATGATACACTCACTGGACATGCCTTGTTGATACTGGTAGGCCTGCAGCAGGACAATCATCTTGGCCAGCTAGCGCACCTGATTGCATGCGGCATTTGTGCATCTGCGGGCAGATCGTAGCAAGCAAGAAAAAAATAAATGGATCACAGCGCAGTAGATCCTGTGCAAACGAACAGTAGCAGTAGCAACCCTTCCAAACCGCACTCATCTGCCCGCCCCAGTCACCCTCCTTCCCCTGCCACTGTCGCCACCCAACTCCGTTGCCCCTGCCATGCACCCAACCTTTGAAACCGCACCCACCTGCCCGCCCCCGTCACCCCCCCCTCTCCTGCTGCCGTCGCCACCCCATGCCGTCCCCTGCTGTGTAACCATATGCAACCCACGCATCCAACCTTTTGAAACCGCACCCACCTGCCCACCCCCGTCACACCCCTCTCCTGCTGCCGTCGCCACCCAATGCCGTCGCCTGTGCAGTGCACCCAACCCTTTGAACCGCATTCATGTGCCTACCCCGTCACGCTCCTTTCATGCATGCTGCCGTTGCCACCCAATGCCGTCGCCTGTGCCACACACCCAAACCTTTTGAAACCGACGCCATCGACTCGTCCCCGTCACACCCCTTCCCCTGCCGCCGTTGCCACCCAACTCTGTCGCAGGTGCCGTGCACCCAACCCTTTGAAACCGCACCCACCTACCGCCCCCGTCACACCCCTCCCCTGCTGCAGTCGCCACCCAACGCTGTCGCCTGTGCAGCACACCTTACCATCAACACTGCGGCATTACCAGAGTCACTGTTCAGCGGTTCCTGCTTGTCTCTCGGTGTCACCACTGATGCCACATGCACACCTGTGCATGGTGGCAACACAGGAGAGCGGCCCACTGGCAGATTGGGATGCGGCAGTGGGGATCCATTTGGGTCGTTAATACACGTCTAATTAACCTAATGTCCATATACATCGTCCTATTAGCCATACCACCGTGACCACTGGATCATCGGAGGGCCGCTGGTGTAGCATTAGCGCCAGTGGTAGCGGCAGCAGTGCGGTGGTGCCATCAGGCTGCCAAGGAGTTCTCAATGCCCGCCACCACCAGGTTTGTACATGAGATGGGACAA
Source organism: Volvox reticuliferus (assembly GCA_019650235.1). Lineage (NCBI taxonomy): Eukaryota > Viridiplantae > Chlorophyta > Chlorophyceae > Chlamydomonadales > Volvocaceae > Volvox > Volvox reticuliferus. The sequence goes on along the minus strand of BNCP01000096.1, from coordinate 100,621 downwards.
GCTATCTCATATGTGGCGGTGTGATGCTTATTTCGGAGGCCAGCATCTTAAATAAGGTGCCTACACCGCTGATGAGGGCGCCGGTTCTCCAGCTGGTTGTTTGTGGAGCAATGGCTGCCCGTAGGTCAATTAATGGTTTCATAAGTTGGGGGCGGCATCTCTGCGACATCCAGAGGTCACGCTTAATGGGGGCGCTTGGAGTAAATTAACAAGGGTGGATTATTGTAGGTTTCAGTTGGGAAGCACCTGCGTGGTGAAGGGGGTCGCACAGGTGGCAAAGGTGGCGAAACAAGAACAGCAGATCACCGCCCCACAGGTGGTCCCCAGGCGGGGTCCTCTCGAGGATTGTAACACATTGGTCTATAGGTGGTGGGGGCGGCGGCAGTGCCGTCAAAAAGCACGGCAATGAGAGCAACCCTTGCGATACAAGTTGGGTAATTTCTACCACGTGTAGCCGTTGCCTGGCTGCCCAGCAGCTGGTGGCGGGGCTTATAGGGGCGTACAGGGCAGTGGGAAAGCTGAGGCAGCACATTCAGGTGCATATGTGAGTTTAGGTGGGTGTTATGTTGCGGAAAAACCCAGAATGTAAAGGGTTGCAGGCTGCTGTCACCCGGGTCGGAGCCAAGGGTGGTATGAAGGTATTTTGAGGGCAAGGGTAAAAGGCGACGGCGGGATTGTTGACTCCTCTCAATACGTAAGGAGCTAGTGATTACTGTGCCCCAACCTGGCCTGCACAGGCAGAAGACGTCAGTGAACCATCGTAATGTGAAGCTTCCAGACATTTGGATCTTTGTGACACTCGACCACTTGGCTGTTTCATCATTTTGGTTGTATTCATTAACACGGTCCTGGTGCCGCTGAAGTGTTGTATCACGGTTTGCCCCACGCCCATGCACCGGACTATAGGACCCGGTAAGGCGCCCGGCAACCAGTGATTAGAAGCATTATCAGATTGGCACCATGCTCTCGGTGTAGCGCTTGCAATGTGACCGGTATCCACCCTGTCGTACTAACCAGCTGGATAGTACGACAGGACAAGCACTCGCAAAAAGTAGGTTTTTCACAAATCTCTTTGCATAATATTATAAGCAATAATATTCGGTTCCTTATCATGCAAATGGTTCGACCAATATGACGCACAAATGTGAGAAGTGACGCCGCGTGGAAGCTCTAGTCATGCGACCAGGGCAAGTCCGCGTACGTGCACTGAAATAATTATCTGAGAGCGCGCATTCTCTTATACTGATTTATCATGCAATATCCACTTCACGTGCGCGAGCGGAATGCGACTGAGTGAATGATATTCGCATCGACTCACATGGCGGTTGAGCCACATAACGAACGTTGCCAAGTATTGCATTTGCATTGCCTTAATGCTGTGAAGGCTAGAGGACGATAGAATATCGTCTGCGACATGATTACGAACATGTCACACATGCGGATCAGCGATCTGGTGTGATATGTACTACGGACGACGTCGTGAGTATAAGTCGCGCGATGACGGCCTTGTTTATATATTGAATATTATATGCTATCGATCTCCCTTGATCGTATGCTCTTACTTATTGACGTCCTGAGTCTGGATACGCTTTTACTTGGCCTGAGTGAAGCCTGAGCATTGAAGGAGTGTGAAGTGATGATAGCGTGTTTCCGGTTCTGATAGCCTTCACTGGATATTCTGCATTCTGGATCGTACATTGTAATCCCTGGCCTCTGAAGACTTCCGCTGTGCCTGACTCTCATTACGGTACACTTGGCTTGCTGTGCTTGCATCTTAGCACTTAACACCAAAGCGTGCAGAGATATGCTTGAAGGGCAGGAGGGGTACATGGGGCTCCTCCTTCTTGGATATCCCACATGCTTACCTCCACCACGCAGGCTGAATGGGCACCTGCAGCCTCCAGTCTGCCACCCATTCAGCATGCGGTGGTTGCCGCTGCCAATTCTGTTCTGGTGCTCTGGCTGTGGAACTACTGGTTCGACAGCCCCACAGTACTGGGGCCTCTGCATGGGGCTGATCTGGACCAGGAGCTGTGGCCGCCACTGGATACGTACTGTAATGGGGGACTTCGCACCCCAGTATCATGCGCTATTGCACCAGTGTTATATTGGTATGAACTGCTAGGATCTGCCTTTAGATCCCTGTGTCGAACCCTGTCTAGTGTAGTATCCTGGGGTATCTACGGGTAGTATCCGAGGTTGGCCAGTTGTCTGGCATCCTTTCAATCGAGCCTTTGCTGTAGGCGGATATAACAGAGATACAACATCTAGTGCACACTGCCTGAACACTCACAACAGAATGCGCATGAATCCCTTCAGCCTTAAGGTGGTTGCCCGGGTTGGCACTGTATCAGGGTTACAACCAGCCGTTATGAGCAAAGAAAAACTGCAGTAGTGCCAGGAAAACAAAAGAACCCCATCCGTTGGGTGCAAGGCAGAAGCTGCCCTACGGGGTGCCAGGGGTGCCCATGGAGGTTCACTGCAAGGCGGGGAGGATTGTAATGAGGGATTTCACACCCCAGAATCAATCGCTATTGCACCAGTGTTACAGGTACGGAGTGTGCAGTGTAGAGGGTCTCCATGTCACCAGTTATATTGATGGCTTTGATGCCCACCATGGACACTGGTTGCTAAGTCATGTGCATATGCACACATGCATAGATAAGCAGCTAAACATGCAATAATGCGTCACAACACGGTGAATAGCCATGGAGTGACATCCCGTTCCTTCGTTCAGTAAATCTTAAGTGATAGTTGTTGTACCATCATCTAAGAACCCGCTGTCTCATCCTGAGAAACCTATGCTTCTTATCCTCAGTATGTTACAATTCATAACCTAGCGAGCCATGACAGAAGTGGTCCCCTTTCGGCTCTCTACATACCCCTGTGCTGTCCAACTGATGAGCTTGGTGATCCCCTGTGCTGCCTCACTGATCGGCTTGGCAATCCCCTGTACCCTGTGGCCCCCACTAATCGGCCTGGCACCTGTAGTATCTTGGGGTATCTCATGGCTAATATCCAGGTTGGCCATACAAATTGGCATGAAGATGGGTAGGGACTGACCCAGGTACAAAGCCCCCATCCAAACACTGGAATGCAAGTGCGGCTGATGTGTGTGGGATATATAACCACAAGTATGAGGCCATCAGGGACAAGAACGCAATGAAACATGATTGCCCCTGTAGGTGTGGGGACACACCCACAGAAAGGGGGATGATTGCAGTATCCTGGGGTATCTCATGGCTCATATCTAGGTTGGCCAGTTGTTTGGCATCCTTCGATCGAGCCTGTGCTTTAGGTGTAATGACAGAGATACAACTAACAGCATGTAGTGCATTAAAGTGCGCAATTTCCGCTTGTTGGAAACTGGTCAGTTGCTCGTCCTGTCGTACTTGCCATTTTGCTAGTCAAAACATCAAAACACAATTCACATGCACTGTTTCGGGTGTTACACTGTGGGCGACTCACCCTACAAGGGCGAGAAGCAAGGGGCCTGACCGGCAGGTCCACAGTGAAGGGGAGGGGCACATGGCTTTGTCTGTCTGTCCTGCCATGTTGTTTTGGTTGAGCGGTCATGCACTTCATGTTTGTCTTTGCACACTGCAGCATTCAGCCAAACGATTTTAAAGCACTACTATGGACACAATATTATCATCGACAATGTATGACATAAATGCACATTCCTGCTTGTTGGGAACTAGTCAGATGCTCATCTTATTGTACTCACTCTAAACGTCAAAACACGATTCACTTCGAGTGAATTGCGACGGCGCCTTTGCGAGGAATGCTCGCAACCTTGTGAGGAATGTGTATCAAGTCATTGATAAACAGGCCATGATGATCTGATGTGCACATCTAGTTGTTGGCTGACCAATGGATGATCATGTGTGTGTGTGTGTGTGTGTGTGTGTGTGTGTGTGTGTGTGTGTTGGGAGTCCTTTGCAGTGGATCTGGATATGATGTGTGTGGTGGTGCAGATCTGTGTGTGTTGTGGGTGTGTACTGACATTGTACAGCACCAGTGGTATAGTGGTAGCATAGGTCCTTGCCACGGACCAGACCCGAGTTCGATTCTCGGCTGGTGCAGCTCACTGTTTGTTGCCGTGGTTGTGCACCCAGGTGAGATGCAAGCTATGGATGTTTTAATATAGCTAGATTGCGCATACAGCAACCTGACAACTTGGTTGTGGATGGTCTAATATGCATGGGATACCATGCATCTGCGCACATATGTTAATAGTTAATAACGAATGAGGATCGTGTGCACTTGACGACTGGTCACGTGAGATCACACTCATACCTTGGAATCACGGAGCGATGGTATCCGTGAGGCAGGTGACGCATTAGCCATGGAAACACACGCATGGGCATAGCATGCACCTTTATGCATGAGCAACATACAGAGGCATTGCATTGCTGCCATAATGGCTTATAAAATATAGATACCTGCCGCATGCGAATCACGCAAGAGTGTTCAATTTCTGGTCAAACTGATGCCGATATGAGATCTCTGTGGATGTGTACTGGATGTGTACTGCAAACTGTCATTATTGTGAGAATGTTATGCTATACACATTAGTGGCCTGTGTCATCAATGGATGAATGAATATCCCAATATCTTTAAGCTAGCCAAGCCATTCTTCATGGAGCTTACATCTTATTATGTACTATTCCTGGCTGGATTTCTTGGATAGGCCCGAGCACCGAGAGTTACATTGGTCAGAGGATGATTGCCTAGGAATGGCTCTGATAACCGCATCTAATATATAATGTTCTGCATTGTTCTGCATAATGTTCTGCATTGTTCTGTCCTTGGATTGTACATTTGCACCACAGCAAAGTGTTTGCTATCCTCGATTTGGTGCATCTGTATTAATTGCGCACTTGATTGCACAAGCTTGGTTGTTGCATAATCTATGTGCGAGCAGCAAGAAGTATACAACAGCAGGCCCCCTACCTGCCATTTCTTCTCCCTGCTGGTTGCACATATTCCATGTTGGATGCCCCTGTCCATTTGGGTTCTCTCTCTCCCTCTCTTTCTGTCTGTCTATCTGTCTGTCTGTCTATCTGCCTATCTGTCTATCTGTCTGTCAGGCTTTCTCACTAAATGGGATGTCATTGGCAGTGTTGTATCTCTGTTATATCCACCTACAGCAAAGGCTTTTGATCGAAAGGATGCCAGCAGACAACTGGCCAACCTTGGCTACGTCCCATGAGATACCCCAGGATATTACAGGCAGGCAGGCAGGCAGGTGGGCTTGGCCTGCTTGCCCTGCTGGTTGCTTGGTTGTGGTGTACTCCTCTGTTCCATCATTGTTGGCTTGCTGGTTCAGCTTGGCATGCTTATGAGGAATGTGTATCAAGTCATTGATAAACAGGCCATGATGATCTGATGTGCACATCTAGTTGTTGGCTGACCACAATGGGAATGATCATGTGTGTGTGTGTGTGTGTGTGTGTGTGTGTGTGTGTGTGTGTGTGTTGGGAGTCCTTTGCAGTGGATCTGGATATGATGTGTGTGGTGGTGCAGATCTGTGTGTGTTGTGGGTGTGTACTGACATTGTACAGCACCAGTGGTATAGTGGTAGCATAGGTCCTTGCCACGGACCAGACCCGAGTTCGATTCTCGGCTGGTGCAGCTCACTGTTTGTTGCCGTGGTTGTGCACCCAGGTGAGATGCAAGCTATGGATGTTTTAATATAGCTAGATTGCGCATACAGCAACCTGACAACTTGGTTGTGGATGGTCTAATATGCATGGGATACCATGCATCTGCGCACATATGTTAATAGTTAATAACGAATGAGGATCGTGTGCACTTGACGACTGGTCACGTGAGATCACACTCATACCTTGGAATCACGGAGCGATGGTATCCGTGAGGCAGGTGACGCATTAGCCATGGAAACACACGCATGGGCATAGCATGCACCTTTATGCATGAGCAACATACAGAGGCATTGCATTGCTGCCATAATGGCTTATAAAATATAGATACCTGCCGCATGCGAATCACGCAAGAGTGTTCAATTTCTGGTCAAACTGATGCAGATATGAGATCTCTGTGGATGTGTACTGGATGTGTACTGCAAACTGTCATTATTGTGAGAATGTTATGCTATACACATTAGTGGCCTGTGTCATCAATGGATGAATGAATATCCCAATATCTTTAAGCTAGCCAAGCCATTCTTCATGGAGCTTACATCTTATTATGTACTATTCCTGGCTGGATTTCTTGGATAGGCCCGAGCACCGAGAGTTACATTGGTCAGAGGATGATTGCCTAGGAATGGCTCTGATAACCGCATCTAATATATAATGTTCTGCATTGTTCTGCATAATGTTCTGCATTGTTCTGTCCTTGGATTGTACATTTGCACCACAGCAAAGTGTTTGCTATCCTCGATTTGGTGCATCTGTATTAATTGCGCACTTGATTGCACAAGCTTGGTTGTTGCATAATCTATGTGCGAGCAGCAAGAAGTATACAACAGCAGGCCCCCTACCTGCCATTTCTTCTCCCTGCTGGTTGCACATATTCCATGTTGGATGCCCCTGTCCATTTGGGTTCTCTCTCTCCCTCTCTTTCTGTCTGTCTATCTGTCTGTCTGTCTATCTGCCTATCTGTCTATCTGTCTGTCAGGCTTTCTCACTAAATGGGATGTCATTGGCAGTGTTGTATCTCTGTTATATCCACCTACAGCAAAGGCTTTTGATCGAAAGGATGCCAGCAGACAACTGGCCAACCTTGGCTACGTCCCATGAGATACCCCAGGATATTACAGGCAGGCAGGCAGGCAGGTGGGCTTGGCCTGCTTGCCCTGCTGGTTGCTTGGTTGTGGTGTACTCCTCTGTTCCATCATTGTTGGCTTGCTGGTTCAGCTTGGCATGCTTATGAGGAATGTGTATCAAGTCATTGATAAACAGGCCATGATGATCTGATGTGCACATCTAGTTGTTGGCTGACCACAATGGGAATGATCATGTGTGTGTGTGTGTGTGTGTGTGTGTGTGTGTGTGTGTGTGTGTGTGTGTGTGTGTGTGTGTGTGTGTGTTGGGAGTCCTTTGCAGTGGATCTGGATATGATGTGTGTGGTGGTGCAGATCTGTGTGTGTTGTGGGTGTGTACTGACATTGTACAGCACCAGTGGTATAGTGGTAGCATAGGTCCTTGCCACGGACCAGACCCGAGTTCGATTCTCGGCTGGTGCAGCTCACTGTTTGTTGCCGTGGTTGTGCACCCAGGTGAGATGCAAGCTATGGATGTTTTAATATAGCTAGATTGCGCATACAGCAACCTGACAACTTGGTTGTGGATGGTCTAATATGCATGGGATACCATGCATCTGCGCACATATGTTAATAGTTAATAACGAATGAGGATCGTGTGCACTTGACGACTGGTCACGTGAGATCACACTCATACCTTGGAATCACGGAGCGATGGTATCCGTGAGGCAGGTGACGCATTAGCCATGGAAACACACGCATGGGCATAGCATGCACCTTTATGCATGAGCAACATACAGAGGATTGCATTGCTGCCATAATGGCTTATAAAATATAGATACCTGCCGCATGCGAATCACGCAAGAGTGTTCAATTTCTGGTCAAACTGATGCAGATATGAGATCTCTGTGGATGTGTACTGGATGTGTACTGCAAACTGTCATTATTGTGAGAATGTTATGCTATACACATTAGTGGCCTGTGTCATCAATGGATGAATGAATATCCCAATATCTTTAAGCTAGCCAAGCCATTCTTCATGGAGCTTACATCTTATTATGTACTATTCCTGGCTGGATTTCTTGGATAGGCCCGAGCACCGAGAGTTACATTGGTCAGAGGATGATTGCCTAGGAATGGCTCTGATAACCGCATCTAATATATAATGTTCTGCATTGTTCTGCATAATGTTCTGCATTGTTCTGTCCTTGGATTGTACATTTGCACCACAGCAAAGTGTTTGCTATCCTCGATTTGGTGCATCTGTATTAATTGCGCACTTGATTGCACAAGCTTGGTTGTTGCATAATCTATGTGCGAGCAGCAAGAAGTATACAACAGCAGGCCCCCTACCTGCCATTTCTTCTCCCTGCTGGTTGCACATATTCCATGTTGGATGCCCCTGTCCATCTGGGTTCTCTCTCTCCCTCTCTTTCTGTCTGTCTATCTGTCTGTCTGTCTATCTGCCTATCTGTCTATCTGTCTGTCAGGCTTTCTCACTAAATGGGATGTCATTGGCAGTGTTGTATCTCTGTTATATCCACCTACAGCAAAGGCTTTTGATCGAAAGGATGCCAGCAGACAACTGGCCAACCTTGGCTACGTCCCATGAGATACCCCAGGATATTACAGGCAGGCAGGCAGGCAGGTGGGCTTGGCCTGCTTGCCCTGCTGGTTGCTTGGTTGTGGTGTACTCCTCTGTTCCATCATTGTTGGCTTGCTGGTTCAGCTTGGCATGCTTATGAGGAATGTGTATCAAGTCATTGATAAACAGGCCATGATGATCTGATGTGCACATCTAGTTGTTGGCTGACCACAATGGGAATGATCATGTGTGTGTGTGTGTGTGTGTGTGTGTGTGTGTGTTGGGAGTCCTTTGCAGTGGATCTGGATATGATGTGTGTGGTGGTGCAGATCTGTGTGTGTTGTGGGTGTGTACTGACATTGTACAGCACCAGTGGTATAGTGGTAGCATAGGTCCTTGCCACGGACCAGACCCGAGTTCGATTCTCGGCTGGTGCAGCTCACTGTTTGTTGCCGTGGTTGTGCACCCAGGTGAGATGCAAGCTATGGATGTTTTAATATAGCTAGATTGCGCATACAGCAACCTGACAACTTGGTTGTGGATGGTCTAATATGCATGGGATACCATGCATCTGCGCACATATGTTAATAGTTAATAACGAATGAGGATCGTGTGCACTTGACGACTGGTCACGTGAGATCACACTCATACCTTGGAATCACGGAGCGATGGTATCCGTGAGGCAGGTGACGCATTAGCCATGGAAACACACGCATGGGCATAGCATGCACCTTTATGCATGAGCAACATACAGAGGCATTGCATTGCTGCCATAATGGCTTATAAAATATAGATACCTGCCGCATGCGAATCACGCAAGAGTGTTCAATTTCTGGTCAAACTGATGCAGATATGAGATCTCTGTGGATGTGTACTGGATGTGTACTGCAAACTGTCATTATTGTGAGAATGTTATGCTATACACATTAGTGGCCTGTGTCATCAATGGATGAATGAATATCCCAATATCTTTAAGCTAGCCAAGCCATTCTTCATGGAGCTTACATCTTATTATGTACTATTCCTGGCTGGATTTCTTGGATAGGCCCGAGCACCGAGAGTTACATTGGTCAGAGGATGATTGCCTAGGAATGGCTCTGATAACCGCATCTAATATATAATGTTCTGCATTGTTCTGCATAATGTTCTGCATTGTTCTGTCCTTGGATTGTACATTTGCACCACAGCAAAGTGTTTGCTATCCTCGATTTGGTGCATCTGTATTAATTGCGCACTTGATTGCACAAGCTTGGTTGTTGCATAATCTATGTGCGAGCAGCAAGAAGTATACAACAGCAGGCCCCCTACCTGCCATTTCTTCTCCCTGCTGGTTGCACATATTCCATGTTGGATGCCCCTGTCCATCTGGGTTCTCTCTCTCCCTCTCTTTCTGTCTGTCTATCTGTCTGTCTGTCTATCTGCCTATCTGTCTATCTGTCTGTCAGGCTTTCTCACTAAATGGGATGTCATTGGCAGTGTTGTATCTCTGTTATATCCACCTACAGCAAAGGCTTTTGATCGAAAGGATGCCAGCAGACAACTGGCCAACCTTGGCTACGTCCCATGAGATACCCCAGGATATTACAGGCAGGCAGGCAGGCAGGTGGGCTTGGCCTGCTTGCCCTGCTGGTTGCTTGGTTGTGGTGTACTCCTCTGTTCCATCATTGTTGGCTTGCTGGTTCAGCTTGGCATGCTTATGAGGAATGTGTATCAAGTCATTGATAAACAGGCCATGATGATCTGATGTGCACATCTAGTTGTTGGCTGACCACAATGGGAATGATCATGTGTGTGTGTGTGTGTGTGTGTGTGTGTGTGTGTTGGGAGTCCTTTGCAGTGGATCTGGATATGATGTGTGTGGTGGTGCAGATCTGTGTGTGTTGTGGGTGTGTACTGACATTGTACAGCACCAGTGGTATAGTGGTAGCATAGGTCCTTGCCACGGACCAGACCCGAGTTCGATTCTCGGCTGGTGCAGCTCACTGTTTGTTGCCGTGGTTGTGCACCCAGGTGAGATGCAAGCTATGGATGTTTTAATATAGCTAGATTGCGCATACAGCAACCTGACAACTTGGTTGTGGATGGTCTAATATGCATGGGATACCATGCATCTGCGCACATATGTTAATAGTTAATAACGAATGAGGATCGTGTGCACTTGACGACTGGTCACGTGAGATCACACTCATACCTTGGAATCACGGAGCGATGGTATCCGTGAGGCAGGTGACGCATTAGCCATGGAAACACACGCATGGGCATAGCATGCACCTTTATGCATGAGCAACATACAGAGGATTGCATTGCTGCCATAATGGCTTATAAAATATAGATACCTGCCGCATGCGAATCACGCAAGAGTGTTCAATTTCTGGTCAAACTGATGCAGATATGAGATCTCTGTGGATGTGTACTGGATGTGTACTGCAAACTGTCATTATTGTGAGAATGTTATGCTATACACATTAGTGGCCTGTGTCATCAATGGATGAATGAATATCCCAATATCTTTAAGCTAGCCAAGCCATTCTTCATGGAGCTTACATCTTATTATGTACTATTCCTGGCTGGATTTCTTGGATAGGCCCGAGCACCGAGAGTTACATTGGTCAGAGGATGATTGCCTAGGAATGGCTCTGATAACCGCATCTAATATATAATGTTCTGCATTGTTCTGCATAATGTTCTGCATTGTTCTGTCCTTGGATTGTACATTTGCACCACAGCAAAGTGTTTGCTATCCTCGATTTGGTGCATCTGTATTAATTGCGCACTTGATTGCACAAGCTTGGTTGTTGCATAATCTATGTGCGAGCAGCAAGAAGTATACAACAGCAGGCCCCCTACCTGCCATTTCTTCTCCCTGCTGGTTGCACATATTCCATGTTGGATGCCCCTGTCCATCTGGGTTCTCTCTCTCCCTCTCTTTCTGTCTGTCTATCTGTCTGTCTGTCTATCTGCCTATCTGTCTATCTGTCTGTCAGGCTTTCTCACTAAATGGGATGTCATTGGCAGTGTTGTATCTCTGTTATATCCACCTACAGCAAAGGCTTTTGATCGAAAGGATGCCAGCAGACAACTGGCCAACCTTGGCTACGTCCCATGAGATACCCCAGGATATTACAGGCAGGCAGGCAGGCAGGTGGGCTTGGCCTGCTTGCCCTGCTGGTTGCTTGGTTGTGGTGTACTCCTCTGTTCCATCATTGTTGGCTTGCTGGTTCAGCTTGGCATGCTTATGAGGAATGTGTATCAAGTCATTGATAAACAGGCCATGATGATCTGATGTGCACATCTAGTTGTTGGCTGACCACAATGGGAATGATCATGTGTGTGTGTGTGTGTGTGTGTGTGTGTGTGTGTGTGTGTTGGGAGTCCTTTGCAGTGGATCTGGATATGATGTGTGTGGTGGTGCAGATCTGTGTGTGTTGTGGGTGTGTACTGACATTGTACAGCACCAGTGGTATAGTGGTAGCATAGGTCCTTGCCACGGACCAGACCCGAGTTCGATTCTCGGCTGGTGCAGCTCACTGTTTGTTGCCGTGGTTGTGCACCCAGGTGAGATGCAAGCTATGGATGTTTTAATATAGCTAGATTGCGCATACAGCAACCTGACAACTTGGTTGTGGATGGTCTAATATGCATGGGATACCATGCATCTGCGCACATATGTTAATAGTTAATAACGAATGAGGATCGTGTGCACTTGACGACTGGTCACGTGAGATCACACTCATACCTTGGAATCACGGAGCGATGGTATCCGTGAGGCAGGTGACGCATTAGCCATGGAAACACACGCATGGGCATAGCATGCACCTTTATGCATGAGCAACATACAGAGGATTGCATTGCTGCCATAATGGCTTATAAAATATAGATACCTGCCGCATGCGAATCACGCAAGAGTGTTCAATTTCTGGTCAAACTGATGCAGATATGAGATCTCTGTGGATGTGTACTGGATGTGTACTGCAAACTGTCATTATTGTGAGAATGTTATGCTATACACATTAGTGGCCTGTGTCATCAATGGATGAATGAATATCCCAATATCTTTAAGCTAGCCAAGCCATTCTTCATGGAGCTTACATCTTATTATGTACTATTCCTGGCTGGATTTCTTGGATAGGCCCGAGCACCGAGAGTTACATTGGTCAGAGGATGATTGCCTAGGAATGGCTCTGATAACCGCATCTAATATATAATGTTCTGCATTGTTCTGCATAATGTTCTGCATTGTTCTGTCCTTGGATTGTACATTTGCACCACAGCAAAGTGTTTGCTATCCTCGATTTGGTGCATCTGTATTAATTGCGCACTTGATTGCACAAGCTTGGTTGTTGCATAATCTATGTGCGAGCAGCAAGAAGTATACAACAGCAGGCCCCCTACCTGCCATTTCTTCTCCCTGCTGGTTGCACATATTCCATGTTGGATGCCCCTGTCCATCTGGGTTCTCTCTCTCCCTCTCTTTCTGTCTGTCTATCTGTCTGTCTGTCTATCTGCCTATCTGTCTATCTGTCTGTCAGGCTTTCTCACTAAATGGGATGTCATTGGCAGTGTTGTATCTCTGTTATATCCACCTACAGCAAAGGCTTTTGATCGAAAGGATGCCAGCAGACAACTGGCCAACCTTGGCTACGTCCCATGAGATACCCCAGGATATTACAGGCAGGCAGGCAGGCAGGTGGGCTTGGCCTGCTTGCCCTGCTGGTTGCTTGGTTGTGGTGTACTCCTCTGTTCCATCATTGTTGGCTTGCTGGTTCAGCTTGGCATGCTTATGAGGAATGTGTATCAAGTCATTGATAAACAGGCCATGATGATCTGATGTGCACATCTAGTTGTTGGCTGACCACAATGGGAATGATCATGTGTGTGTGTGTGTGTGTGTGTTGGGAGTCCTTTGCAGTGGATCTGGATATGATGTGTGTGGTGGTGCAGATCTGTGTGTGTTGTGGGTGTGTACTGACATTGTACAGCACCAGTGGTATAGTGGTAGCATAGGTCCTTGCCACGGACCAGACCCGAGTTCGATTCTCGGCTGGTGCAGCTCACTGTTTGTTGCCGTGGTTGTGCACCCAGGTGAGATGCAAGCTATGGATGTTTTAATATAGCTAGATTGCGCATACAGCAACCTGACAACTTGGTTGTGGATGGTCTAATATGCATGGGATACCATGCATCTGCGCACATATGTTAATAGTTAATAACGAATGAGGATCGTGTGCACTTGACGACTGGTCACGTGAGATCACACTCATACCTTGGAATCACGGAGCGATGGTATCCGTGAGGCAGGTGACGCATTAGCCATGGAAACACACGCATGGGCATAGCATGCACCTTTATGCATGAGCAACATACAGAGGATTGCATTGCTGCCATAATGGCTTATAAAATATAGATACCTGCCGCATGCGAATCACGCAAGAGTGTTCAATTTCTGGTCAAACTGATGCAGATATGAGATCTCTGTGGATGTGTACTGGATGTGTACTGCAAACTGTCATTATTGTGAGAATGTTATGCTATACACATTAGTGGCCTGTGTCATCAATGGATGAATGAATATCCCAATATCTTTAAGCTAGCCAAGCCATTCTTCATGGAGCTTACATCTTATTATGTACTATTCCTGGCTGGATTTCTTGGATAGGCCCGAGCACCGAGAGTTACATTGGTCAGAGGATGATTGCCTAGGAATGGCTCTGATAACCGCATCTAATATATAATGTTCTGCATTGTTCTGCATAATGTTCTGCATTGTTCTGTCCTTGGATTGTACATTTGCACCACAGCAAAGTGTTTGCTATCCTCGATTTGGTGCATCTGTATTAATTGCGCACTTGATTGCACAAGCTTGGTTGTTGCATAATCTATGTGCGAGCAGCAAGAAGTATACAACAGCAGGCCCCCTACCTGCCATTTCTTCTCCCTGCTGGTTGCACATATTCCATGTTGGATGCCCCTGTCCATCTGGGTTCTCTCTCTCCCTCTCTTTCTGTCTGTCTATCTGTCTGTCTGTCTATCTGCCTATCTGTCTATCTGTCTGTCAGGCTTTCTCACTAAATGGGATGTCATTGGCAGTGTTGTATCTCTGTTATATCCACCTACAGCAAAGGCTTTTGATCGAAAGGATGCCAGCAGACAACTGGCCAACCTTGGCTACGTCCCATGAGATACCCCAGGATATTACAGGCAGGCAGGCAGGCAGGTGGGCTTGGCCTGCTTGCCCTGCTGGTTGCTTGGTTGTGGTGTACTCCTCTGTTCCATCATTGTTGGCTTGCTGGTTCAGCTTGGCATGCTTATGAGGAATGTGTATCAAGTCATTGATAAACAGGCCATGATGATCTGATGTGCACATCTAGTTGTTGGCTGACCACAATGGGAATGATCATGTGTGTGTGTGTGTGTGTGTGTGTGTGTGTGTGTGTGTGTGTGTGTGTTGGGAGTCCTTTGCAGTGGATCTGGATATGATGTGTGTGGTGGTGCAGATCTGTGTGTGTTGTGGGTGTGTACTGACATTGTACAGCACCAGTGGTATAGTGGTAGCATAGGTCCTTGCCACGGACCAGACCCGAGTTCGATTCTCGGCTGGTGCAGCTCACTGTTTGTTGCCGTGGTTGTGCACCCAGGTGAGATGCAAGCTATGGATGTTTTAATATAGCTAGATTGCGCATACAGCAACCTGACAACTTGGTTGTGGATGGTCTAATATGCATGGGATACCATGCATCTGCGCACATATGTTAATAGTTAATAACGAATGAGGATCGTGTGCACTTGACGACTGGTCACGTGAGATCACACTCATACCTTGGAATCACGGAGCGATGGTATCCGTGAGGCAGGTGACGCATTAGCCATGGAAACACACGCATGGGCATAGCATGCACCTTTATGCATGAGCAACATACAGAGGATTGCATTGCTGCCATAATGGCTTATAAAATATAGATACCTGCCGCATGCGAATCACGCAAGAGTGTTCAATTTCTGGTCAAACTGATGCAGATATGAGATCTCTGTGGATGTGTACTGGATGTGTACTGCAAACTGTCATTATTGTGAGAATGTTATGCTATACACATTAGTGGCCTGTGTCATCAATGGATGAATGAATATCCCAATATCTTTAAGCTAGCCAAGCCATTCTTCATGGAGCTTACATCTTATTATGTACTATTCCTGGCTGGATTTCTTGGATAGGCCCGAGCACCGAGAGTTACATTGGTCAGAGGATGATTGCCTAGGAATGGCTCTGATAACCGCATCTAATATATAATGTTCTGCATTGTTCTGCATAATGTTCTGCATTGTTCTGTCCTTGGATTGTACATTTGCACCACAGCAAAGTGTTTGCTATCCTCGATTTGGTGCATCTGTATTAATTGCGCACTTGATTGCACAAGCTTGGTTGTTGCATAATCTATGTGCGAGCAGCAAGAAGTATACAACAGCAGGCCCCCTACCTGCCATTTCTTCTCCCTGCTGGTTGCACATATTCCATGTTGGATGCCCCTGTCCATCTGGGTTCTCTCTCTCCCTCTCTTTCTGTCTGTCTATCTGTCTGTCTGTCTATCTGCCTATCTGTCTATCTGTCTGTCAGGCTTTCTCACTAAATGGGATGTCATTGGCAGTGTTGTATCTCTGTTATATCCACCTACAGCAAAGGCTTTTGATCGAAAGGATGCCAGCAGACAACTGGCCAACCTTGGCTACGTCCCATGAGATACCCCAGGATATTACAGGCAGGCAGGCAGGCAGGTGGGCTTGGCCTGCTTGCCCTGCTGGTTGCTTGGTTGTGGTGTACTCCTCTGTTCCATCATTGTTGGCTTGCTGGTTCAGCTTGGCATGCTTATGAGGAATGTGTATCAAGTCATTGATAAACAGGCCATGATGATCTGATGTGCACATCTAGTTGTTGGCTGACCACAATGGGAATGATCATGTGTGTGTGTGTGTGTGTGTTGGGAGTCCTTTGCAGTGGATCTGGATATGATGTGTGTGGTGGTGCAGATCTGTGTGTGTTGTGGGTGTGTACTGACATTGTACAGCACCAGTGGTATAGTGGTAGCATAGGTCCTTGCCACGGACCAGACCCGAGTTCGATTCTCGGCTGGTGCAGCTCACTGTTTGTTGCCGTGGTTGTGCACCCAGGTGAGATGCAAGCTATGGATGTTTTAATATAGCTAGATTGCGCATACAGCAACCTGACAACTTGGTTGTGGATGGTCTAATATGCATGGGATACCATGCATCTGCGCACATATGTTAATAGTTAATAACGAATGAGGATCGTGTGCACTTGACGACTGGTCACGTGAGATCACACTCATACCTTGGAATCACGGAGCGATGGTATCCGTGAGGCAGGTGACGCATTAGCCATGGAAACACACGCATGGGCATAGCATGCACCTTTATGCATGAGCAACATACAGAGCATTGCATTGCTGCCATAATGGCTTATAAAATATAGATACCTGCCGCATGCGAATCACGCAAGAGTGTTCAATTTCTGGTCAAACTGATGCAGATATGAGATCTCTGTGGATGTGTACTGGATGTGTACTGCAAACTGTCATTATTGTGAGAATGTTATGCTATACACATTAGTGGCCTGTGTCATCAATGGATGAATGAATATCCCAATATCTTTAAGCTAGCCAAGCCATTCTTCATGGAGCTTACATCTTATTATGTACTATTCCTGGCTGGATTTCTTGGATAGGCCCGAGCACCGAGAGTTACATTGGTCAGAGGATGATTGCCTAGGAATGGCTCTGATAACCGCATCTAATATATAATGTTCTGCATTGTTCTGCATAATGTTCTGCATTGTTCTGTCCTTGGATTGTACATTTGCACCACAGCAAAGTGTTTGCTATCCTCGATTTGGTGCATCTGTATTAATTGCGCACTTGATTGCACAAGCTTGGTTGTTGCATAATCTATGTGCGAGCAGCAAGAAGTATACAACAGCAGGCCCCCTACCTGCCATTTCTTCTCCCTGCTGGTTGCACATATTCCATGTTGGATGCCCCTGTCCATCTGGGTTCTCTCTCTCCCTCTCTTTCTGTCTGTCTATCTGTCTGTCTGTCTATCTGCCTATCTGTCTATCTGTCTGTCAGGCTTTCTCACTAAATGGGATGTCATTGGCAGTGTTGTATCTCTGTTATATCCACCTACAGCAAAGGCTTTTGATCGAAAGGATGCCAGCAGACAACTGGCCAACCTTGGCTACGTCCCATGAGATACCCCAGGATATTACAGGCAGGCAGGCAGGCAGGTGGGCTTGGCCTGCTTGCCCTGCTGGTTGCTTGGTTGTGGTGTACTCCTCTGTTCCATCATTGTTGGCTTGCTGGTTCAGCTTGGCATGCTTATGAGGAATGTGTATCAAGTCATTGATAAACAGGCCATGATGATCTGATGTGCACATCTAGTTGTTGGCTGACCACAATGGGAATGATCATGTGTGTGTGTGTGTGTGTGTGTGTGTGTGTGTGTGTTGGGAGTCCTTTGCAGTGGATCTGGATATGATGTGTGTGGTGGTGCAGATCTGTGTGTGTTGTGGGTGTGTACTGACATTGTACAGCACCAGTGGTATAGTGGTAGCATAGGTCCTTGCCACGGACCAGACCCGAGTTCGATTCTCGGCTGGTGCAGCTCACTGTTTGTTGCCGTGGTTGTGCACCCAGGTGAGATGCAAGCTATGGATGTTTTAATATAGCTAGATTGCGCATACAGCAACCTGACAACTTGGTTGTGGATGGTCTAATATGCATGGGATACCATGCATCTGCGCACATATGTTAATAGTTAATAACGAATGAGGATCGTGTGCACTTGACGACTGGTCACGTGAGATCACACTCATACCTTGGAATCACGGAGCGATGGTATCCGTGAGGCAGGTGACGCATTAGCCATGGAAACACACGCATGGGCATAGCATGCACCTTTATGCATGAGCAACATACAGAGGATTGCATTGCTGCCATAATGGCTTATAAAATATAGATACCTGCCGCATGCGAATCACGCAAGAGTGTTCAATTTCTGGTCAAACTGATGCAGATATGAGATCTCTGTGGATGTGTACTGGATGTGTACTGCAAACTGTCATTATTGTGAGAATGTTATGCTATACACATTAGTGGCCTGTGTCATCAATGGATGAATGAATATCCCAATATCTTTAAGCTAGCCAAGCCATTCTTCATGGAGCTTACATCTTATTATGTACTATTCCTGGCTGGATTTCTTGGATAGGCCCGAGCACCGAGAGTTACATTGGTCAGAGGATGATTGCCTAGGAATGGCTCTGATAACCGCATCTAATATATAATGTTCTGCATTGTTCTGCATAATGTTCTGCATTGTTCTGTCCTTGGATTGTACATTTGCACCACAGCAAAGTGTTTGCTATCCTCGATTTGGTGCATCTGTATTAATTGCGCACTTGATTGCACAAGCTTGGTTGTTGCATAATCTATGTGCGAGCAGCAAGAAGTATACAACAGCAGGCCCCCTACCTGCCATTTCTTCTCCCTGCTGGTTGCACATATTCCATGTTGGATGCCCCTGTCCATCTGGGTTCTCTCTCTCCCTCTCTTTCTGTCTGTCTATCTGTCTGTCTGTCTATCTGCCTATCTGTCTATCTGTCTGTCAGGCTTTCTCACTAAATGGGATGTCATTGGCAGTGTTGTATCTCTGTTATATCCACCTACAGCAAAGGCTTTTGATCGAAAGGATGCCAGCAGACAACTGGCCAACCTTGGCTACGTCCCATGAGATACCCCAGGATATTACAGGCAGGCAGGCAGGCAGGTGGGCTTGGCCTGCTTGCCCTGCTGGTTGCTTGGTTGTGGTGTACTCCTCTGTTCCATCATTGTTGGCTTGCTGGTTCAGCTTGGCATGCTTATGAGGAATGTGTATCAAGTCATTGATAAACAGGCCATGATGATCTGATGTGCACATCTAGTTGTTGGCTGACCACAATGGGAATGATCATGTGTGTGTGTGTGTGTGTGTGTGTGTGTGTGTGTGTGTGTGTGTGTGTTGGGAGTCCTTTGCAGTGGATCTGGATATGATGTGTGTGGTGGTGCAGATCTGTGTGTGTTGTGGGTGTGTACTGACATTGTACAGCACCAGTGGTATAGTGGTAGCATAGGTCCTTGCCACGGACCAGACCCGAGTTCGATTCTCGGCTGGTGCAGCTCACTGTTTGTTGCCGTGGTTGTGCACCCAGGTGAGATGCAAGCTATGGATGTTTTAATATAGCTAGATTGCGCATACAGCAACCTGACAACTTGGTTGTGGATGGTCTAATATGCATGGGATACCATGCATCTGCGCACATATGTTAATAGTTAATAACGAATGAGGATCGTGTGCACTTGACGACTGGTCACGTGAGATCACACTCATACCTTGGAATCACGGAGCGATGGTATCCGTGAGGCAGGTGACGCATTAGCCATGGAAACACACGCATGGGCATAGCATGCACCTTTATGCATGAGCAACATACAGAGGATTGCATTGCTGCCATAATGGCTTATAAAATATAGATACCTGCCGCATGCGAATCACGCAAGAGTGTTCAATTTCTGGTCAAACTGATGCAGATATGAGATCTCTGTGGATGTGTACTGGATGTGTACTGCAAACTGTCATTATTGTGAGAATGTTATGCTATACACATTAGTGGCCTGTGTCATCAATGGATGAATGAATATCCCAATATCTTTAAGCTAGCCAAGCCATTCTTCATGGAGCTTACATCTTATTATGTACTATTCCTGGCTGGATTTCTTGGATAGGCCCGAGCACCGAGAGTTACATTGGTCAGAGGATGATTGCCTAGGAATGGCTCTGATAACCGCATCTAATATATAATGTTCTGCATTGTTCTGCATAATGTTCTGCATTGTTCTGTCCTTGGATTGTACATTTGCACCACAGCAAAGTGTTTGCTATCCTCGATTTGGTGCATCTGTATTAATTGCGCACTTGATTGCACAAGCTTGGTTGTTGCATAATCTATGTGCGAGCAGCAAGAAGTATACAACAGCAGGCCCCCTACCTGCCATTTCTTCTCCCTGCTGGTTGCACATATTCCATGTTGGATGCCCCTGTCCATCTGGGTTCTCTCTCTCCCTCTCTTTCTGTCTGTCTATCTGTCTGTCTGTCTATCTGCCTATCTGTCTATCTGTCTGTCAGGCTTTCTCACTAAATGGGATGTCATTGGCAGTGTTGTATCTCTGTTATATCCACCTACAGCAAAGGCTTTTGATCGAAAGGATGCCAGCAGACAACTGGCCAACCTTGGCTACGTCCCATGAGATACCCCAGGATATTACAGGCAGGCAGGCAGGCAGGTGGGCTTGGCCTGCTTGCCCTGCTGGTTGCTTGGTTGTGGTGTACTCCTCTGTTCCATCATTGTTGGCTTGCTGGTTCAGCTTGGCATGCTTATGAGGAATGTGTATCAAGTCATTGATAAACAGGCCATGATGATCTGATGTGCACATCTAGTTGTTGGCTGACCACAATGGGAATGATCATGTGTGTGTGTGTGTGTGTGTGTGTGTGTGTGTGTGTGTTGGGAGTCCTTTGCAGTGGATCTGGATATGATGTGTGTGGTGGTGCAGATCTGTGTGTGTTGTGGGTGTGTACTGACATTGTACAGCACCAGTGGTATAGTGGTAGCATAGGTCCTTGCCACGGACCAGACCCGAGTTCGATTCTCGGCTGGTGCAGCTCACTGTTTGTTGCCGTGGTTGTGCACCCAGGTGAGATGCAAGCTATGGATGTTTTAATATAGCTAGATTGCGCATACAGCAACCTGACAACTTGGTTGTGGATGGTCTAATATGCATGGGATACCATGCATCTGCGCACATATGTTAATAGTTAATAACGAATGAGGATCGTGTGCACTTGACGACTGGTCACGTGAGATCACACTCATACCTTGGAATCACGGAGCGATGGTATCCGTGAGGCAGGTGACGCATTAGCCATGGAAACACACGCATGGGCATAGCATGCACCTTTATGCATGAGCAACATACAGAGGATTGCATTGCTGCCATAATGGCTTATAAAATATAGATACCTGCCGCATGCGAATCACGCAAGAGTGTTCAATTTCTGGTCAAACTGATGCAGATATGAGATCTCTGTGGATGTGTACTGGATGTGTACTGCAAACTGTCATTATTGTGAGAATGTTATGCTATACACATTAGTGGCCTGTGTCATCAATGGATGAATGAATATCCCAATATCTTTAAGCTAGCCAAGCCATTCTTCATGGAGCTTACATCTTATTATGTACTATTCCTGGCTGGATTTCTTGGATAGGCCCGAGCACCGAGAGTTACATTGGTCAGAGGATGATTGCCTAGGAATGGCTCTGATAACCGCATCTAATATATAATGTTCTGCATTGTTCTGCATAATGTTCTGCATTGTTCTGTCCTTGGATTGTACATTTGCACCACAGCAAAGTGTTTGCTATCCTCGATTTGGTGCATCTGTATTAATTGCGCACTTGATTGCACAAGCTTGGTTGTTGCATAATCTATGTGCGAGCAGCAAGAAGTATACAACAGCAGGCCCCCTACCTGCCATTTCTTCTCCCTGCTGGTTGCACATATTCCATGTTGGATGCCCCTGTCCATCTGGGTTCTCTCTCTCCCTCTCTTTCTGTCTGTCTATCTGTCTGTCTGTCTATCTGCCTATCTGTCTATCTGTCTGTCAGGCTTTCTCACTAAATGGGATGTCATTGGCAGTGTTGTATCTCTGTTATATCCACCTACAGCAAAGGCTTTTGATCGAAAGGATGCCAGCAGACAACTGGCCAACCTTGGCTACGTCCCATGAGATACCCCAGGATATTACAGGCAGGCAGGCAGGCAGGTGGGCTTGGCCTGCTTGCCCTGCTGGTTGCTTGGTTGTGGTGTACTCCTCTGTTCCATCATTGTTGGCTTGCTGGTTCAGCTTGGCATGCTTATGAGGAATGTGTATCAAGTCATTGATAAACAGGCCATGATGATCTGATGTGCACATCTAGTTGTTGGCTGACCACAATGGGAATGATCATGTGTGTGTGTGTGTGTGTGTGTGTGTGTGTGTGTGTGTGTGTGTTGGGAGTCCTTTGCAGTGGATCTGGATATGATGTGTGTGGTGGTGCAGATCTGTGTGTGTTGTGGGTGTGTACTGACATTGTACAGCACCAGTGGTATAGTGGTAGCATAGGTCCTTGCCACGGACCAGACCCGAGTTCGATTCTCGGCTGGTGCAGCTCACTGTTTGTTGCCGTGGTTGTGCACCCAGGTGAGATGCAAGCTATGGATGTTTTAATATAGCTAGATTGCGCATACAGCAACCTGACAACTTGGTTGTGGATGGTCTAATATGCATGGGATACCATGCATCTGCGCACATATGTTAATAGTTAATAACGAATGAGGATCGTGTGCACTTGACGACTGGTCACGTGAGATCACACTCATACCTTGGAATCACGGAGCGATGGTATCCGTGAGGCAGGTGACGCATTAGCCATGGAAACACACGCATGGGCATAGCATGCACCTTTATGCATGAGCAACATACAGAGGATTGCATTGCTGCCATAATGGCTTATAAAATATAGATACCTGCCGCATGCGAATCACGCAAGAGTGTTCAATTTCTGGTCAAACTGATGCAGATATGAGATCTCTGTGGATGTGTACTGGATGTGTACTGCAAACTGTCATTATTGTGAGAATGTTATGCTATACACATTAGTGGCCTGTGTCATCAATGGATGAATGAATATCCCAATATCTTTAAGCTAGCCAAGCCATTCTTCATGGAGCTTACATCTTATTATGTACTATTCCTGGCTGGATTTCTTGGATAGGCCCGAGCACCGAGAGTTACATTGGTCAGAGGATGATTGCCTAGGAATGGCTCTGATAACCGCATCTAATATATAATGTTCTGCATTGTTCTGCATAATGTTCTGCATTGTTCTGTCCTTGGATTGTACATTTGCACCACAGCAAAGTGTTTGCTATCCTCGATTTGGTGCATCTGTATTAATTGCGCACTTGATTGCACAAGCTTGGTTGTTGCATAATCTATGTGCGAGCAGCAAGAAGTATACAACAGCAGGCCCCCTACCTGCCATTTCTTCTCCCTGCTGGTTGCACATATTCCATGTTGGATGCCCCTGTCCATCTGGGTTCTCTCTCTCCCTCTCTTTCTGTCTGTCTATCTGTCTGTCTGTCTATCTGCCTATCTGTCTATCTGTCTGTCAGGCTTTCTCACTAAATGGGATGTCATTGGCAGTGTTGTATCTCTGTTATATCCACCTACAGCAAAGGCTTTTGATCGAAAGGATGCCAGCAGACAACTGGCCAACCTTGGCTACGTCCCATGAGATACCCCAGGATATTACAGGCAGGCAGGCAGGCAGGTGGGCTTGGCCTGCTTGCCCTGCTGGTTGCTTGGTTGTGGTGTACTCCTCTGTTCCATCATTGTTGGCTTGCTGGTTCAGCTTGGCATGCTTATGAGGAATGTGTATCAAGTCATTGATAAACAGGCCATGATGATCTGATGTGCACATCTAGTTGTTGGCTGACCACAATGGGAATGATCATGTGTGTGTGTGTGTGTGTGTGTGTGTGTGTGTGTGTGTGTGTGTGTGTGTGTGTGTGTTGGGAGTCCTTTGCAGTGGATCTGGATATGATGTGTGTGGTGGTGCAGATCTGTGTGTGTTGTGGGTGTGTACTGACATTGTACAGCACCAGTGGTATAGTGGTAGCATAGGTCCTTGCCACGGACCAGACCCGAGTTCGATTCTCGGCTGGTGCAGCTCACTGTTTGTTGCCGTGGTTGTGCACCCAGGTGAGATGCAAGCTATGGATGTTTTAATATAGCTAGATTGCGCATACAGCAACCTGACAACTTGGTTGTGGATGGTCTAATATGCATGGGATACCATGCATCTGCGCACATATGTTAATAGTTAATAACGAATGAGGATCGTGTGCACTTGACGACTGGTCACGTGAGATCACACTCATACCTTGGAATCACGGAGCGATGGTATCCGTGAGGCAGGTGACGCATTAGCCATGGAAACACACGCATGGGCATAGCATGCACCTTTATGCATGAGCAACATACAGAGGATTGCATTGCTGCCATAATGGCTTATAAAATATAGATACCTGCCGCATGCGAATCACGCAAGAGTGTTCAATTTCTGGTCAAACTGATGCAGATATGAGATCTCTGTGGATGTGTACTGGATGTGTACTGCAAACTGTCATTATTGTGAGAATGTTATGCTATACACATTAGTGGCCTGTGTCATCAATGGATGAATGAATATCCCAATATCTTTAAGCTAGCCAAGCCATTCTTCATGGAGCTTACATCTTATTATGTACTATTCCTGGCTGGATTTCTTGGATAGGCCCGAGCACCGAGAGTTACATTGGTCAGAGGATGATTGCCTAGGAATGGCTCTGATAACCGCATCTAATATATAATGTTCTGCATTGTTCTGCATAATGTTCTGCATTGTTCTGTCCTTGGATTGTACATTTGCACCACAGCAAAGTGTTTGCTATCCTCGATTTGGTGCATCTGTATTAATTGCGCACTTGATTGCACAAGCTTGGTTGTTGCATAATCTATGTGCGAGCAGCAAGAAGTATACAACAGCAGGCCCCCTACCTGCCATTTCTTCTCCCTGCTGGTTGTAACAGCCTACCTGGCACCTTAGAAGAGACGACTAAACCGAGATGGAGGTGTTGATAAACACCGGGGTGTTCCCAGGGATTATATACTCGCTTGTAGTACGGCATAGGCGCAGATGTGGTAGTGTTGTACCATTAGATGACGGCTTCTGAACCATCTGGAGAGTTGGCGATAGAGATCTGACCATGTACGGTTACCATGTACCGGATTGTACAGCCATAGCCGTAACTATGTACTGCTCCGTACCGGATAGATGTATATGTACCGCTATACGGTATGCGCCCTTATAATAATTAATAGGTTAGAGAGAAATGTCTTTATGGAAATATTATAAGTCACGATGTAGTCTGTTACATTCCTCCCCACCTGAAGCGAGAGTCCCTGCGAGCTCATTGACTCTACAGAGTTGAATTATATCCCTTGGGGGTGTGTGGAGTATTACTTTTTCCGAGCATGCTTAGCCTTTGGCTTAGGTTGAGGCTCTGGCTTTTGCCTCTTTCGTGTTTCTTGGGTAGCCCAGTATTCATCAATGGCAGCGTCAGTTATATTAGTTTCTGGCTCCCAACTGTTATGCTCGGGGCCGTAGCCTTCCCACGACACCAAGTACTCCCGTCGTGTTTTCCCTCGACCATAGGATTTATCTCTGTGATCCAGTAGTCTGTCGACTGCCCAGTAGGGTCCATCGTCCAGAACTGCTACCGGTCCGGCTGGTGTTCGACCTGTCCCTTCAATATAGGGTTTTAACAGGGAAATATGGAAGACATCATGGATTCGGTATTCCGGCGGCAGGCTGAGTTTTACAGCTACAAGGCCGATAAGTTTAGTGATTGGAAATGGCCCAATCCATTGTGGCAAAAATTTTGTGGTTCCTGGAGTTTTGAGCCGGATATTTTTCGTGCTCAGAAGGACTTTTTGTCCCACCTTATATCCAGAATCCCTGCGTTTCATATCAGCATATTTTTTGAAATTATCTTGGGCCCGTTGGATAAACATTTTAGCTCTGTCGACAGATTCTTGTATGTCACTGCAAAATCGTGCAGCTGCAGGAACACTAGCATCCTGCATACCCAATAAATTGGGAAGCCGTGGTGTTCGGCAATAATTTAGTTGAAAGGGTGTTGCCTTGATGGACTCCTGGTATGAGTTGTTGATGGCGAACTCAACCATTGAAAGCTTTGTGTCCCAGTCATCTTGTGATGGGTTCACGTAATTGCGGAGGATCTCCTGCAACAGTCGGTTCATCCGTTCTGTCTGCCCATCCGTTTGTGGATGATAAGCCGTAGATAGTCGCCGCTCTGTGCCAGTTAGGCGCATGAGTTCTCCCCAGAATTTGCTTACAAATTGGGGCCCTCTATCGGAAACTACCTCTTCTGGGAAGCCGTGGCTTCGAAAAACATAGTCCACATAGAGCTGGGCTAAGTCCTCAGCAGTCACATCATTCGTGGTGGGAGCGACCCGGCACATTTTTGATAGCCTGTCCACGAAGGTGACAATAGTGTCGTTGCCTGCTTTTGTGCGTGGCAAATGCGTGATAAAATCCATGGAAACACTACCCCAGACGTCTCTGGGTATAGTTAATGGCTGAAGTAAGCCCGCAGGTTTTCGCTGAAGTGGCTTATTGTGCTGGCAGAATCGACACGCCTTCACAAACCGCTCTACTTCCGCAGTTAAGCCAGGCCACCAGAACTCTCTTTTAATGAGTTCTGTGGTTCGATCGACTCCCCTGTGACCGGCGTATGGGCAGTCGTGCAATTCCCGCATTATTCGGGTTTTTAAGTCCGGACATTTTGGCACGACTATGCAGCCATTGCGGCGGTAATATCCGTCCGCATCACGCACGACACCATCCCTCACCAGAGCGCGCGTATCATCGAAATACGCATCTTTCTCATATGATTGAAGGATATGGACTGGTAGTTCCGACGAAACAACATATCTAGCCTGTGTTCTTGCCACCAAAGTATAGGCGTGCATTCGGCTTAGAGGGTCAGCGACATTGATCCTCCCTGGTCTGTATTCCCAGGCATAATTAAATCGTGAGAGGTATTCCATCCAGCGTACTTGACGTCTGGAGAGCCTGGCCAAGCTTCTTTGAGTATCCAAAAATGTATTTGGATTATGATCTGTGATCAGCGTAATGGGAGGTCCTTCAAGGTAACAACGCCATTGTTTAAGCGCCGTAATAACACCCAAGAGCTCTTGCTCTGTAGTTGTATAGTTTCTCTCAGCTTGTGTAAATTTAGCACTGGTATATGCCACTGGTCTTCCTTCTTGTAATAGTACTCCTCCAGTACCATGAAGAGAAGCATCAGCAATAACCTCAAAGGGTTTTGTAACATCCGGAAATCGGAGTGTAGGTGCGTTTGTCAGTGCAAACTTGACACCATCAAATGCGTCCTGTTGTTCCTTACCCCAATGCCAAGGCTCAGTGCTACCAGTGAGCTTCGTTAATGGAGCCACTAGTGTTGAGTATCCTTGGATAAATTTTCGAAAATAATTTGATAAGCCCAGAAATCCTCTTAGGCTTGAGACTTCATTAGGGGTAGGCCAGTCACGCACGACCTTGACCTTAGAGTCATCCACTTTGAGGCCATTTTTACCGACGATCATTCCAAGGAACTTAAGTTCCTGTCGGTTAAATTCGCATTTGCTTAGTTTAGCCTGAAGCTTCTCCTTGCGTAGTGTCTCTAAGACTGTACGCAGATGCTCTTTATGCTCTTGAGGAGTTTTACTGAAGATGATTATATCATCCAGATACACCAGCACGAATTTACCAATATATGGTTTAAAGACCGTGTTCATTACGGTTTGGAATGTGGCCGGTGCATTTGCGAGTCCCATGCTTAGGACCAAAAATTCATAATGCCCGAACGGTGTACGAAAGGCAGTTTTCTGACGGTCGTTTTCACTGATCCGGATTTGATGATAACCCGACTGCAGGTCAATTGATGAGAAAATGGTTGCCCCATGTAAAGCATCAAATAGATCCTCCGGGTTAGGAATAGGATATCGATTTTTAATGGTGGCTTTATTTAGTTGCCTGTAGTCGATGCACATTCGTAGCCCACCATCCTTCTTTGCAGCAAATAAGATCGGTGACCCCCATGGGGATGTTGATGGTTGGATGAGGCCTTTATTCAAAAGGTCCTCCACCTGTCGTTTTACCTCCTCTATTTCCTGTGGAGAGAGGCGATACATTCGTGAAAAGACAGGTTTTGTATCTGGTTCAAGATCAATAGTATGCCCAATTCCCCGGTCCCTTGGTAGACCCTGGATTGGCTCAAAAACATCCTTGTATTCCTCCAGCAAGGCCTTGAGCTCGGAGTCTTTTATGATCTCCGGTTGTTCATTTGGGGCCTGCTGTGGTGTCACAAAGGTACTGCAAAGATAGGGATTATCTGGAAAACATTTTAATGGTGGTGGTGGTGGTAACTCCACTTGTGCTACGTTTGCCATAGGTGTAGCAGACTCTGCAATGATCGGGGTATCTTGTTCTACCTCTCGTACCACTACCAGCATTCCTGGTGTGTTTTTCTTAATTGTTCGTCGTGCTGCACTAGCCGACATTAAATCTGGTGTTGTTTTTGATGCTAACACGGCACAGACAGTGCGCATGGCTTGAACTCCTGCATTCTCCTCCCCACCTGAACCCTTCTTGCCTCGGCGAGAATCCGCTATTAGCTGGATAGGTTTCTGAGACCCGTTGGTTGGGGATTGAAGAAGGCAAGTAAGTCCAGGAACATCTAATAATGCTCCATTGGCTTTTAACCAATCCATGCCCAGGATCAATTGGATTCCTGGGAGGAGGTTTGGCATGACTAAGGCTCGAACTGTACCCAGGTACTTTTGTACTTGGAGAGTCAGTTCAGTTTGGCCTTTGATTGGAACTTTCTTTCCATTGGCTATCTCTACCTCTATTGAAGGGCCATTAGTTATATTGCCTTCATGTACGACAGAGTTGTCCACTATGGTATGGCTAGCACCAGTATCCACAAGTGCCGTAGCATCAAATGCGCCAATTTTACACTTGAAGATTATAGAGTTATCTGGTTCTGCCACCCGGAGCCGTGGTTGTTCAGGCGGGTCATACCATACCTGAATTGTTCTGTCTATATTAATATATTCTCGACCACCTTCCTTAGTAGGAATAGTGAATAGTTGAGTTCCTTTGGGATACTCGCAAAGTAGAGACATGCCCTGAATAATCTTGTCATAATTGCTTGTTTTAGGCAGGACAAAAACAGCACTGGTATCAAATGGGCTGTTAGCTTTACAGCGCTTATAATGATTGATCCATTGCTTTGCCTGCTCAAATGGTGCATTTACCCATATGTGCTCACCAGTGATATTGTGCTTAAAGAATGATTGTTTTGGTGAGGCATAGACGGAACAATGAGAATTGGAGCCATCATCGTTACAAGCCGCGTCTATTGTGAACTCCCGCCCGGTCATAGCCTGGATACGGATGAATTCCGCACGACTGAACATTGCATGTTCCGCTATGGAAACACTGCTCTCTCTTGGTCTCTCAGTTCTCTTGGACGCAGCGCAGTCTCCGTCCAGAACATTACGCTGCGCAGCCTCCTATCGCTTGCGCTGGTTGTGCTTTGTGCACTCTCGCCACTGCGCCGGCTCCTTCTTCTCCGGTAGCCCTTCTTCCTTCACACAGTGCCAGCAGTAGCCCTTATCGAAGCAGATTTTTTGTAGGTAGTTGTCCGGTGCTTCCCGGTTGCCCTCCGGCTGTGATGGCTTAGGCCGCTTGGCCGACCGCTCCGCCATGAGCGACTGCAGGATCTGGTTTTTGCGTGAGGATTGAAGGGATTTGTAAGTGGGCTTCTTGCCATATTGCTTAGGTCTTGATGAGCCCTTACCGTGAGAATTGTTATGTGGGCGCTTCTTAGCATATGCCACATGTGCTTCACCCTCAGACCCCGTGCTTTCATCAGGGTTGCTAGGTTCATCCGAGTCATATGACAAGCCCTTTGCTAAGCCTGCCTGCTCTGTTGTTGGAGCCGTTGCAGCTGCTACTGCGGCTGTGACCCGCACGGACTTAGCCACTTTCATGCGGTGTTCAGCAGCATATGCTGCTTTAATAGCAGATTCCAGCGTCTTATGACGCCGGTTATCTTCATCTACCGCAGCAGCTTTAGCTAGGCTTGGTTGCATATGGGTAAAGAACCATGAGATTTTATCTGTTTCTGCCATATCGGGGGCATCTAGCAGAATTAATAGAAATTTTTGTACATATTCAGAGACGGTCATACCCGGGGTTTGTACCGCCTCCCCACGCTGAAGCCGTTCACGTGCTTCTAATAGTTCATGCATATACGTGGGATCCCCGAAGGCTTTCTTAAATTCTTGTGCTAAGGTTGCCCCATCTAAGGTTACGCCCTTAAGCATATAATACCGCTGCAGGCTATCAAACCACTTGCTAGCGGGTCCTTGTAGGAAGAATTTAAAGTTGCTAACATGATTCATGCCTGTGAGTTTCATGTACTCTACGACAGCATTGTACCACACCAGCTTGTCTGATATGGTCTTAGAATCATGCTTAGGATCACCCGTCAAGTATGGCGGCCGTGGCAATAGCCTAGCGAATGGTACGGGTGTATTATAATCCGCGGTGTCGCTCACCTGCTGGATGTTGTTTAGTTGCCCCGCCAGCTGGTTGAGGTTCTGCCCATGGCTGTGCAGGACCTGGTTCTGTGAATGCATCATATTTCCGATGTGATTCACATTTGTGTTCAGCCGCTCCAGCAGATGTCCCTGGGAGTTTACACGTCCTCGGACATCATTTAGCTGCTGAGCTACGGCGGTTACATCCCGTCCGTCGCCCGCTGATGTGCCATATGTGGGCTGCTGAGTCGGCTGGTGTGCCAACGGGGAGAATGGCCCCACTCCTTGATATTCCGGGGCTCCAAATGGAAAGCTCGGCGGCATCATTCCATTGTGTGAAATGGGCTGCATGCCCATATTGAACGTTGTTGCTGGCTGCTGCGGCTGCATCCTCGGATCACGTGCACCAGTTACTGCTGCACCCTGGGGGGGCACAGCCGGACCCGCGCCTGGCTCTCTAGCCTGCAATGCCGCAGTCATGTGGTTATCGTTAGTTGCTGGTGTTGCAACAATGTTTGCAGCCGTTAGCCTCTCTGGAATTATATCTAATTGCGCTCGCATTATAGGTGTTTGTGGTGATAGGATCCGCCCTGGCCACGACGGCATCAGGTTACGGAAACGACTAGCTAGGCCGACCAATCCGTGCCTCACTTCGCTTTGATTAATATTTCCGCCATCTGCTGGGACATTAGGCACAATATTAGCCTCGCCCGCATTTATTATTTGTGGCGTTCTTAATTGGTCATGTTGTGACCGGAACCTGCCCGTAGGCATACGATTCTCAGCGACCATAGGCTGTTGAAACGATAATGGGCTATTTTGTTGTTCGCCCAGGTTATCGGTTCGATTCGCGCCACCCGTAGGTTGGTCGCGGTCGCGATCGCGAAGTGTAATGTCGCCCGTAGGCTCGTATCGTTCCGTGCCCGTAGGCTGCGGAATCAATACCGGATTATTTTCGTTATTATTATTTGTTAAAATATTATCTAGAGCGCCACCCGCAGGTTGGTCGCCCGTAGGCTGACTTTGCAATGGCAACCCTGCAACTGGATCCCGAACCCGCTCAGGAAATCGAGAAGCAAATAAGTTGCCGATTCTTTGAAGGAATGATAAGGCTGCGGGCGGCGATAGAGAGGAAAAGCGTTGAAGAATTCGTACCTCAAGCTGCTCGCCATCACCATTAGGCGCCGGGTCGGCAGCGGAAGCACCAGGAGGGTTGTTAGCTTCCAATAGTAAAACATTTTGTTGCTCAGAAGCTGAATCGGGAATGCCTGACAATGCGCCGCCTTCTCCAGACATCTAGTCTCCACCGAAATTCCTAGAGGAAGTTCGAAAATCAATTCGCACCAATGTAACAGCCTACCTGGCACCTTAGAAGAGACGACTAAACCGAGATGGAGGTGTTGATAAACACCGGGGTGTTCCCAGGGATTATATACTCGCTTGTAGGACGGCATAGGCGCAGATGTGGTAGTGTTGTACCATTAGATGACGGCTTCTGAACCATCTGGAGAGTTGGCGATAGAGATCTGACCATGTACGGTTACCATGTACCGGATTGTACAGCCATAGCCGTAACTATGTACTGCTCCGTACCGGATAGATGTATATGTACCGCTATACGGTATGCGCCCTTATAATAATTAATAGGTTAGAGAGAAATGTCTTTATGGAAATATTATAAGTCACGATGTAGTCTGTTACACTGGTTGCACATATTCCATGTTGGATGCCCCTGTCCATGTGGGTTCTCTCTCTCCCTCTCTTTCTGTCTGTCTATCTGTCTGTCTGTCTATCTGCCTATCTGTCTATCTGTCTGTCAGGCTTTCTCACTAAATGGGATGTCATTGGCAGTGTTGTATCTCTGTTATATCCACCTACAGCAAAGGCTTTTGATCGAAAGGATGCCAGCAGACAACTGGCCAACCTTGGCTACGTCCCATGAGATACCCCAGGATATTACAGGCAGGCAGGCAGGCAGGTGGGCTTGGCCTGCTTGCCCTGCTGGTTGCTTGGTTGTGGTGTACTCCTCTGTTCCATCATTGTTGGCTTGCTGGTTCAGCTTGGCATGCTTATGAGGAATGTGTATCAAGTCATTGATAAACAGGCCATGATGATCTGATGTGCACATCTAGTTGTTGGCTGACCACAATGGGAATGATCATGTGTGTGTGTGTGTGTGTGTGTGTTGGGAGTCCTTTGCAGTGGATCTGGATATGATGTGTGTGGTGGTGCAGATCTGTGTGTGTTGTGGGTGTGTACTGACATTGTACAGCACCAGTGGTATAGTGGTAGCATAGGTCCTTGCCACGGACCAGACCCGAGTTCGATTCTCGGCTGGTGCAGCTCACTGTTTGTTGCCGTGGTTGTGCACCCAGGTGAGATGCAAGCTATGGATGTTTTAATATAGCTAGATTGCGCATACAGCAACCTGACAACTTGGTTGTGGATGGTCTAATATGCATGGGATACCATGCATCTGCGCACATATGTTAATAGTTAATAACGAATGAGGATCGTGTGCACTTGACGACTGGTCACGTGAGATCACACTCATACCTTGGAATCACGGAGCGATGGTATCCGTGAGGCAGGTGACGCATTAGCCATGGAAACACACGCATGGGCATAGCATGCACCTTTATGCATGAGCAACATACAGAGCATTGCATTGCTGCCATAATGACTTATAAAATATAGATACCTGCCGCATGCGAATCACGCAAGAGTGTTCAATTTCTGGTCAAACTGATGCAGATATGAGATCTCTGTGGATGTGTACTGGATGTGTACTGCAAACTGTCATTATTGTGAGAATGTTATGCTATACACATTAGTGGCCTGTGTCATCAATGGATGAATGAATATCCCAATATCTTTAAGCTAGCCAAGCCATTCTTCATGGAGCTTACATCTTATTATGTACTATTCCTGGCTGGATTTCTTGGATAGGCCCGAGCACCGAGAGTTACATTGGTCAGAGGATGATTGCCTAGGAATGGCTCTGATAACCGCATCTAATATATAATGTTCTGCATTGTTCTGCATAATGTTCTGCATTGTTCTGTCCTTGGATTGTACATTTGCACCACAGCAAAGTGTTTGCTATCCTCGATTTGGTGCATCTGTATTAATTGCGCACTTGATTGCACAAGCTTGGTTGTTGCATAATCTATGTGCGAGCAGCAAGAAGTATACAACAGCAGGCCCCCTACCTGCCATTTCTTCTCCCTGCTGGTTGCACATATTCCATGTTGGATGCCCCTGTCCATCTGGGTTCTCTCTCTCCCTCTCTTTCTGTCTGTCTATCTGTCTGTCTGTCTATCTGCCTATCTGTCTATCTGTCTGTCAGGCTTTCTCACTAAATGGGATGTCATTGGCAGTGTTGTATCTCTGTTATATCCACCTACAGCAAAGGCTTTTGATCGAAAGGATGCCAGCAGACAACTGGCCAACCTTGGCTACGTCCCATGAGATACCCCAGGATATTACAGGCAGGCAGGCAGGCAGGTGGGCTTGGCCTGCTTGCCCTGCTGGTTGCTTGGTTGTGGTGTACTCCTCTGTTCCATCTGTTGTATCACTCCTCATAATCGCCCATTGATTCTGCGAAGAACCAGGCTCAGTGCATCATGCTCGATTATATCGGAACGTACCAATCGAGGCAGCGGAAGTCTTCGATGCAAGGAGTTACAACATATATTCCAAGACAGGCGAAGATGACGTGATAGGCTATCAGTGCCTAGCCGAGGCAATCATCATCTAACCGATGCAAATCGGTGCTCGGGCTTATCCAAGAAATACGACCATAAGCGATATAAAAGACGTAAGCTCAACCAAAGCGCGGTTAGCTTATATAACTAGCAATCGCAATGTTTGCGTGGCGATTCTCCACTTAGGCCGTGTAACACTGGTGCAATAGCGCGTGATGCTGGGGTGCGAAGTCCCCCGTTACAATCCTCCCCGCCTTGCAGCGAACGTCCTCGGGCGCCCCTGGCACCCCGTAGGGCAGCTTGCGCCTTGCACCCGACGGATGGGGTTCATTTGTTTTCCCGGCACTACCGCAGCTTTTCTTTGCTAATTGCGGCGGGTCGTAACCCTGATGCAGCGCCAACCCGGGCATCCACCTTAAGGCTGACGGGATTCATGTGCATCCTATCGCGAATTGTTCAACCAGTGTGCGCTAGTCCGGGTTCGACCCGGGGATGTTAGGTCAGATCCTAGCAATTCGCACCAATGTAACACTGGTGCATTAGCGCGTGTTGCTGGGGTGCGAAGTCCCCCGTTACAGGCCGTCAATGCGCATAGCAGATATACTCGCAGCGACGGCTCGCGGTACAAGAGATCTGCAAGTAGTAAGTGTACTACCGTGATCCCGCGTGCGGATATTGCTATATAAGCCGTCATAGCAATAATGCAATGTTCTTTACTCGCGTAAAGGTGCCGACTACGCCATCGCGCGTAGTGTTGCATTCGACGCGCCGCATCGCTCGAGCCATTGCCTCGCGACCTCAGGGTACGCTCGCATTATCATGCTCGTGCGTGCGCGTATGCATAGTGCATGTGTTATCGTTAGTGCGCGTTGCTATGCAATGCCTCATGCGTTTTAGACCGTCCGCGACCAAGTCGCCGGACCATGCGCACTTATCGCGATGCTGATCACGCAATGCATGCTTGCGACGTTGTGCACAATGCATTAGGCGTTATGCTGTCCGTGGGTTGCTTGTGCCCTTAGCCAGTGCGCCTAACATGTGCGGTGCGACGTGCTGCGTGACATGCGTGCGATTGCGTCGCGCCCGCTGCCGTACTACTCCAAGCGTCCACGTACGACAGCTGACGTCATCATTGCCGTATCTCTCCCCGCGTCCACGTACGACGGCTGACGTCATCATTGCCGTATCGCTCCCCGCGTCCACGTACGACAGCTGACGTCATCATTGCCGTATCGCTCCCCGCGTCCACGTACGACAGCTGACGTCATCATTGCCGTATCGCTCCCCGCGTCCACGTACGACAGTGCCGTACCGTCGTACCGTGCCGCCGTACCGTACGACCGTGCCGTACCGTCGTACCGTGCTGCCGTACCGTACGATAGTGTCGTATCGCTCCGCGCATCCACGTACGACAGTGCCGTATCGCTCCGCACATCCACGTACGACAAGGTGACGTGGTGTAGTGCGCGACAGAGCGATGGTGGGTGCAACTCTAGCAGGGCTTAGGAAAGTGACGTGTGGTACAACAATTATTCCCCCCCCCCATAGGCAGCGTCCTCGCTGCCGCTCAGGCGATAAGAGCTACTGAGGTTGCGTGGCACGCAACCTAGCCTCCTCGAGGATGGGCGCCATCTCCGGGGAGAAATTGCGCGCAGGTTCCCACGAGTTGTGCTCACTTGAGTAGTCCGTCCACTTGACCAGGTACTCGTGCACGGTGCACTTGCGCCGGTGTCTACCCACACGTCGAGTGCGGTAGTCCAAGATGCGCTCCACATTGTATACCTTCTGCTTGCCTGCGGCCCAAGTCTCAGGACCCGGTTCGACTGCTGCAGGGGTATCAGTGGTGACAGGCACGGGCTCCGTGCCACGATACGGACGAACATGTGACACATGGAACGTAGGGTGGATGTTCATGTTAGAGGGCAACGCGAGCTCGACAGCCGCGTTCCCTACCATGCGCACAACGGGGTACGGACCAATCCAGCGAGGCAAAAGCTTGCGTGATCCCTCGGCAAAGGAGCGCAGGTTCTTAGTGCTCAGCAGAACCATCTGTCCTTCCGAAAAGACCACGTCCCGCTTGGACTTGTTGTAGTACTCCGTTGCTCGTTGCTGCGCCGCGTCCAAACACGACTTCGCGTCTGTGATTCGGGATAGAAACGTCTTGGCAAAGGTCTTAGCCGCAGGGACATACACCTCCAGCTCACGCCACACAGGTAGCGCCGGGTGAAACCCATACGTCAGGAAGAACGGGCTTTGACCTGTCGACCGATTAACAGCATTGTTAATCGCGAACTCTGCCGCGGTCAGGTAAGTATCCCAAACGAGAGGCGTGCGACCAGCAAAGTTGCGCAACATATCCCCCAGGGTGCGGGTCGTGCGTTCGGTCTGGCCGTCAGACTGCGGGTGGTATGCCGTGCTCAGGTTAACCCGCATGCCCACAAGCTGACAGAGCGCTTCCCAAAACTTAGACGTGAACTGACCGCCACGGTCCGAGACCACGTTCTTAGGGACGCCATGCAACCGAACCACGTTATCGAAAAACAGGCGTGCAGTCTGCTCAGCAGTGCAGGTCGACGTGGTAGGCGCAAGGTGAACCATCTTAGTCAAACGGTCAACCATGACAAGCACCGAGTCGTACCCTCCCTCAGTTTTGGGCAGCGCGACCACGAAGTCCATGGAAACACTTTCCCAAGGCGCGTCAGGGACAGGCAATGGTTGCAACAACCCGTGGCCCCTACCGGACAAAGCCTTGTTGCGCTGGCACAAACTGCATGTCTGCACGAAGTTCTCGGCATCTCTCGCCAGACGAGGCCACCAGAACGAGCGTCGCACCAACTCGACCAGCCGTGTGCTACCTGGGTGTCCTGCCAACGGATCCTCATGGAAACGGGAAAGGATATCGCGACGAAGGGAGTCGTCGTTAGGCACGACGATCTGAGTCGTCGATCCTTCCGTCCGTAGCCAAAGACCATTCTGCTTGCGTAGGTGCTCAACATTGCCGGGCGAAGCGAACCAGGAATCGCCAGCATATGCAGCCTTCAGGCGAGCCGCGAGGTCTGAGGAAAGAGGCACGTCCGGGGTCGGTGGACGTTGGACAGGCGCCGCCAAAATCGCAGCATGTAGCGACGGATGTCGACTGAGAGCGTCGGCGATGTTAATCCGGCCGGCAACGTGCTCCCAGATGCAGTCAAACCGCGCGAGGTACTCCATCCACCTCGCTTGACGTCGGTTCAACGTGGGGACGCTTTGCAAAAACGTCAGGGGCTTGTGGTCAGTCTTAAGGGTGAAGGGTCGTCCCTCTAGGTAACAACGCCACTCCTTAAGCGCGTGCAAGACTGCCAGCAGCTCCTGCTCCCCTGTCGTGTAACGGGTTTCTGCGCCCGTAAACTTCTTACTCGTGAAGGCGATCGGTCGCCCTTCCTGCAACAGTACAGCGCCGCTCCCATACAACGAAGCATCCGAAAACACTTCAACACGAAACGGCAACGAGTAGTCGGGGAACGCAAGGGTAACGTCGTCGGCAACGACACGCTTTAGCTCCTCGAACGCCAGCTGACACTCGGGCGCCCATGCACCAGGCGAATCGAAAGCTCCCTTACGCGTCAAGTCCGTGAGCGGGGCCGAAAGGACAGAGTACTGCTTGATGAACTTACGGAAATAATTGGTCAAGCCGAGGAAGCTACGAAGCTCCTGAAGGTTCCGCGGCGCTGGCCAATCGCGAACCACGGCTACCTTCCGCGGGTCCATCTTGACGCCGGTGGCCGACACAATTTGGCCCAAGTACTCCACCTGCGGCTGCGCCCAAAAGCACTTGGCACGCTTCGCAAACAATTGCTCCCGCCTCAACACCTCAAGCACAAGCTTAAGATGCTCCAGATGCTCCTCGCGCGTCTTGGAGTAGACCAGGATGTCGTCCAAGTAGCACACGACGAACCTGTCGATATACGGTCTAAACATGCGATCCATGACCGCCTGAAACGTCGCAGGGGCATTAGTCAACCCGAACGACAAGACCGTGTACTCGAAGTGACCAAAGGGCGTCCGAAAAGCGGTTTTCGGCACATCAGACGCAGCGATGCGAATCTGATTGTATCCCTGTTGCAAGTCGATCGAGCTGAAGTAGGCCGAGCCCTTTAGCTTATCGAGCAGGTCGTCCACGCGTGGCAATGGGTAACGGTTTTTGACCGTCGTCGCATTCAACCCCCGGTAATCGATGCACATGCGCAAGCTCCCATCCTTCTTACCGACAAACAGAATCGGCGCAGAATACGGAGATGTGCTGGGGCGAATCATACCCTTTGCGAGCAGATCAGTTACCTGGCGCTTCACCTCGTCCAACTCCAGAGGACTTAACCTGTACATAGGTCTTGACACAGGCTGAGTGCCGGGTACGAGTGGGATGGTATGGTCCACGGGACGCAAAGGAGGAAGCCCAGGCACGTCACGGAAAACGTCTGCGTACCCTGTGAGCAAGGCTTCAACCTCAGGATCCAAAGAAGACTGAGCGGTGGTCGCATTCAAATGCAACCTAGGCCTCACAAGCAGTCCGTGGGCACCCTTCCGGATCATCCGGATGGCCTCTTTACGCCCGACTGGCTTGGGTTCAGCACGCTGCCCCATGGCTTTCACAGCGTAGTTAACCACAGGCTCCGCTTCCGACTTACCCCCCTCTGGCTCAACACTTACAAACGGCACGAAGGGTACTTTGCACGACAGAGTCCCCTTACGAAGGCGAAGGGTTCCAGACTCTAGGTCAATGCCGGCCCCATACTGCTGTAATGTTGAGGACCCCAGTATATATGTCGCAGCATCAGTCAGCTCACGCAACACATAAGGTTGGGTCGTAATACGCAGAGGACCTATACACAGGCGAAGGGTGACCCTGCCCAATATGGGTTGCTTACCCCCATCCGCGAGGGTAACCTGCGACCATTCCGACGACTGTGGGCGCAGACCCAATGCATTCACCTCTGCCGATGAGATGAAGTCGTCACTGGCGCCGGTATCGACGAGCGCCTTCAGGGTGCGACCAGCAAGATCGACCTGAATCAAGGGAACCCGATTGTCTGCCGGTACCGACTCTGCGGACGAAAGCAAGACGCTCAGGGTGGGTTCGAAACGTTCGGCAGAACCCTCAGAATGAGGTGCAGGAGCATCGTACCAAACGTCAACGGCGTAGGCCTGGACCGACAACGGAACAGGTGCACCTGCTAAATCAACACCGTTATACAGAACGGTGCCCGGCTCGAACCGGCAGACTTTCCGCATACCCGTTAGCAAAGTCGAGGCTTTTCGCCGACTATAAGCGGGTAGAAGGACGCAAGCGGCAGTGTCTGGACGTTGACGCCTACTTCTCCTATAGAAGGCCAGCTGCACTGACAGCTCGCGCAGAGATGAGGGGAGGAACAAAACGGTGTGGCCTAACAAATCGATAGACGCCAGCGGCTTGCTCGGTGCATACAAGTTACACAGCGAGTCAAAACCTACGCGTCCTGAGCGACCGTCGAGCGACAATCGACGTCCAATCGCGCGTTCGATTTGTTCAAGGACCGAAGGCAACGGTGCCCTCACGGCTTGCCGCACTGACGACAACCGCCCACCCTCTGTTTCCGACTTCCCAGGTGGAGT
This sequence comes from Volvox reticuliferus, assembly GCA_019650235.1. Lineage (NCBI taxonomy): Eukaryota > Viridiplantae > Chlorophyta > Chlorophyceae > Chlamydomonadales > Volvocaceae > Volvox > Volvox reticuliferus. Next base: position 60,585 of record BNCP01000096.1, on the reverse strand, counting down.
CCCCTCCGAGCCATCCTGGGCAATCCCCTACTTCGGCCGCTGAGCCAAAGGCGGTAGGTGCGGACACTCCCTCGTAGGATGTTCCGCCGACGCGCATCTCAGGCAAACCTTCTTGCTCTTCCGACGCGCAAGCTCGGAGTGCGTGCAACCCCATTTTTCCAACCAACCATCGCTGGTGCGTTGTCGCTTGGTCTCGTTCTTAGCTTCGTGCGCAGCCGCAGCAGACGGCGAACCCCCTTTCCTCTTGCCCTTGGCTGGATCCGCGCGTTGACCTGCGCCGGTTGACCCTTTGCGGTTACCCGATCCGGAAGCGCCGCGAACGCCGTGACCGCGATCCGTACGAACGGTGGTCACTGCTGCCGTTGGCGTTCGACGCTCCGTTTCGGCCCCCTGGTCCGTGGCCGCAGCGTCAGACGCCGGATCCTGCACTCGCATGGCATTAGCACGAGGGACGGGTTTAATAGCACGCTGGCCAGCTAAGAGACGCTTCTCGACCCCTTGCGTGAATTGCACCAAATCCTCATAGGACCCGAAGTCCTTTCCCGCCAAGTCCGTGGCACATTGCTGCGCCAGGACCTCAGACAATCCACGCTGAAACCAAAAGATGCGGTCCTCCTCCGTCAGGTTACCGATGGGCGTGATCAGGGCCTCATAGCGCGACTGGTACGCAGGTACTGTTTCATCAGGGCGCATGCGATATGTGCCAGATGCTAACGTACTGCGAGCCTTAGCGCTTAACGATTGAACCTCGGGAGCAAAGCGCGCAAGCAAAGCACGGGCCAACTCCTCAAACGTGTATGTCTGCCTCGCCATTGTCCATTGATCGTACCATGCCTTCGCCTCACCCGCGAGGGTGTTCCCGACGAACAGGCATTTCACAGGGTCACGATCACCACCACGGACCAGTCACAAGTACACGCGGACATCACGCAGGTATGCGCGAGTTGTATCGGCAATGCTTCGCCCCGCGATCTTATGTTTCGCATCATGCGGGATGTCTAATTTTGGGACAGGAATCGACAGTTTCATCACCTCTTCTTCGTCGTCAGATCGACCTTGACGAAGTGGTGCAGATGGACCCCTCTGCTCCTCGCGTCCAACGGGGCCTGCTTCGGCTGCCGTGACAGGAACAGTCGGATGGATGGGAGTCCGTGGGTCTAGTAGCGCAGGGGGATCTCGGACACCGTCAACAACATGCGTGTAAGGGCCCCTCCGAGATGTCTCAGGGACGACGGACGTGTCGGCACGACCGTCCCCCACTACTAGCCCTACATCACCGCTACCAGATGCCATGGTAAATCGGCGACTGACCGGTCACAACCTCGTGCGATAAAGGCACTCTCACACAGGTATCGGTCGAGCGACAATCAGACGGTTTTTAAGCCTACCGACGGAAAGCGCTCCCTGCAGATACAGCAAGTATCCGTCCAAAGAGTCTCGCACTTCGCGCGTGCGCGCAATAAGCGCCCGCAACTGATCCGGACTCGGGTTCGAATCAGTCGATGCAGCCGCGAGTGTGACTCGGTTCGATTCACCTGCAGCTCAGAAGCACGTACTTCGAACAGGCAAAACGAATGGCAATGCAAGAGCAGCAAGGCAATTACAGACCAGAGGCGGCCGCGGCCATCACAGCTCGGCCAAGCTCCTCCGCGAATGTATCCAAAGGACTAAGATTGCCATCGCTGACTCCAGCCATGAAAGTGACCTACTTACGAAAGAGATCAGGGTGAGACAGCAGGCCGTGAACGAACCTTGCGTCTCGATACCAAATTTGTTGTATCACTCCTCATAATCGCCCATTGATTCTGCGAAGAACCAGGCTCAGTGCATCATGCTCGATTATATCGGAACGTACCAATCGAGGCAGCGGAAGTCTTCGATGCAAGGAGTTACAACATATATTCCAAGACAGGCGAAGATGACGTGATAGGCTATCAGTGCCTAGCCGAGGCAATCATCATCTAACCGATGCAAATCGGTGCTCGGGCTTATCCAAGAAATACGGCCATAAGCGAGATAAAGGGCGTAAGCTTAACCAAAGCGCGGTTAGCTTGTATAAATGTCAATCGCAACGTTCGCGTGGTGATTCTCCACTTAGGCCGTCAATGCGCATAGCAGATATACTCGCAGCCACGGCTCGCGGTACAAGAGATCTGCAAGTAGTAAGTGTACTACCGTGATCCCGCGTGCGGATATTGCTATATAAGCCGTCATAGCAATAATGCAATGTTCTTTACTCGCGTAAAGGTGCCGACTACGCCATCGCGCGTAGTGGTACATTCGACGTGCCGCATCGCTCGAGCCATTGCCTCGCGACCTCAAGGTGCGCTCGCCTTATCATGCTCGTGCGCGCGCGTATGCATAATGCACGTGTCATCGTTAGTGCGCATTGATATGCGATGCCTCATGCGTTCTAGGTCGTCCGCGACCAAGTCGCCGGACCATGCGCACTTATCGCGATGCTGATCACGCAATGCATGCTTGCGACGTTGTGCACAATGCATTAGGCGTTATGCTGTCCGTGGGTTGCTTGTGCCCTTAGCCAGTGCGCCTAACATGTGCGGTGCGATGTGCTGCGTGACATGCGTGCGATCGCGTCGCGCCTGCTGCCGTACTACTCCAAGCGTCCACGTACGACAGCTGACGTCATCATGGCCGTATCGCTCCCCGCGTCCACGTACGACGGCTGACGTCATCATTGCCGTATCGCTCCCCGCGTCCACGTACGACAGCTGACGTCATCATTGCCGTATCGCTCCCCGCGTCCACGTACGACAGTGACGTACCGTCGTACCGTACTGCCGTACCGTACGACCGTGCCGTACCGTCGTACCGTACTGCCGTACCGTACGACCGTGCCGTACCATCGTACCGTGCTGCCGTACCGTACGATAGTGTCGTATCGCTCCGCGCATCCACGTACGACAGTGTCGTATCGCTCCGCGCATCCACGTACGACAGTGCCGTATCGCTCCGTGCATCCACGTACGACAGTGCCGTATCGCTCCGCACATCCACGTACGACAAGGTGACGTGGTGTAGTGCGCGACAGAGCGATGGTGGGTGCAACTCTAGCAGGGCTTAGGAAAGTGACGCGTGGTACAACAGGAAGACCAAGCTGGACCCAGTGGGTCTGTGTTTGGATTAGACACACCTTTGCATGCGGTGGGTCCACATATTACTTCCGAGTCGATATTGTAAATTCATACCATAAATCCCGTTATATCCCACCGGTTTTGGCTGTCATCTCATATAAATAATCATATCGAATTTAGTTTGTGCTCCTTCTCAATGCCATATGTATGGAGCGTTATCTAGCGTTTTGTTTTTTTGGGTTTTAAACACTTTTGTCCTATTGTTTCGTTATCTGTGTGCAGGTGAGCCATCGTCCAACTGTTTTGGACCATGGTCCGATGTGCCCCATACTAAACATGTGACAAGCCATACATTTCTGTAACATGTACATTGACAGCTCAGTGCTTGGTTTGACTGTTACAATCGCACAAAACGTGTGCTTTTATATCATGTTTTACGTTTTTATGGTGCTGTATGTTGGTCCCATTTGTACCCTTACTAATTCATGAGTTTTTCATTTGCATTTCATATCTGCTATTCTTCAATTACCTGTTCTCTTTTAGGCTGTCCCTCAAAGCCCTCGGAATCAAGCAGGTGCAAGTGGATCTGCGCCTAGACAGAACCTACCTATTCCTATGGTATGTACATCTACTTTTGCCTCTTACACAATATCAATATATCTATTGGATTACGTTTAGTACAATTAACTTTGCTTAGTATTTATGAGCCACATTCATGTTCTTTAATTAAATGTACATGATACATGACTGCTTGTTACCCATTCATATCAATTTCTCATTGGAGGTCGTCCATCGTCAACCGGAGGTGGAGACTGGCACAAAGCCGATCGGTATTGGACATGTGAGATTGGCTCTTAACTTCAATCGTTACTGTTACTACTGGCTTATAATCAACGCTGTTTATTGGTTTTATCATGGTCCTGTATGATCTACTTTAGCAACTTTAACTTTCCTTTCTTGGAGGCCTCTCCTGTATACTTACTTATTGTTCTACTTTAAAGTACGTGTTTTTTATTTTTATACTCTACAGATGTCTAATACTGTCGATGCCCTGCTCTTGATGTAGATGACTCCGTCGCAACACAAGGATCCTGGAGGACCTAGCGTGCAGAGAGAAGATCAAGCTGATCAAGCGGTGAGCATATACGTACGTGACCTGACGTAATATTTCCGCACGATGAAAGTATGTGCTTGTCCATTTTTCTTGGTATCTGGATTCCTTATGTCATAATGTACCGTATTATCCTCCTTTGTATGTCTTTCACATTATGTGGTTGGTGAACGTGTATGATAATATTATTGTTATAATGGACGACAATGATAATCGTTTTTCTTTCCGTTTTTGTTCTTGGCAAATAAGATGATTTGATTTTGTTTATTTAACCGTCGTCGTTTCTTTTATATCCGTATATGTTTAAATGTAGTTTTGACTTCTGTTATTCTGTTTCTGCTTCCAGGCAGCAGACGTTCTCCTGCGACTATATGGCCAAAACCCTTGGAGTGACAGGCTGCGAAAACGGAGGCAGCAGGTTTTATACCCAAACTCGAACGTGACAACCAGTCGTCGACGTCGACCGCAGACAAAAGTTCCGCCGTCGATGCCTATCAGGGGCCTTCCTTTACGCCCGACTATGCCGTCCTACAGTTTGCAGGCAGCCGAATTTCATCAAGACATTGGCCCTACACTGCTCGGCCATCTACGACGTACTGGGATTGTTGTGATCGAAGACGATCGCTTGCGTGACTTGGTGCTCGACTCTGCTGCTGCTGCGCTCGTCCAGCTACGCTCGTCACGAGACGACATCAAACTCTTCGAATATGTTGTGCGAAACCAATCTGGCGGCATTGTTACTAACGGCAGAGGACGTGTAAAAATGTCTCGGGGAGGTAGGCAGCGCCGACAGGTTTCTCTACCGGATCACCCGCAGGATGTACTTTGCAGGCTCTGGAAGCGTACAAAGTACCTTCTCCATAAGCTATTTTTGAACGTGCCCGTCCTTCAGTTTTCACGCCCTGTAATCGTCGGAAACAAGCCCGGTCCGGTACCTGTCGATATCCAAACCTTACATCTTGCTGCAAGACCGGGCTCAGACGATAACTTCCTGGCCATCATCCCGTTTGAGACCGATACGACGATGCTCGTAGCTCCTTTCAGTCCCGCTATCGTTAAGTACTATGCAGATATGCTACATCGTATGCCCAGACAAGAACAAAGCCGAGGGAGCACAGGCACAGGCGAACAAGACGACGACGAAGATGCTAGTGATGAGGAGGAAATCACCGACGATGATGACGACGGTCAACTGGAACAAGATGAACCCGCACAAGGAAGCAAGCAGGAGCGGAAGGATGTTGATGGCAGTGAGAAGGACGTTTCCTCTGATTACAACTCATCTGACTACGAGCGGCTGGAGAGTGATCTACCAGAACTTTCGGACAGAGATGCGGAGTATTTCGCATCCGTTTTCTCTCAACAGAAAGTCCTGCGACTGCGCATGCACCCTGGCCAGATGGTGTTATTGGATGGTAACACTATCCATGCTGGCGATGCTGGCAAACCTAACTCGTGGTCACCTCGACTGCAAGTATATGCGCATTCCAAGAAGGTCATAAACACAACTTGGCCGCTGGAAGGCATGCACGAAGCCTTCGCTAGGAAATTCGGTAATTGGACAAATCGCTGAATGTGTTCGACCGCACTTCCTTCTGACTTTCATTTGATGTTATATTTCATTATCTCATATCTGTGGCTTGCATTTTTACTTCACAATCTCGTGTCGTTCACAATTCAGCTGTCATTGTATACTTTTATCTGTTATGCTTGTTATGTGGAGTTTACCTTTTACCACCAAACAATCAGATTGCACTCTCATTATATGATTGTACGATGGTGTTCATGCAACTCATTACCTATTTGTTAATTCCACTATTGTACAATGATTCCTCCCAGTAGCGTTGACCGTTATATTGTTCATTGTGGCATCTCTTGCTTCTCATCTATGTACGTATTGCATCCTGGTGGGTCGTCTGACTTGTTGCAAAGTACGGCCGTGGCATGATCCGTGGATTTGGAATACCAGATACTGTCCAGCGCCGTCTGTCAGAAACTGTGGTTCGAGAAGCTTCACGAGCACCTGGGCTTGTTGAGCGGTACAATGGTGAGCGTAGGGACTCACATGGAGCGTAAGCTTTAGCAACAACCATGTCACGTCGCCAACACATTGACGTGCACCGTCACTTCTGTAGTATCCTGGGGTATCTCATGGCTAATATCCAGGTTGGCCAGTTGTCTGACATCCTTCGATCGAGCCTTTGCTGTAGGCGGATATGACAGAGATACAACAATTAAAGATGTCTAGCGGTGAAGAGTTACTGTGCCGTTACTTACCATTCCTTGCCGATTATGCTCTATCCAAGGCGTTAGCTTGTTGTCATTCGTCCGGGGCCAATGGATATGGAGTTTTAACCACCTAGCGCAGAGCAGGATCGTTGTATGATTGTTTGCAATTGAGAAATTGCCATAGCATCAACACCTGCATGGCCTTGGTGTATCAATGCTGCAATATTGCAAACTGAATGTTGCAGTTGGCGCAGGCAGAAAGTTGCAATCGGTCTATTGATATTTTATATTGGAATACTGGCAGGCTGGATGTTGGCAATTGCAACTGTCTGGTGGGTGCTGACGACTGACGACTGACGACTGACGTCATTAAACCAAGAGCCGTACTATAAGGTATAAATAGGGTGCGGCTTTGTTGCTTCTTCAACATAACAACAGTCCGCTGACTAACACTCTATCTGACTTGTAAGGTTTTGGCCATAATGAAGTAATTTTATCCCAACAGTTTCTAACAGTGCCAAGCAACGATTGGAGCATGATTATGGTAAACCACGTCTATATGTCCTAACATGTAAGTGGCAATTTCGCTCTTATTGTTTTTTTGGCTGCTGTCTTTTTGCGTAAGTGACATCTGTAATTATTTGTAAGTATCTGTGCGTTGATATTTGGGGTGTTACACTGTGGGCGACTCGCCCTACAAGGGCGAGCACCAAGGGGCCTGACCGGACCGAGCCACAGCGCAGGGGAGGGGCACGTGGCTTTGTCTGTCTGTCCTGCCACGTGCTCCCCCTCTCACTAAGACCAGCTAGAGCAAAGAAAGACTCAGAGGCTCTAGTCTGGCCACTAACAGAGCACTGAGGAGCACTGCGAAAACGAGGAGGGAGCAAAAGAAAACAGGGGGCGACTAACTGCACAAAGAAAGGGACCACTCTCCTCCAACACAAAATTGAACTAGCAAGAGCCTGAAAAAGACACACAGAAGCCCTCAGAGGAGAGACGCCAACAGGAGAGCACACTCAAGCACAGCCAAGGAGGAGGAACCCAGCTAAAGACAGAGGGGGGGATGACGAGCCAAATTGGCGCCCCCCTAGAAAGCCTCCCGGCCCCACCCACAGCTGGCCCCTCAAACACCTGCACTGCACAAGAGGGAAAGACCTCTCTCACTGCCTCCCCCAAAACCCTCAGAACCCAGTGCCTGGACACAGGCTCCTCCAGCCACGATACCCTCCACTCTCTCCCTGCCCCTCCTCAAACACCAGGCTGCCTGCCCATTCTCTCCAACTCTCCTCCTCTCTCCCCCTACTTCTCCCTCAAACCTCCTCCTCAAAACCCCGCCCTAAGGACCCTGCTCTGCTCTCTCTGCTCCACGGTCGGTGATTTCCATAGGAGAATCACATCTCAACTGAGCTCTAACTATGGCTAGGATGGGATGTTGCGGTCCCACCCGATCCCAGCCATATTTAGGGATACCTAGCGCTGCAAAAGAGTGCAAGCGAGTCCAGAAGTCAGCAACTGTACGGGCCCGTGCTTGGTCCAGGGGAGAAGCTGATGTTTGTGCTGCATTGTCCAAAGTTGGCTGTGTCGTGTAGATGCTTGGACGTGTGTTGGCAGCTTCATCCTCCTCTTGTGTAAAGCCCCCTAACCGGTTGAAGAAGTCAGTAATAGCCCGTTGACGGGGTCCCTGCTCTGCTGTATGGGTCTGTGGTTGTTGCTGCCGTCCGTGGGTAGATGCCCCCTGTTGCCTTTGTTCCCGGGTTGCAGCCCGGAGACAGTATCTGCCATATTCCATAGAAGACAAAGCAGCCATGGCTATCACGTCCCAAGGTGCCTGTTCGCACCCGGTTATATTGTATATACTTTTTATATCACCTGTTATTATCTTATTATGTTGATATTGTATATACTTTTTATATCACCTGTTATTATCATTTATCCTATGTTCAAAAATAATATAGATTTATATAGTGGATCTTCTACTGTACGACATACATTTGAATATTTCGAGCAATTTCAAAGTTGCCTGAGTATCCTTTCCAAGTCCTTCCATCCAACCTTCGATCAAAATCCAAAAATGCAACCGGATAGCCTAGTCCTTAATCCATGTTTTCGACTTCATGAGTCGCTTGCCGAATACTTACAAATAGTCGATATCACGTCAACAGATGCTTTCCAATTAGCACTAAATATCTCTTTAAAACAGCCAAATACCTTGTTGGAGTTTGATGGATGGATGGCGTTTTCGCCTAGGGATGCGTCGCCAGCATCGATCTTTGACTTGAGGCTCTTTAAAGATGACGAAGTGGGTCCTCGTACTTTGCTTTCTTGTTTTGTATTCTTTTCGTAGTAATATATCTAATGGGATTCCATTTTCAATTTTTCCCTTTTGTTAGGTCTCCACCCTCGCCAAAGTAGTTCATTTCGATCGGTATAGCAATTATCGCGCGCGCTTTGCCCGCTTCATACGTCATGGAGCCATGCTCTACGCGTATGATGTTCTTCTACGAGCTGGTGTAGACATTCGAACTAAGGATCTGTCCGGACCGGTGACAGATGATATAAATGTCGGCATCTTTCAGGATGCCCTCCGTATGGCATACGATAATGCACGATCTGCAGCACTGTCATCAGATAGCCCTTTGGCAGGTGCAGCCAACGGTACAGTTGCCTATTATACGAGCGAGTCGAATTCCAGTATACCTTATTATAAGTACAACTGGAGACAGGCAGCGTTCGTCCAGTTAATTGGTGACCTGCGCAAGGTATATTCGGGAATTTATATGGCCTGTCTACACGCAGTTTATATTTTCTTTATTTTTATATGAACTATACTTCAAACAGGCCTTAAACTTTCACGATGCTGCAATTGGGAGTCCGAATGGGTCTACTCAGCTGCGCGAACGGCCAACGGGAGCTGTACTCGCAGCGATGTCGACAGGTACTTCTGACACGGATTGTATGTCATCCCACGATGGCGAGCCATCTCAGGTCAGTCTAATTCATTCTGCCTTTTTCTTGTTCATTTAAATCGTCAATCGTTCATTTTGTTTGTCGATTGTTTACTTAAGTACGTTTTCTCCCAATGTTCTTCATCGTGCAGAATGCCTTTGTCACAGCACGATTGGCATCCACGCCATGCGTGCTATCACCGGTTATCGGACAAGCCTCTGTACTTGATGTGTTTTCGCCTCAGGTATAAACCTACTTTCTAAATGCTACTGATGCGCATTCGTATTACTGCTACCATTGCCTAATTTTTGTAAATATTACTATGTGCACTTTTTCATTAGTGTATTGTTTGAAGTATTGTACTCATTCATCCTATTGACTTTTGTATAGGGAATCCCTCGTTGTCTTGACGTACAAACATTTGAACGTGTGGCCGACGACGGGCGAGGGATGACTGGAGTTTTGGTTAGTACATTTCCACGATTCGTGATTTTACACGTCAATGTTTGTTATGGGGTTGGTATCGTTATCCGGTGACGTTGTTATGACTTTAATGTTGATTTAATGAAATTAATCGTCGCCATTCCGGCATTACTTTGTTGTCCTCCCTTGTTTAAATGTGTACTAAGTTTCTCTTACAATGTCGTCATTCTCTTGCAGGCGACCCCTCATCGTAGTGATAACCAAGCAGGACAAAGTGATTCTGCACCTCGGGACGGAACACCATTGGCTACGGTGCGTACATAATGTATTCCGTAGATGTTCGATCTCTGTTTATCATTACTTAAGTTTCACTGATATTTAACGTGGTTATTTTTATTGTCTGTTTGCGTGCGAGTTGTACGTTTTCTTATGCCATCTTTGCTATATTAACTGCCCTTGTGACACCGTTGACAATCATCCAATAACACTTTTATGTAGTATTGTATCATGTGCACGCTTTAAATCTCGTTATTCATTGATTCCCAACACTCTTGTTGCAGGTGGCCCCTAGTCGGCAAGAAGACCAACCAGGACCGAGTGCGCCTGCAGTTGACGATCGCACGCCTTTGGCTACGGTGAGTCCGTTTATAATTTGGACCCCTCTGGGCCACTCGTTCCAATCTCGCCTATTTTACATATCTTCTTTCTTTATCTTGGGTTATCCACTTTCTTGTGTACCATCTATATCATGTTTCTTGTATTATTTTAATCATCTACGTTTTTTTATTGTCTAATGTGTCGTACTGTTCATGTAGATCACCGCTGGTATTCTACAAGGTCAGCCAGGGCCAAGCCGACAACCACCTACAGAGCAGCAGGTTGTTAATACATTTAGTGTTATTTACTTTTAATTAGCATTTTTCATGTTCGTCTTTATGTCATTATTACTTTTCGCCTTCTTTTGTCTTGTCTTGTTGAATTATGTATTATCAAGTTCTACTGAGGCTTTCCCTTTCCGTTTCATTTTGTGGAACTTCTTTATTTTCCTTTCTTCTTCTGCTTGATTTTTAATGAATATCCCTTACTTATGTCATTTTTAATTTTCTTTCGTTATCATTGTACGTAGGTGAACCTTCGTACCTCTGTGGATGTGGCAGGTCCAAGTGGATCCCAGTACGACCGGATTGGTGCTGATAACTTGGTGAGTGATCAACATAATTTTATGATGACGACGTGGGCTCCTGCCGGTTTTAGTATGTCCGTCTATTCTCCTGCTTTGCGATGTTTGTCGTCCTACAGATGCACATAGGTACCATTTTAATTTCTCATCTTTTTATCTTATCCCTGTTTGTTTTGCCGTGTTCTCTTCATATATGGCATCCTTTCTTTTCATTGATGGTACCCGTGTAACCTGTTTCTCTATACTTCAGTGACATATGCTATACTTCCTTTTACATTATGTCTGCTTCTGTTTGGTTTGTTAACTTTCATTTGTGCTCATCATTCTTTACAGGCTGCTGATATTCTGTGTGGATTGCCTTGGAAAGGCAGGTTGCGACATCTGCAACAACAAGTCATTCCGTCACCCTACTTGGAAACGCGTACACGAGCATCACGTGCAAAACATTCCAAGCCAGGTTTCGGCACTCCCAATAGGCCTGTTCCGCCAACATACAATGTTGAGGCCGCAGAATTTGCTGTCGATGTGGATTCTTACTTTCTCGACCAGGTGCAACGCGTCGGATTTGCTACTATCACTGACGATAGCTTGAAGCAGCTGGCACTTGATGCTGCTGCTGTCGCCCAACGGTACCTTCAAGAATCTCACGATGTAACCGATATCTTCGAGTACGTTGTCCGGGATATTTATGGAGATATCCTTACAGATAGCGACAATCATGTTGTCATGTCCCCGGGTTCTAAGCAGCGCATACAAGCACCGCTGGATGACACGCCACCGGAGCCACTTCGTAATCTGTGGACAAGGTCCAAGTATCTCCTCCGGAAAATACTTTTGGCAGAGCCCACGATGAAGCTTAGGCGCCCAGTCATCATCGGCAACAAGCCAGGTCCGCGACCTGTTGGTGTGCAGACATTGCATGTTGACGCCAGGCCTGGCTCCGACACGAGCTTTGTGGCAATCGTACCGTTGGAGGATGATACCACGCTGCTTGTCTTGCTATTCAGCAACGTAATCGTCAATTACTGGGCGCAACAAGTCCGTCGTTTTACGACTACTGAGAAGCAGCCTTCGGACCGTAATGACCTGGAGGTGGAAGCAACTGTTCAAGATCCTTGTCAAGATGAGCAAAGGATAGAAGGCATGGAAGAGGGGGAACCGGCATATCATATCTCGCAACAGCCGGACGGACACAGCGCTGACGATGAGGCTTCCTCCAGTTACAACATGTCCGACTACGAAGACCTGGACTCTGATTCTTCTGATGCCGCTGACTGCGGTGTACCGACCGACATTGCTAATTCTATTACGAAATTATTTGCTGTACAGCGGGTGGTGCGGCTGCACATGCACCCTGGTCAAATGGTGTTACTGGATGGTAACACTGTCCATGCCGGTGATGCTGGCAAACCTAACTCGTGGTCCCCGCGACTGCATGTATATGCGCAGAGTAAAAAGGTAAAAAACGCAACTTGGCCTCTTGAGGCCATGCATAAATCATTTGCTGGCAAGTTTGGAGAGTGGTCCTTATTTTAATACTAGCTTGTGATTATCTTAGTCATCATCCCATTGACCGATTTCCTGGCTTATACATGACATTTTGACTTATCGTTTACTTTGCCGTGTAGATCCATTAGACTACAGTAACTTAACCATAACACTACCTGCATAGGATCTGGTGTTGCCTGTTGTATCACGGTTTGCCTCACGCCCATGCACCGGACCCTATGACCCGGTAAGGCACCCGGCAACCTGTGCATTATCACATAGGCACCATGCCCTCGGTGTAGCGCTCGCAATGCGATCCATATCGGGGTAACCGGTGGCCTGCCGTACTGACCATGTGGACAGTACGACAAAGGACAAAGAGTAAATTTTAATAAATCAATCGGCATAATATTATTACAATAATATTTTGTTCGTTATCATGCAAATGGTTAGACCAATGTGACGCATAAGTGTGAGAAGTGCGGCTTGGATTGCGGGACGCCGCGCGGAAGCCTTAGTCATGCGACCGAAGCAAGTCCGCATGCGCGCACGGGAATATTTGTCTGAGAGCGCATATTATCTCATACTGATTTATCATGCAATATCCACTTCATGTGCGCGAGCGGAATGGGACTGAGTGAGAGACATTCGCATCGACTCACATTGCGGTTGAGCTACATAACGAACATTGCCAAGTATTGCATTTGCATTGCCTTAATGCTGTGAAGGCTAAAGGGCGATAGAATATCGTCTGCGACAAGATTACGAACATGTCATACATGCTGATCAGCGATCTGGTGTGATATGTACTACGGACGACGTCACAATATAAGTTGAGCGATGATGGCCTGGCTTATATATTGAATGTTATATGCTATCGATCTCCCTCGATCGTATGCTCTTCCAAATTGATGTCCTGAGTCTGGACACGCTTTCACTTGGCCTACCGAAGCACGAGCATTAGAGAATGATAGCGTGCTTCCAGTTCTCATAGCCTTCACTGGATACTCTGCATTCTGGATTCTATATTGTAACCCTCTGAAGATTCCGCTGTGCCTGACTCTCATTACGGTGCGCTTGGCTTGCTGTGCTCGCACCTTAGCACTTAACGCTGAAGCATACAGAAATATGCTTGAAAGGCAGGAGGGGTACAACATTGCCATGGAATTCTGAACCCTTCAGGGGTGTGGGGTGCTCATACGTAAGCTCTGAGAGAGCCTTGTCGTTATTTGACTGTTCACATGTGTACTTAAGCATCAACGTTCTTTAGGCCTCTGGTGGTTGGTGTAGTCGTGTTTTTGCGGTTCGTATTTCAACCGCTATGCGCTTATACCTGGTTACATTAAATGTGTCACGTTTGGCCTCATGTGTTGTACCACGCGTCACTTTTCCTAAGCTCTGCTAGAGTTGCACCCACCATCGCTCTGTCGCGCACGACACCATGTCCGCTGTCGTACGTGGACACTGTGGAGCGATACGGCACTGATGACGTCACCCCTGTCGTACGTGGACACTGTGGAGCGATACGGCACTGATGACGTCACCCCTGTCGTACGTGGACACTGTGGAGCGATACGGCACTGATGACGTCACCCCTGTCGTACGTGGACACTGTGGAGCGATACGGCACTATCGTACGGTACGGCACGGTACGACGGTACGGCACGGTACGACGGTACGGCACGGTACGACGGTACGGCACGGTACGGCACCGATGACGTCAGCTGTCGTACGTGGACACTGTGGAGCGATACGGCAATGATGACGTCACTGTCGTACGTGGACGCGGTGGAGCGATACGGCAACGATGACGTCAGCTGTCGTACGTGGATACGCGTGGAGTAGTACGGCAGCGGACGCGACGCGATCGCACGCATGTCACGCAGCACGTCGCACCGCACGCGTTAGGCGCACTGGCTAAGGGCACAAGCAACCCACGGACAGCATAACGCCTAATGCATTGTGTACAACGCTGCAAGAATGCATCGCGTGGCCGGCATCGCGAATAGTGCGCATGGTCCGGCGACTTGGTCGCGGACGATCTAGAATGCATGAGGCATCACATAACAACGCGCACTAACGGTAACACGTGCATTATGCATACGCGCGCGCACGAGCACGATAATGCGAGCGTACCTTGAGGTCGCGAGGCAATGACTCGAGCGATGCGGCGCGTCAAATGCAACACTACGCGGGATGGCGTAGTCGGCACCTTTACGCGAGTAAAGAACATTGCATTATTGCTATGACGGCTTATATAGCAATATCCGCACGCGGGATCACGGTAGTACACTTACTACTTGCAGATCTCTTGTACCGCGAGCCGTCGCTGCGAGTATATCTGCTATGCGCATTGACGACCTAAGTATGAATATACAAGCGAATGGATACGCAGTCTTGGTGATTGACATTTATACAAGCTAACCGCGCTTTGGTTGAGCTTACGCCTTTTATATCACTTATGGCCGTATTTCTTGGATAAGCCCGAGCACCGATTCGCATCGGTTAGATGATGATTGCCTCGGCTAGGCACTGATAGCCTATCACGTCATCTTCGCCTGTCTTGGATTATACGTTGTAACTCCTTGCATCGAAGACTTCCGCTGCCTCGATTGGTACGTTCTGATATAATCGAGCATGATGCACTGAGCCTGGTTCTCCGCAGAATCAATGGGCGATTATGAGGAGTGATACAACAAATTTGGTATCGAGACGCAAGGTTCGTTCACGGCCTGCTGTCTCACCCTGATCTCTTTCGTAAGTAGGTCACTTCTATGGCTGGAGTCAGCGATGGCAGTCTTAGTCCTTTGGATACATTCGCGGAGGAGCTTGGCCGAGCTGTGATGGCCGCGGCCGCCTCTGGTCTGTAATTGCCTTGCTGCTCTTGCATTGCCGTTCGTTTTGCCTGTTCGAAGTACGCGCTTCTGAGCCGCAGGTGAATCGAATCGAGTCTCACTCGCCGCTGCAACGACTGATTCGAACCCGAGTCCGGATCAGTGCCTACAACTCGTGCATACCTGCGTGATGTCCGCTTGTACTTGCGACTGGTCCGTGGTGGTGATCGTGACCCTGTGAAATGCTATCTCGTCGGGAACACCCTCGCGGGTGAGGTGAAAGCATGGTACGATCAATGGACGATGGCAAGGCAGACATACACGTTTGAGGAGTTGGCCCGTGCTTTGCTTGCGCGCTTTGCTCCCGAGGTTCAATCGTTAAGTGCTAAGGCTCGCAGTACGTTAGCATCTGGCACATATCGCATGCGCCCAGATGAAACAGTACCTGCGTACCAGTCGCGCTATGAGGCCCTGATCACGCCCATCGGTAACCTGACGGAGGAGGACCGCATCTTTTGGTTTCAGCGTGGATTGTCTGAGGTCCTGGCGCAACGATGTGCCACGGATTTGGCAGGAAAGGAGTTTGGCTCCTATGAGGATTTGGTGCAATTTGCGCAAGGGGTCGAGAAGCGTCTCTTAGCTGGCCAGCGTGCTATTAAACCTGTCCCTCGTGTTAATGCCATGCGAGTGCAGGATCCGGCGTCTGACGCTGCGGCCATGGACCAGGGGGCCGAAACGGAGCGTCGAACGCCAACGGCAGCAGTGACCACCGTTCGTACGGATCGCGGTCACGGCGTTCGCGGCGCTTCCGGATCGGGTAACCGCAAAGGGTCAACCGGCGCAGGTCAACGCGCGGATCCAGCCAAGGGCAAGAGGAAAGGGGGTTCGCCGTCTGCAGCGGCTGCGCACGAAGCTAAGAACGAGACCAAGCGGCAACGCACTAGCGACGGTTGGTTGGATAAATGGGGTTGCACGCACTCCGAGCTTGCGCGTCGGAAGAGCAAGAAGGTTTGCCTGAGATGCGCGTCGGCGGAACATCCTACGAGGGAGTGTCCGCACTTACCGCCTTTGGCTCAGCGGCCGAAGTAGGGGATTGCCCAGGATGGCTCGGAGGGGACTCCACCTGGGAAGTCGGAACTAGAGGGTGGGCGGTTGTCGTCAGTGCGGCAAGCCGTGAGGGCACCGTTGCCTTCGGTCCTTGAACAAATCGAACGCGCGATTGGACGTCGACTGTCGCTCGACGGTCGCTCAGGACGTGTAGGTTTTGACTCGTTGTGTAACCTGTATGCACCGAGTAAACCGCTGACGTCTATCGATTTGTTAGGTCACACCGTTTTGTTCCTCCCCTCATCTCTGCGCGAGCTGTCAGTGCAGCTGACCTTCTATAGGAGAAGTAGGCGTCAACGTCCAGACACTGCCGCTTGCGTCCTTCTACCCGCTTATAGTCGGCGAAAAGCCTCGACTTTGCTGACGGGTATGCGGAAAGTCTGCCGGTTCGAGCCGGGCACCGTTCTGTATAACGGTGTTGATTTAGCAGGTGCACCTGTTCCGCTGTCGGTCCAGGCCTACGCCGTTGACGTTTGGTACGATGCTCCTGCACCTCATTCTGAGGGTTCTGCCGAACGTTTCGAACCCGCCCTGAGCGTCTTGCTTTCGTCCGCAGAGTCGGTACCGGCAGACAATCGGGTTCCTTTGATTCAGGTCGACCTTGCTGGTCGCACCCTGAAGGCGCTCGTCGATACCGGCGCCAGTGACGACTTCATCTCATCGGCAGAGGTGAATGCATTGGGTCTGTGCCCACAGTCGTCGGAATGGTCGCAGGTTACCCTCGCGGATGGGGGTAAGCAACCCATATTGGGCAGGGTCACCCTCCGCCTGTGTATAGGTCCTCTGCGTATTACGACCCAACCTTATGTGTTGCGTGAGCTGACTGATGCTGCGACATATATACTGGGGTCCTCAACATTACGGCAGTATGGGGCCGGCATTGACCTAGAGTCTGGAACCCTTCGCCTTCGTAAGGGGACTCTGTCGTGCAAAGTACCCTTCGTGCCGTTTGTAAGTGTTGAGCCAGAGGGGGGTAAGTCGGAAGCGGAGCCTGTGGTTAACTACGCTGTGAAAGCCATGGGGCAGCGTGCTGAACCCAAGCCAGTCGGGCGTAAAGAGGCCATCCGGATGATCCGGAAGGGTGCCCACGGACTGCTTGTGAGGCCTAGGTTGCATTTGAATGCGACAACCGCTCAGTCTTCTTTGGATCCTGAGGTTGAAGCCTTGCTCACAGGGTACACAGACGTTTTTCGTGACGTACCTGGGCTTCCTCCTTTGCGTCCCGTGGACCATACCATCCCACTCGTACCCGGCGCTCAGCCTGTGTCAAGGCCTATGTACAGGTTAAGTCCTCTGGAGTTGGACGAGGTGAAGCGCCAGGTAACCGATCTGCTCGCAAAGGGTATGATTCGCCCCAGCACATCCCCGTATTCTGCGCCGATTCTGTTTGTCAGTAAGAAGGATGGGAGCTTGCGCATGTGCATCGATTACAGGGGGTTGAATGCGACAACGGTCAAGAACCGTTACCCATTGCCACGCGTGGACGACCTGCTCGATAAGCTAAAGGGCTCGGCCTACTTCAGCTCGATCGACTTGCAGCAGGGATACAATCAGATTCGCATCGCTGCGTCTGATGTGCCGAAAACCGCTTTTCGGACGCCCTTTGGTCACTTCGAGTACACGGTCTTGTCGTTCGGGTTGACCAATGCCCCTGCGACGTTTCAGGCGGTCATGGACCGCATGTTTAGGCCGTATATCGACAGGTTCGTCATTTGCTACTTGGACGACATTCTGGTCTACTCCAAGACGCGCGAGGAGCATCTGGAGCATCTTAAGCTTGTGCTTGAGGTGTTGAGGCGGGAGCAATTGTTTGCGAAGCGCGCCAAGTGCTTTTGGGCGCAGCCTCAGGTGGAGTACTTAGGCCACATTGTGTCGGCCACCGGCGTCAAGATGGACCCGCGGAAGGTAGCCGTGGTTCGCGATTGGCCAGCGCCTCGGAACCTTCAGGAGCTTCGTAGCTTCCTCGGCTTGACCAATTATTTCCGTAAGTTCATCAAGCAGTACTCTGTCCTTTCGGCCCCGCTCACTGATTTGACGCGTAAGGGAGCTTTCGATTCGCCTGGCGCATGGACGCCCGAGTGTCAGCTGGCGTTCGAGGAGCTAAAGCGTGTCGTTGCCGACGACGTTACCCTTGCGTTCCCCGACTACTCGTTGCCGTTTCGTGTCGAAGTGTTTTCGGATGCTTCGTTGTACGGGAGCGGCGCTGTATTGTTGCAGGAAGGGCGACCGATCGCCTTCACGAGTAAGAAGTTTACGGGCGCAGAAACCCGTTACACCACAGGGGAGCAGGAGCTGCTAGCGGTCTTGCACGCGCTTAAGGAGTGGCGTTGTTACCTAGAGGGACGGCCCTTCACCCTTAAGACTGACCACAAGCCCCTGACGTTTTTGCAAAGCGTCCCCACGTTGAACCGACGACAAGCGAGGTGGATGGAGTACCTCGCGCGGTTTGACTGCATCTGGGAGCACGTTGCCGGTCGGATTAACATCGCCGACGCTCTCAGTCGACATCCGTCGCTACACGCTGCGATTTTGGCGGCGCCTGTCCAACGTCCACCGACCCCGGACGTGCCTCTGTCCTCAGACCTCGCGGCTCGCCTGAAGGCTGCCTATGCGGGCGACTCCTGGTTCGCTTCGCCCGGCAATGTTGAACACCTACGCGAGCAGAATGGTCTTTGGCTACGGACGGAAGGATCGACGACTCAGATCGTCGTGCCTAACGACGATTCCCTTCGTCGCGATATCCTTTCCCGTTTCCATGAGGATCCGTTGGCAGGACACCCAGGTAGCACGCGGCTGGTCGAGTTGGTGCGACGCTCATTCTGGTGGTCTCGTCTGGCGAGAGATGCCGAGAACTTCGTGCAGACATGCAGTTTGTGCCAGCGCAACAAGGCTTTGTCCGGTAGGGGCCAGGGGTTGCTGCAACCATTGCCTGTTCCTGACGCGCCTTGGGAAAGTGTTTCCATGGACTTCGTGGTCGCGCTGCCCAAAACTGAGGGAGGGTACGACTCGGTGCTTGTCATGGTCGACCGTTTGACTAAGATGGTTCACCTTGCACCTACCACGTCGACCTGCACTGCTGAGCAAACTGCACGCCTGTTTTTCGATAACGTGGTTCGGTTGCATGGCGTCCCTAAGAACGTGGTCTCGGACCGTGGCGGTCAGTTCACGTCTAAGTTTTGGGAAGCGCTCTGCAAGCTTGTGGGCATGCGGGTTAACCTAAGCACGGCGTACCACCCGCAGTCTGACGGCCAGACCGAACGCACGAATCGCACTTTGGGGGATATGTTGCGCAACTTTGCTGGTCGCACGCCTCTCGTTTGGGATACTTACCTGACTGCGGCAGAGTTCGCGATTAACAATGCTGTTAATCGGTCGACAGGTCAAAGCCCGTTCTTCCTGACGTATGGGTTTCACCCGGCGCTACCTGTGTGGCGTGAGCTGGAGGTGTATGTCCCTGCGGCTAAGACCTTTGCCAAGACGTTCTTATCCCGAATCACAGACGCGAAGTCGTGTTTGGACGCGGCGCAGCAACGAGCAACGGAGTACTACAACAAGTCCAAGCGGGACGTCATCTTCTCGGAAGGGCAGATGATTCTGCTGAGCACTAAGAACCTGCGTTCCTTTGCCGAGGGGTCCCGTAAGCTTTTGCCCCACTGGATTGGTCCGTACCCCGTTGTGCGCATGGTCGGGAACGCGGCTGTCGAGCTCGCGTTGCCCTCTGACATGAACATCCACCCTACGTTCCATGTGTCACTTGTTCGTCCGTATCGTGGCACGGAGCCCGCGCCTGCCACCACTGATACCCCTGCAGCAGTCGAACCGGGTCCTGAGACTTGGGCCGCAGGCAAGCAGAAGGTATACGACGTGGAGCGCATCTTGGACTACCGCACTCGGCGTGTAGGTAGACACCGGCGCAAGCGCACCGTGCACGAGTACCTGGTCAAGTGGACGGACTACTCAAGTGAGCACAACTCGTGGGAACCTGCGCGCAATTTCTCCCCAGAAATGGCGCCCATCCTCGAGGAGGCTAGGTTGCGTGCCACGCAATCTCAGTAGCTCTTGTCGCCTGAGCGGCAGCGAGGACACTGCCTATGGGGGGGGGAATAGTTGTTGTACCACGCGTCACTTTTCCTAAGCTCTGCTAGAGTTGCACCCACCATCGCTCTGTCGCGCACGACACCATGTCCGCTGTCGTACGTGGACACTGTGGAGCGATACGGCACTGATGACGTCACCCCTGTCGTACGTGGACACTGTGGAGCGATACGGCACTGATGACGTCACCCCTGTCGTACGTGGACACTGTGGAGCGATACGGCACTCATGACGTCACCCCTGTCGTACGTGGACACTGTGGAGCGATACGGCAATGATGACGTCACTGTCGTACGTGGACGCGGTGGAGCGATACGGCAACGATGACGTCAGCTGTCGTACGTGGATACGCGTGGAGTAGTACGGCAGCGGACGCGACGCGATCGCACGCATGTCACGCAGCACGTCGCACCGCACGCGTTAGGCGCACTGGCTAAGGGCACAAGCAACCCACGGACAGCATAACGCCTAATGCATTGTGTACAACGCTGCAAGCATGCATCGCGTGACCGGCATCGCGAATAGTGCGCATGGTCCGGCGACTTGGTCGCGGACGATCTAGAATGCATGAGGCATCACATAACAACGCGCACTAACGGTAACACGTGCATTATGCATACGCGCGCGCACGAGCACGATAATGCGAGCGTACCTTGAGGTCGCGAGGCAATGACTCGAGCGATGCGGCGCGTCAAATGCAACACTACGCGCGATGGCGTAGTCGGCACCTTTACGCGAGTAAAGAACATTGCATTATTGCTATGACGGCTTATATAGCAATATCCGCACGCGGGATCACGGTAGTACACTTACTACTTGCAGATCTCTTGTACCGCGAGCCGTCGCTGCGAGTATATCTGCTATGCGCATTGACGGCCTAAGTATGAATATACAAGCGAATGGATACGCAGTCTTGGTGATTGACATTTATACAAGCTAACCGCGCTTTGGTTGAGCTTACGCCTTTTATATCACTTATGGCCGTATTTCTTGGATAAGCCCGAGCACCGATTCGCATCGGTTAGATGATGATTGCCTCGGCTAGGCACTGATAGCCTATCACGTCATCTTCGCCTGTCTTGGATTATACGTTGTAACTCCTTGCATCGAAGACTTCCGCTGCCTCGATTGGTACGTTCTGATATAATCGAGCATGATGCACTGAGCCTGGTTCTCCGCAGAATCAATGGGCGATTATGAGGAGTGATACAACATCATGCCTATGAACTGAACCAACATATCATCTGCCTCAATCGACGTTGCTTCCATTCTGCCTCTGTAATCTGTAATGATACAACCTAAACAGGCACTCGAGGCTTCAGCATTCTTTCTGCATTCTATTTAACACAGAAATACCGCCTTCGCTGTACCCCTCGCTTATAAAGTTCCGCAGTCACGATGCTCACCACAGTACTCTTGGCTGCCTGTCTTTATGCCTTATCAATTAACGCCAATTCATGTTGTTGCTGTTGTTGCTTAATTGAAAGAATGGATGCAAGGTGCCCGTGATACTGATGAATGCATGACACTTCACTTTCTTCTCATTGAATTTTCCTTTAATTATACTTCTATTCACATTTCATTTTCAAAAACAACATGTCTCCGAGCGAATTACAAAAACAACATGTCTCCGAGCGAATTGCGACGGCGCCTTTGCGAGGGAATGCTCGCAACCTTGTGTGTGTGTGTGTGTGTGTGTGTGTTGGGAGTCCTTTGCAGTGGATCTGGATATGATGTGTGTGGTGGTGCAGATCTGTGTGTGTTGTGGGTGTGTACTGACATTGTACAGCACCAGTGGTATAGTGGTAGCATAGGTCCTTGCCACGGACCAGACCCGAGTTCGATTCTCGGCTGGTGCAGCTCACTGTTTGTTGCCGTGGTTGTGCACCCAGGTGAGATGCAAGCTATGGATGTTTTAATATAGCTAGATTGCGCATACAGCAACCTGACAACTTGGTTGTGGATGGTCTAATATGCATGGGATACCATGCATCTGCGCACATATGTTAATAGTTAATAACGAATGAGGATCGTGTGCACTTGACGACTGGTCACGTGAGATCACACTCATACCTTGGAATCACGGAGCGATGGTATCCGTGAGGCAGGTGACGCATTAGCCATGGAAACACACGCATGGGCATAGCATGCACCTTTATGCATGAGCAACATACAGAGCATTGCATTGCTGCCATAATGGCTTATAAAATATAGATACCTGCCGCATGCGAATCACGCAAGAGTGTTCAATTTCTGGTCAAACTGATGCAGATATGAGATCTCTGTGGATGTGTACTGGATGTGTACTGCAAACTGTCATTATTGTGAGAATGTTATGCTATACACATTAGTGGCCTGTGTCATCAATGGATGAATGAATATCCCAATATCTTTAAGCTAGCCAAGCCATTCTTCATGGAGCTTACATCTTATTATGTACTATTCCTGGCTGGATTTCTTGGATAGGCCCGAGCACCGAGAGTTACATTGGTCAGAGGATGATTGCCTAGGAATGGCTCTGATAACCGCATCTAATATATAATGTTCTGCATTGTTCTGCATAATGTTCTGCATTGTTCTGTCCTTGGATTGTACATTTGCACCACAGCAAAGTGTTTGCTATCCTCGATTTGGTGCATCTGTATTAATTGCGCACTTGATTGCACAAGCTTGGTTGTTGCATAATCTATGTGCGAGCAGCAAGAAGTATACAACAGCAGGCCCCCTACCTGCCATTTCTTCTCCCTGCTGGTTGCACATATTCCATGTTGGATGCCCCTGTCCATGTGGGTTCTCTCTCTCCCTCTCTTTCTGTCTGTCTATCTGTCTGTCTGTCTATCTGCCTATCTGTCTATCTGTCTGTCAGGCTTTCTCACTAAATGGGATGTCATTGGCAGTGTTGTATCTCTGTTTTATCCACCTACAGCAAAGGCTTTTGATCGAAAGGATGCCAGCAGACAACTGGCCAACCTTGGCTACGTCCCATGAGATACCCCAGGATATTACAGGCAGGCAGGCAGGCAGGTGGGCTTGGCCTGCTTGCCCTGCTGGTTGCTTGGTTGTGGTGTACTCCTCTGTTCCATCATTGTTGGCTTGCTGGTCCAGCTTGGCATGCTTATGAGGAATGTGTATCAAGTCATTGATAAACAGGCCATGATGATCTGATGTGCACATCTAGTTGTTGGCTGACCACAATGGGAATGATCATGTGTGTGTGTTGTGGGTGTGTACTGACATTGTACAGCACCAGTGGTATAGTGGTAGCATAGGTCCTTGCCACGGACCAGACCCGAGTTAGGTTCTCGGCTGGTGCAGCTCACTGTTTGTTGCCGTGGTTGTGCACCCAGGTGAGATGCAAGCTATGGATGTTTTAATATAGCTAGATTGCGCATACAGCAACCTGACAACTTGGTTGTGGATGGTCTAATATGCATGGGATACCATGCATCTGCGCACATATGTTAATAGTTAATAACGAATGAGGATCGTGTGCACTTGACGACTGGTCACGTGAGATCACACTCATACCTTGGAATCACGGAGCGATGGTATCCGTGAGGCAGGTGACGCATTAGCCATGGAAACACACGCATGGGCATAGCATGCACCTTTATGCATGAGCAACATACAGAGCATTGCATTGCTGCCATAATGGCTTATAAAATATAGATACCTGCCGCATGCGAATCACGCAAGAGTGTTCAATTTCTGGTCAAACTGATGCAGATATGAGATCTCTGTGGATGTGTACTGGATGTGTACTGCAAACTGTCATTATTGTGAGAATGTTATGCTATACACATTAGTGGCCTGTGTCATCAATGGATGAATGAATATCCCAATATCTTTAAGCTAGCCAAGCCATTCTTCATGGAGCTTACATCTTATTATGTACTATTCCTGGCTGGATTTCTTGGATAGGCCCGAGCACCGAGAGTTACATTGGTCAGAGGATGATTGCCTAGGAATGGCTCTGATAACCGCATCTAATATATAATATTCTGCATTGTTCTGCATAATGTTCTGCATTGTTCTGTCCTTGGATTGTACATTTGCACCACAGCAAAGTGTTTGCTATCCTCGATTTGGTGCATCTGTATTAATTGCGCACTTGATTGCACAAGCTTGGTTGTTGCATAATCTATGTGCGAGCAGCAAGAAGTATACAACAGCAGGCCCCCTACCTGCCATTTCTTCTCCCTGCTGGTTGCACATATTCCATGTTGGATGCCCCTGTCCATGTGGGTTCTCTCTCTCCCTCTCTTTCTGTCTGTCTATCTGTCTGTCTGTCTATCTGCCTATCTGTCTATCTGTCTGTCAGGCTTTCTCACTAAATGGGATGTCATTGGCAGTGTTGTATCTCTGTTATATCCACCTACAGCAAAGGCTTTTGATCGAAAGGATGCCAGCAGACAACTGGCCAACCTTGGCTACGTCCCATGAGATACCCCAGGATATTACAGGCAGGCAGGCAGGCAGGTGGGCTTGGCCTGCTTGCCCTGCTGGTTGCTTGGTTGTGGTGTACTCCTCTGTTCCATCATTGTTGGCTTGCTGGTTCAGCTTGGCATGCTTGTGAGGAATGTGTATCAAGTCATTGATAAACAGGCCATGATGATCTGATGTGCACATCTAGTTGTTGGCTGACCACAATGGGAATGATCATGTGTGTGTGTGTGTGTGTGTGTGTGTGTGTGTTGGGAGTCCTTTGCAGTGGATCTGGATATGATGTGTGTGGTGGTGCAGATCTGTGTGTGTTGTGGGTGTGTACTGACATTGTACAGCACCAGTGGTATAGTGGTAGCATAGGTCCTTGCCACGGACCAGACCCGAGTTCGATTCTCGGCTGGTGCAGCTCACTGTTTGTTGCCGTGGTTGTGCACCCAGGTGAGATGCAAGCTATGGATGTTTTAATATAGCTAGATTGCGCATACAGCAACCTGACAACCTGGTTGTGGATGGTCTAATATGCATGGGATACCATGCATCTGCGCACATATGTTAATAGTTAATAACAAATGAGGATCGTGTGCACTTGACGACTGGTCACGTGAGATCACACTCATACCTTGGAATCACGGAGCGATGGTATCCGTGAGGCAGGTGACGCATTAGCCATGGAAACACACGCATGTGCATAGCATGCACCTTTATGCATGAGCAACATACAGAGCATTGCATTGCTGCCATAATGGCTTATAAAATATAGATACCTGCCGCATGCGAATCACGCAAGAGTGTTCAATTTCTGGTCAAACTGATGCAGATATGAGATCTCTGTGGATGTGTACTGGATGTGTACTGCAAACTGTCATTATTGTGAGAATGTTATGCTATACACATTAGTGGCCTGTGTCATCAATGGATGAATGAATATCCCAATATCTTTAAGCTAGCCAAGCCATTCTTCATGGAGCTTACATCTTATTATGTACTATTCCTGGCTGGATTTCTTGGATAGGCCCGAGCACCGAGAGTTACATTGGTCAGAGGATGATTGCCTAGGAATGGCTCTGATAACCGCATCTAATATATAATGTTCTGCATTGTTCTGCATAATGTTCTGCATTGTTCTGTCCTTGGATTGTACATTTGCACCACAGCAAAGTGTTTGCTATCCTCGATTTGGTGCATCTGTATTAATTGCGCACTTGATTGCACAAGCTTGGTTGTTGCATAATCTATGTGCGAGCAGCAAGAAGTATACAACAGCAGGCCCCCTACCTGCCATTTCTTCTCCCTGCTGGTTGCACATATTCCATGTTGGATGCCCCTGTCCATGTGGGTTCTCTCTCTCCCTCTCTTTCTGTCTGTCTATCTGTCTGTCTGTCTATCTGCCTATCTGTCTATCTGTCTGTCAGGCTTTCTCACTAAATGGGATGTCATTGGCAGTGTTGTATCTCTGTTATATCCACCTACAGCAAAGGCTTTTGATCGAAAGGATGCCAGCAGACAACTGGCCAACCTTGGCTACGTCCCATGAGATACCCCAGGATATTACAGGCAGGCAGGCAGGCAGGTGGGCTTGGCCTGCTTGCCCTGCTGGTTGCTTGGTTGTGGTGTACTCCTCTGTTCCATCATTGTTGGCTTGCTGGTCCAGCTTGGCATGCTTATGAGGAATGTGTATCAAGTCATTGATAAACAGGCCATGATGATCTGATGTGCACATCTAGTTGTTGGCTGACCACAATGGGAATGATCATGTGTGTGTGTGTGTGTGTGTGTGTGTGTGTGTGTGTGTGTGTGTGTGTGTGTGTGTGTGTGTGTGTGTGTGTGTGTGTGTGTGTGTGTGTGTGTGTGTGTGTGTGTGTGTGTGTGTGTGTGTGTGTGTGTGTGTTGGGAGTCCTTTGCAGTGGATCTGGATATGATGTGTGTGGTGGTGCAGATCTGTGTGTGTTGTGGGTGTGTACTGACATTGTACAGCACCAGTGGTATAGTGGTAGCATAGGTCCTTGCCACGGACCAGACCCGAGTTCGATTCTCGGCTGGTGCAGCTCACTGTTTGTTGCCGTGGTTGTGCACCCAGGTGAGATGCAAGCTATGGATGTTTTAATATAGCTAGATTGCGCATACAGCAACCTGACAACTTGGTTGTGGATGGTCTAATATGCATGGGATACCATGCATCTGCGCACATATGTTAATAGTTAATAACGAATGAGGATCGTGTGCACTTGACGACTGGTCACGTGAGATCACACTCATACCTTGGAATCACGGAGCGATGGTATCCGTGAGGCAGGTGACGCATTAGCCATGGAAACACACGCATGTGCATAGCATGCACCTTTATGCATGAGCAACATACAGAGCATTGCATTGCTGCCATAATGGCTTATAAAATATAGATACCTGCCGCATGCGAATCACGCAAGAGTGTTCAATTTCTGGTCAAACTGATGCAGATATGAGATCTCTGTGGATGTGTACTGGATGTGTACTGCAAACTGTCATTATTGTGAGAATGTTATGCTATACACATTAGTGGCCTGTGTCATCAATGGATGAATGAATATCCCAATATCTTTAAGCTAGCCAAGCCATTCTTCATGGAGCTTACATCTTATTATGTACTATTCCTGGCTGGATTTCTTGGATAGGCCCGAGCACCGAGAGTTACATTGGTCAGAGGATGATTGCCTAGGAATGGCTCTGATAACCGCATCTAATATATAATGTTCTGCATTGTTCTGCATAATGTTCTGCATTGTTCTGTCCTTGGATTGTACATTTGCACCACAGCAAAGTGTTTGCTATCCTCGATTTGGTGCATCTGTATTAATTGCGCACTTGATTGCACAAGCTTGGTTGTTGCATAATCTATGTGCGAGCAGCAAGAAGTATACAACAGCAGGCCCCCTACCTGCCATTTCTTCTCCCTGCTGGTTGCACATATTCCATGTTGGATGCCCCTGTCCATGTGGGTTCTCTCTCTCCCTCTCTTTCTGTCTGTCTATCTGTCTGTCTGTCTATCTGCCTATCTGTCTATCTGTCTGTCAGGCTTTCTCACTAAATGGGATGTCATTGGCAGTGTTGTATCTCTGTTATATCCACCTACAGCAAAGGCTTTTGATCGAAAGGATGCCAGCAGACAACTGGCCAACCTTGGCTACGTCCCATGAGATACCCCAGGATATTACAGGCAGGCAGGCAGGCAGGTGGGCTTGGCCTGCTTGCCCTGCTGGTTGCTTGGTTGTGGTGTACTCCTCTGTTCCATCATTGTTGGCTTGCTGGTCCAGCTTGGCATGCTTATGAGGAATGTGTATCAAGTCATTGATAAACAGGCCATGATGATCTGATGTGCACATCTAGTTGTTGGCTGACCACAATGGGAATGATCATGTGTGTGTGTGTGTGTGTGTGTGTGTGTGTGTGTGTGTGTGTGTGTGTGTGTGTGTGTGTGTGTGTGTGTGTGTGTGTGTGTGTGTGTGTGTGTGTGTGTGTGTGTGTGTGTGTGTGTTGGGAGTCCTTTGCAGTGGATTTGGATATGATGTGTGTGGTGGTGCAGATCTGTGTGTGTTGTGGGTGTGTACTGACATTGTACAGCACCAGTGGTATAGTGGTAGCATAGGTCCTTGCCACGGACCAGACCCGAGTTCGATTCTCGGCTGGTGCAGCTCACTGTTTGTTGCCGTGGTTGTGCACCCAGGTGAGATGCAAGCTATGGATGTTTTAATATAGCTAGATTGCGCATACAGCAACCTGACAACTTGGTTGTGGATGGTCTAATATGCATGGGATACCATGCATCTGCGCACATATGTTAATAGTTAATAACGAATGAGGATCGTGTGCACTTGACGACTGGTCACGTGAGATCACACTCATACCTTGGAATCACGGAGCGATGGTATCCGTGAGGCAGGTGACGCATTAGCCATGGAAACACACGCATGGGCATAGCATGCACCTTTATGCATGAGCAACATACAGAGCATTGCATTGCTGCCATAATGGCTTATAAAATATAGATACCTGCCGCATGCGAATCACGCAAGAGTGTTCAATTTCTGGTCAAACTGATGCAGATATGAGATCTCTGTGGATGTGTACTGGATGTGTACTGCAAACTGTCATTATTGTGAGAATGTTATGCTATACACATTAGTGGCCTGTGTCATCAATGGATGAATGAATATCCCAATATCTTTAAGCTAGCCAAGCCATTCTTCATGGAGCTTACATCTTATTATGTACTATTCCTGGCTGGATTTCTTGGATAGGCCCGAGCACCGAGAGTTACATTGGTCAGAGGATGATTGCCTAGGAATGGCTCTGATAACCGCATCTAATATATAATGTTCTGCATTGTTCTGCATAATGTTCTGCATTGTTCTGTCCTTGGATTGTACATTTGCACCACAGCAAAGTGTTTGCTATCCTCGATTTGGTGCATCTGTATTAATTGCGCACTTGATTGCACAAGCTTGGTTGTTGCATAATCTATGTGCGAGCAGCAAGAAGTATACAACAGCAGGCCCCCTACCTGCCATTTCTTCTCCCTGCTGGTTGCACATATTCCATGTTGGATGCCCCTGTCCATGTGGGTTCTCTCTCTCCCTCTCTTTCTGTCTGTCTATCTGTCTGTCTGTCTATCTGCCTATCTGTCTATCTGTCTGTCAGGCTTTCTCACTAAATGGGATGTCATTGGCAGTGTTGTATCTCTGTTTTATCCACCTACAGCAAAGGCTTTTGATCGAAAGGATGCCAGCAGACAACTGGCCAACCTTGGCTACGTCCCATGAGATACCCCAGGATATTACAGGCAGGCAGGCAGGCAGGTGGGCTTGGCCTGCTTGCCCTGCTGGTTGCTTGGTTGTGGTGTACTCCTCTGTTCCATCATTGTTGGCTTGCTGGTTCAGCTTGGCATGCTTATGAGGAATGTGTATCAAGTCATTGATAAACAGGCCATGATGATCTGATGTGCACATCTAGTTGTTGGCTGACCACAATGGGAATGATCATGTGTGTGTGTGTGTGTGTGTGTGTGTTGGGAGTCCTTTGCAGTGGATTTGGATATGATGTGTGTGGTGGTGCAGATCTGTGTGTGTTGTGGGTGTGTACTTACATTGTACAGCACCAGTGGTATAGTGGTAGCATAGGTCCTTGCCACGGACCAGACCCGAGTTCGATTCTCGGCTGGTGCAGCTCACTGTTTGTTGCCGTGGTTGTGCACCCAGGTGAGATGCAAGCTATGGATGTTTTAATATAGCTAGATTGCGCATACAGCAACCTGACAACTTGGTTGTGGATGGTCTAATATGCATGGGATACCATGCATCTGCGCACATATGTTAATAGTTAATAACGAATGAGGATCGTGTGCACTTGACGACTGGTCACGTGAGATCACACTCATACCTTGGAATCACGGAGCGATGGTATCCGTGAGGCAGGTGACGCATTAGCCATGGAAACACACGCATGGGCATAGCATGCACCTTTATGCATGAGCAACATACAGAGCATTGCATTGCTGCCATAATGGCTTATAAAATATAGATACCTGCCGCATGCGAATCACGCAAGAGTGTTCAATTTCTGGTCAAACTGATGCAGATATGAGATCTCTGTGGATGTGTACTGGATGTGTACTGCAAACTGTCATTATTGTGAGAATGTTATGCTATACACATTAGTGGCCTGTGTCATCAATGGATGAATGAATATCCCAATATCTTTAAGCTAGCCAAGCCATTCTTCATGGAGCTTACATCTTATTATGTACTATTCCTGGCTGGATTTCTTGGATAGGCCCGAGCACCGAGAGTTACATTGGTCAGAGGATGATTGCCTAGGAATGGCTCTGATAACCGCATCTAATATATAATGTTCTGCATTGTTCTGCATAATGTTCTGCATTGTTCTGTCCTTGGATTGTACATTTGCACCACAGCAAAGTGTTTGCTATCCTCGATTTGGTGCATCTGTATTAATTGCGCACTTGATTGCACAAGCTTGGTTGTTGCATAATCTATGTGCGAGCAGCAAGAAGTATACAACAGCAGGCCCCCTACCTGCCATTTCTTCTCCCTGCTGGTTGCACATATTCCATGTTGGATGCCCCTGTCCATGTGGGTTCTCTCTCTCCCTCTCTTTCTGTCTGTCTATCTGTCTGTCTGTCTATCTGCCTATCTGTCTATCTGTCTGTCAGGCTTTCTCACTAAATGGGATGTCATTGGCAGTGTTGTATCTCTGTTATATCCACCTACAGCAAAGGCTTTTGATCGAAAGGATGCCAGCAGACAACTGGCCAACCTTGGCTACGTCCCATGAGATACCCCAGGATATTACAGGCAGGCAGGCAGGCAGGTGGGCTTGGCCTGCTTGCCCTGCTGGTTGCTTGGTTGTGGTGTACTCCTCTGTTCCATCATTGTTGGCTTGCTGGTTCAGCTTGGCATGCTTATGAGGAATGTGTATCAAGTCATTGATAAACAGGCCATGATGATCTGATGTGCACATCTAGTTGTTGGCTGACCACAATGGGAATGATCATGTGTGTGTGTGTGTGTGTGTGTGTGTGTGTGTGTGTGTTGGGAGTCCTTTGCAGTGGATCTGGATATGATGTGTGTGGTGGTGCAGATCTGTGTGTGTTGTGGGTGTGTACTGACATTGTACAGCACCAGTGGTATAGTGGTAGCATAGGTCCTTGCCACGGACCAGACCCGAGTTCGATTCTCGGCTGGTGCAGCTCACTGTTTGTTGCCGTGGTTGTGCACCCAGGTGAGATGCAAGCTATGGATGTTTTAATATAGCTAGATTGCGCATACAGCAACCTGACAACTTGGTTGTGGATGGTCTAATATGCATGGGATACCATGCATCTGCGCACA
This sequence comes from Volvox reticuliferus, assembly GCA_019650235.1. Classification (NCBI taxonomy): domain Eukaryota; kingdom Viridiplantae; phylum Chlorophyta; class Chlorophyceae; order Chlamydomonadales; family Volvocaceae; genus Volvox; species Volvox reticuliferus. The sequence continues at coordinate 28,747 of BNCP01000096.1, read as the reverse complement.
TATGTTAATAGTTAATAACGAATGAGGATCGTGTGCACTTGACGACTGGTCACATGAGATCACACTCATACCTTGGAATCACGGAGCGATGGTATCCGTGAGGCAGGTGACGCATTAGCCATGGAAACACACGCATGGGCATAGCATGCACCTTTATGCATGAGCAACATACAGAGCATTGCATTGCTGCCATAATGGCTTATAAAATATAGATACCTGCCGCATGCGAATCACGCAAGAGTGTTCAATTTCTGGTCAAACTGATGCAGATATGAGATCTCTGTGGATGTGTACTGGATGTGTACTGCAAACTGTCATTATTGTGAGAATGTTATGCTATACACATTAGTGGCCTGTGTCATCAATGGATGAATGAATATCCCAATATCTTTAAGCTAGCCAAGCCATTCTTCATGGAGCTTACATCTTATTATGTACTATTCCTGGCTGGATTTCTTGGATAGGCCCGAGCACCGAGAGTTACATTGGTCAGAGGATGATTGCCTAGGAATGGCTCTGATAACCGCATCTAATATATAATATTCTGCATTGTTCTGCATAATGTTCTGCATTGTTCTGTCCTTGGATTGTACATTTGCACCACAGCAAAGTGTTTGCTATCCTCGATTTGGTGCATCTGTATTAATTGCGCACTTGATTGCACAAGCTTGGTTGTTGCATAATCTATGTGCGAGCAGCAAGAAGTATACAACAGCAGGCCCCCTACCTGCCATTTCTTCTCCCTGCTGGTTGCACATATTCCATGTTGGATGCCCCTGTCCATGTGGGTTCTCTCTCTCCCTCTCTTTCTGTCTGTCTATCTGTCTGTCTGTCTATCTGCCTATCTGTCTATCTGTCTGTCAGGCTTTCTCACTAAATGGGATGTCATTGGCAGTGTTGTATCTCTGTTGTATCCACCTACAGCAAAGGCTTTTGATCGAAAGGATGCCAGCAGACAACTGGCCAACCTTGGCTACGTCCCATGAGATACCCCAGGATATTACAGGCAGGCAGGCAGGCAGGTGGGCTTGGCCTGCTTGCCCTGCTGGTTGCTTGGTTGTGGTGTACTCCTCTGTTCCATCATTGTTGGCTTGCTGGTTCAGCTTGGCATGCTTATGAGGAATGTGTATCAAGTCATTGATAAACAGGCCATGATGATCTGATGTGCACATCTAGTTGTTGGCTGACCACAATGGGAATGATCATGTGTGTGTGTGTGTGTGTGTGTGTGTGTGTGTGTGTGTTGGGAGTCCTTTGCAGTGGATCTGGATATGATGTGTGTGGTGGTGCAGATCTGTGTGTGTTGTGGGTGTGTACTGACATTGTACAGCACCAGTGGTATAGTGGTAGCATAGGTCCTTGCCACGGACCAGACCCGAGTTAGGTTCTCGGCTGGTGCAGCTCACTGTTTGTTGCCGTGGTTGTGCACCCAGGTGAGATGCAAGCTATGGATGTTTTAATATAGGTTGTGGATGGTCTAATATGCATGGGATACCATGCATCTGCGCACATATGTTAATAGTTAATAACGAATGAGGATCGTGTGCACTTGACGACTGGTCACGTGAGATCACACTCATACCTTGGAATCACGGAGCGATGGTATCCGTGAGGCAGGTGACGCATTAGCCATGGAAACACACGCATGGGCATAGCATGCACCTTTATGCATGAGCAACATACAGAGCATTGCATTGCTGCCATAATGGCTTATAAAATATAGATACCTGCCGCATGCGAATCACGCAAGAGTGTTCAATTTCTGGTCAAACTGATGCCGATATGAGATCTCTGTGGATGTGTACTGGATGTGTACTGCAAACTGTCATTATTGTGAGAATGTTATGCTATACACATTAGTGGCCTGTGTCATCAATGGATGAATGAATATCCCAATATCTTTAAGCTAGCCAAGCCATTCTTCATGGAGCTTACATCTTATTATGTACTATTCCTGGCTGGATTTCTTGGATAGGCCCGAGCACCGAGAGTTACATTGGTCAGAGGATGATTGCCTAGGAATGGCTCTGATAACCGCATCTAATATATAATGTTCTGCATTGTTCTGCATAATGTTCTGCATTGTTCTGTCCTTGGATTGTACATTTGCACCACAGCAAAGTGTTTGCTATCCTCGATTTGGTGCATCTGTATTAATTGCGCACTTGATTGCACAAGCTTGGTTGTTGCATAATCTATGTGCGAGCAGCAAGAAGTATACAACAGCAGGCCCCCTACCTGCCATTTCTTCTCCCTGCTGGTTGCACATATTCCATGTTGGATGCCCCTGTCCATGTGGGTTCTCTCTCCCTCTCTTTCTGTCTGTCTATCTGTCTGTCTGTCTATCTGCCTATCTGTCTATCTGTCTGTCAGGCTTTCTCACTAAATGGGATGTCATTGGCAGTGTTGTATCTCTGTTATATCCACCTACAGCAAAGGCTTTTGATCGAAAGGATGCCAGCAGACAACTGGCCAACCTTGGCTACGTCCCATGAGATACCCCAGGATATTACAGGCAGGCAGGCAGGCAGGTGGGCTTGGCCTGCTTGCCCTGCTGGTTGCTTGGTTGTGGTGTACTCCTCTGTTCCATCATTGTTGGCTTGCTGGTTCAGCTTGGCATGCTTATGAGGAATGTGTATCAAGTCATTGATAAACAGGCCATGATGATCTGATGTGCACATCTAGTTGTTGGCTGACCACAATGGGAATGATCATGTGTGTGTGTGTGTGTGTGTGTGTGTGTGTGTGTGTGTGTGTGTGTGTGTGTGTGTGTGTGTGTGTGTGTGTGTGTGTGTGTTGGGAGTCCTTTGCAGTGGATCTGGATATGATGTGTGTGGTGGTGCAGATCTGTGTGTGTTGTGGGTGTGTACTGACATTGTACAGCACCAGTGGTATAGTGGTAGCATAGGTCCTTGCCACGGACCAGACCCGAGTTAGGTTCTCGGCTGGTGCAGCTCACTGTTTGTTGCCGTGGTTGTGCACCCAGGTGAGATGCAAGCTATGGATGTTTTAATATAGGTTGTGGATGGTCTAATATGCATGGGATACCATGCATCTGCGCACATATGTTAATAGTTAATAACGAATGAGGATCGTGTGCACTTGACGACTGGTCACGTGAGATCACACTCATACCTTGGAATCACGGAGCGATGGTATCCGTGAGGCAGGTGACGCATTAGCCATGGAAACACACGCATGGGCATAGCATGCACCTTTATGCATGAGCAACATACAGAGCATTGCATTGCTGCCATAATGGCTTATAAAATATAGATACCTGCCGCATGCGAATCACGCAAGAGTGTTCAATTTCTGGTCAAACTGATGCAGATATGAGATCTCTGTGGATGTGTACTGGATGTGTACTGCAAACTGTCATTATTGTGAGAATGTTATGCTATACACATTAGTGGCCTGTGTCATCAATGGATGAATGAATATCCCAATATCTTTAAGCTAGCCAAGCCATTCTTCATGGAGCTTACATCTTATTATGTACTATTCCTGGCTGGATTTCTTGGATAGGCCCGAGCACCGAGAGTTACATTGGTCAGAGGATGATTGCCTAGGAATGGCTCTGATAACCGCATCTAATATATAATGTTCTGCATTGTTCTGCATAATGTTCTGCATTGTTCTGTCCTTGGATTGTACATTTGCACCACAGCAAAGTGTTTGCTATCCTCGATTTGGTGCATCTGTATTAATTGCGCACTTGATTGCACAAGCTTGGTTGTTGCATAATCTATGTGCGAGCAGCAAGAAGTATACAACAGCAGGCCCCCTACCTGCCATTTCTTCTCCCTGCTGGTTGCACATATTCCATGTTGGATGCCCCTGTCCATGTGGGTTCTCTCTCTCCCTCTCTTTCTGTCTGTCTATCTGTCTGTCTGTCTATCTGCCTATCTGTCTATCTGTCTGTCAGGCTTTCTCACTAAATGGGATGTCATTGGCAGTGTTGTATCTCTGTTATATCCACCTACAGCAAAGGCTTTTGATCGAAAGGATGCCAGCAGACAACTGGCCAACCTTGGCTACGTCCATGAGATACCCCAGGATATTACAGGCAGGCAGGCAGGCAGGTGGGCTTGGCCTGCTTGCCCTGCTGGTTGCTTGGTTGTGGTGTACTCCTCTGTTCCATCATTGTTGGCTTGCTGGTTCAGCTTGGCATGCTTGTGAGGAATGTGTATCAAGTCATTGATAAACAGGCCATGATGATCTGATGTGCACATCTAGTTGTTGGCTGACCACAATGGGAATGATCATGTGTGTGTGTGTGTGTGTGTGTGTGTGTGGTGTTGGGAGTCCTTTGCAGTGGATCTGGATATGATGTGTGTGGTGGTGCAGATCTGTGTGTGTTGTGGGTGTGTACTGACATTGTACAGCACCAGTGGTATAGTGGTAGCATAGGTCCTTGCCACGGACCAGACCCGAGTTCGATTCTCGGCTTGTGCAGCTCACTGTTTGTTGCCGTGGTTGTGCACCCAGGTGAGATGCAAGCTATGGATGTTTTAATATAGCTAGATTGCGCATACAGCAACCTGACAACCTGGTTGTGGATGGTCTAATATGCATGGGATACCATGCATCTGCGCACATATGTTAATAGTTAATAACAAATGAGGATCGTGTGCACTTGACGACTGGTCACGTGAGATCACACTCATACCTTGGAATCACGGAGCGATGGTATCCGTGAGGCAGGTGACGCATTAGCCATGGAAACACACGCATGTGCATAGCATGCACCTTTATGCATGAGCAACATACAGAGCATTGCATTGCTGCCATAATGGCTTATAAAATATAGATACCTGCCGCATGCGAATCACGCAAGAGTGTTCAATTTCTGGTCAAACTGATGCAGATATGAGATCTCTGTGGATGTGTACTGGATGTGTACTGCAAACTGTCATTATTGTGAGAATGTTATGCTATACACATTAGTGGCCTGTGTCATCAATGGATGAATGAATATCCCAATATCTTTAAGCTAGCCAAGCCATTCTTCATGGAGCTTACATCTTATTATGTACTATTCCTGGCTGGATTTCTTGGATAGGCCCGAGCACCGAGAGTTACATTGGTCAGAGGATGATTGCCTAGGAATGGCTCTGATAACCGCATCTAATATATAATGTTCTGCATTGTTCTGCATAATGTTCTGCATTGTTCTGTCCTTGGATTGTACATTTGCACCACAGCAAAGTGTTTGCTATCCTCGATTTGGTGCATCTGTATTAATTGCGCACTTGATTGCACAAGCTTGGTTGTTGCATAATCTATGTGCGAGCAGCAAGAAGTATACAACAGCAGGCCCCCTACCTGCCATTTCTTCTCCCTGCTGGTTGCACATATTCCATGTTGGATGCCCCTGTCCATGTGGGTTCTCTCTCTCCCTCTCTTTCTGTCTGTCTATCTGTCTGTCTGTCTATCTGCCTATCTGTCTATCTGTCTGTCAGGCTTTCTCACTAAATGGGATGTCATTGGCAGTGTTGTATCTCTGTTATATCCACCTACAGCAAAGGCTTTTGATCGAAAGGATGCCAGCAGACAACTGGCCAACCTTGGCTACGTCCCATGAGATACCCCAGGATATTACAGGCAGGCAGGCAGGCAGGTGGGCTTGGCCTGCTTGCCCTGCTGGTTGCTTGGTTGTGGTGTACTCCTCTGTTCCATCATTGTTGGCTTGCTGGTTCAGCTTGGCATGCTTATGAGGAATGTGTATCAAGTCATTGATAAACAGGCCATGATGATCTGATGTGCACATCTAGTTGTTGGCTGACCACAATGGGAATGATCATGTGTGTGTGTGTGTGTGTGTGTGTGTGTGTTGGGAGTCCTTTGCAGTGGATCTGGATATGATGTGTGTGGTGGTGCAGATCTGTGTGTGTTGTGGGTGTGTACTGACATTGTACAGCACCAGTGGTATAGTGGTAGCATAGGTCCTTGCCACGGACCAGACCCGAGTTAGGTTCTCGGCTGGTGCAGCTCACTGTTTGTTGCCGTGGTTGTGCACCCAGGTGAGATGCAAGCTATGGATGTTTTAATATAAGGTTGTGGATGGTCTAATATGCATGGGATACCATGCATCTGCGCACATATGTTAATAGTTAATAACAAATGAGGATCGTGTGCACTTGACGACTGGTCACGTGAGATCACACTCATACCTTGGAATCACGGAGCGATGGTATCCGTGAGGCAGGTGACGCATTAGCCATGGAAACACACGCATGGGCATAGCATGCACCTTTATGCATGAGCAACATACAGAGCATTGCATTGCTGCCATAATGGCTTATAAAATATAGATACCTGCCGCATGCGAATCACGCAAGAGTGTTCAATTTCTGGTCAAACTGATGCCGATATGAGATCTCTGTGGATGTGTACTGGATGTGTACTGCAAACTGTCATTATTGTGAGAATGTTATGCTATACACATTAGTGGCCTGTGTCATCAATGGATGAATGAATATCCCAATATCTTTAAGCTAGCCAAGCCATTCTTCATGGAGCTTACATCTTATTATGTACTATTCCTGGCTGGATTTCTTGGATAGGCCCGAGCACCGAGAGTTACATTGGTCAGAGGATGATTGCCTAGGAATGGCTCTGATAACCGCATCTAATATATAATGTTCTGCATTGTTCTGCATAATGTTCTGCATTGTTCTGTCCTTGGATTGTACATTTGCACCACAGCAAAGTGTTTGCTATCCTCGATTTGGTGCATCTGTATTAATTGCGCACTTGATTGCACAAGCTTGGTTGTTGCATAATCTATGTGCGAGCAGCAAGAAGTATACAACAGCAGGCCCCCTACCTGCCATTTCTTCTCCCTGCTGGTTGCACATATTCCATGTTGGATGCCCCTGTCCATGTGGGTTCTCTCTCTCCCTCTCTTTCTGTCTGTCTATCTGTCTGTCTGTCTATCTGCCTATCTGTCTATCTGTCTGTCAGGCTTTCTCACTAAATGGGATGTCATTGGCAGTGTTGTATCTCTGTTATATCCACCTACAGCAAAGGCTTTTGATCGAAAGGATGCCAGCAGACAACTGGCCAACCTTGGCTACGTCCCATGAGATACCCCAGGATATTACAGGCAGGCAGGCAGGCAGGTGGGCTTGGCCTGCTTGCCCTGCTGGTTGCTTGGTTGTGGTGTACTCCTCTGTTCCATCATTGTTGGCTTGCTGGTTCAGCTTGGCATGCTTATGAGGAATGTGTATCAAGTCATTGATAAACAGGCCATGATGATCTGATGTGCACATCTAGTTGTTGGCTGACCACAATGGGAATGATCATTGTGTGTGTGTGTGTGTGTTGTGTGTGTTGTGTGTGTGTGTGTGTGTGTGTGTGTGTGTGTGTGTGTGTTGGGAGTCCTTTGCAGTGGATCTGGATATGATGTGTGTGGTGGTGCAGATCTGTGTGTGTTGTGGGTGTGTACTGACATTGTACAGCACCAGTGGTATAGTGGTAGCATAGGTCCTTGCCACGGACCAGACCTGAGTTAGGTTCTCGGCTGGTGCAGCTCACTGTTTGTTGCCGTGGTTGTGCACCCAGGTGAGATGCAAGCTATGGATGTTTTAATATAGCTAGATTGCGCATACAGCAACCTGACAACCTGGTTGTGGATGGTCTAATATGCATGGGATACCATGCATCTGCGCACATATGTTAATAGTTAATAACGAATGAGGATCGTGTGCACTTGACGACTGGTCACGTGAGATCACACTCATACCTTGGAATCACGGAGCGATGGTATCCGTGAGGCAGGTGACGCATTAGCCATGGAAACACACGCATGGGCATAGCATGCACCTTTATGCATGAGCAACATACAGAGCATTGCATTGCTGCCATAATGGCTTATAAAATATAGATACCTGCCGCATGCGAATCACGCAAGAGTGTTCAATTTCTGGTCAAACTGATGCAGATATGAGATCTCTGTGGATGTGTACTGGATGTGTACTGCAAACTGTCATTATTGTGAGAATGTTATGCTATACACATTAGTGGCCTGTGTCATCAATGGATGAATGAATATCCCAATATCTTTAAGCTAGCCAAGCCATTCTTCATGGAGCTTACATCTTATTATGTACTATTCCTGGCTGGATTTCTTGGATAGGCCCGAGCACCGAGAGTTACATTGGTCAGAGGATGATTGCCTAGGAATGGCTCTGATAACCGCATCTAATATATAATATTCTGCATTGTTCTGCATAATGTTCTGCATTGTTCTGTCCTTGGATTGTACATTTGCACCACAGCAAAGTGTTTGCTATCCTCGATTTGGTGCATCTGTATTAATTGCGCACTTGATTGCACAAGCTTGGTTGTTGCATAATCTATGTGCGAGCAGCAAGAAGTATACAACAGCAGGCCCCCTACCTGCCATTTCTTCTCCCTGCTGGTTGCACATATTCCATGTTGGATGCCCCTGTCCATGTGGGTTCTCTCTCTCCCTCTCTTTCTGTCTGTCTATCTGTCTGTCTGTCTATCTGCCTATCTGTCTATCTGTCTGTCAGGCTTTCTCACTAAATGGGATGTCATTGGCAGTGTTGTATCTCTGTTATATCCACCTACAGCAAAGGCTTTGATCGAAAGGATGCCAGCAGACAACTGGCCAACCTTGGCTACGTCCCATGAGATACCCCAGGATATTACAGGCAGGCAGGCAGGCAGGTGGGCTTGGCCTGCTTGCCCTGCTGGTTGCTTGGTTGTGGTGTACTCCTCTGTTCCATCATTGTTGGCTTGCTGGTTCAGCTTGGCATGCTTATGAGGAATGTGTATCAAGTCATTGATAAACAGGCCATGATGATCTGATGTGCACATCTAGTTGTTGGCTGACCACAATGGGAATGATGTGTGTGTGTGTGTGTGTGTGTGTGTGTGTTGGGAGTCCTTTGCAGTGGATCTGGATATGATGTGTGTGGTGGTGCAGATCTGTGTGTGTTGTGGGTGTGTACTGACATTGTACAGCACCAGTGGTATAGTGTAGCATAGTTCCTTGCCACGGACCAGACCCGAGTTCGATTCTCGGCTTGTGCAGCTCACTGTTTGTTGCCGTGGTTGTGCACCAGGTGAGATGCAAGCTATGGATGTTTTAATATGCTAGATTGCGCATACAGCAACCTACAACCGTGGATGGTCTAATATGCATGGGATACCATGCATCTGCGCACAATGTTAATATTATAACAAATGAGGATCGTGTGCACTTGACGACTGGTCACGTGAGATCACACTCATACCTTGGAATCACGGAGCGATGGTATCCGTGAGGCAGGTGACGCATTAGCCATGGAAAACACACGCATGTGCATAGCATGCACCTTTATGCATGAGCAACATACAGAGCATTGCATTGCTGCCATAATGGCTTATAAAATATAGATACCTGCCGCATGCGAATCACGCAAGAGTGTTCAATTTCTGGTCAAACTGATGCAGATATGAGATCTCTGTGGATGTGTACTGGATGTGTACTGCAAACTGTCATTATTGTGAGAATGTTATGCTATACACATTAGTGGCCTGTGTCATCAATGGATGAATGAATATCCCAATATCTTTAAGCTAGCCAAGCCATTCTTCATGGAGCTTACATCTTATTATGTACTATTCCTGGCTGGATTTCTTGGATAGGCCCGAGCACCGAGAGTTACATTGGTCAGAGGATGATTGCCTAGGAAGGGCTCTGATAACCGCATCTAATATATAATGTTCTGCATTGTTCTGCATAATGTTCTGCATTGTTCTGTCCTTGGATTGTACATTTGCACCACAGCAAAGTGTTTGCTATCCTCGATTTGGTGCATCTGTATTAATTGCGCACTTGATTGCACAAGCTTGGTTGTTGCATAATCTATGTGCGAGCAGCAAGAAGTATACAACAGCAGGCCCCCTACCCTGCCATTTCTTCTCCCTGCTGGTTGCACATATTCCATGTTGGATGCCCCTGTCCATGTGGGTTCTCTCTCTCCCTCTCTTTCTGTCTGTCTATCTGTCTGTCTGTCTATCTGCCTATCTGTCTATCTGTCTGTCAGGCTTTCTCACTAAATGGGATGTCATTGGCAGTGTTGTATCTCTGTTATATCCACCTACAGCAAAGGCTTTTGATCGAAGGATGCCAGCAGACAACTGGCCAACCTTGGCTACGTCCCATGAGATACCCCAGGATATTACAGGCAGGCAGGCAGGCAGGTGGGCTTGGCCTGCTTGCCCTGCTGGTTGCTTGGTTGTGGTGTACTCCTCTGTTCCATCATTGTTGGCTTGCTGGTTCAGCTTGGCATGCTTATGAGGAATGTGTATCAAGTCATTGATAAACAGGCCATGATGATCTGATGTGCACATCTAGTTGTTGGCTGACCACAATGGAATGATCATGGTGTGTGGTGTGTGTGTGTGTGTGTGTGTGGTGTGTGTGTGTGTGTGTGTGTGTGTGTGTGGTGTGTGTGTGTGTGTGTTGTGTGTGTGTGTGTTGTGTGTGTGTGTGTGTGTGTGTGTGTGTGTGTGTGTGTTGGGAGTCCGTTGCAGTGGATCTGGATATGATGTGTGTGGTGGTGCAGATCTGTGTGTGTTGTGGGTGTGTACTGACATTGTACAGCACCAGTGGGTATAGTGGTAGCATAGGTCCTTGCACGGACCAGACCCGAGTTCGATTCTCGGCTGGTGCAGCTCACTGTTTGTTGCCGTGGGTTGTGCACCCAGGTGAGATGCAAGCTATGGATGTTTTAATATAGCTAGATTGCGCATACAGCAACCTGACAACTTGGGTTGTGGATGGTCTAATATGCATGGGATACCATGCATCTGCGCACATATGTTAATAGTTAATACGAATGAGGATCGTGTGCACTTGACGACTGGTCACGTGAGATCACACTCATACCTTGGAATCACGGAGCGATGGTATCCGTGAGGCAGGTGACGCATTAGCCATGGAAACACACGCATGGGCATAGCATGCACCTTTATGCATGAGCAACATACAGAGCATTGCATTGCTGCCATAATGGCTTATAAAATATAGATACCTGCCGCATGCGAATCACGCAAGAGTGTTCAATTTCTGGTCAAACTGATGCAGATATGAGATCTCTGTGGATGTGTACTGGATGTGTACTGCAAACTGTCATTATTGTGAGAATGTTATGCTATACACATTAGTGGCCTGTGTCATCAATGGATGAATGAATATCCCAATATCTTTAAGCTAGCCAAGCCATTCTTCATGGAGCTTACATCTTATTATGTACTATTCCTGGCTGGATTTCTTGGATAGGCCCGAGCACCGAGAGTTACATTGGTCAGAGGATGATTGCCTAGGAATGGCTCTGATAACCGCATCTAATATATAATGTTCTGCATTGTTCTGCATAATGTTCTGCATTGTTCTGTCCTTGGATTGTACATTTGCACCACAGCAAAGTGTTTGCTATCCTCGATTTGGTGCATCTGTATTAATTGCGCACTTGATTGCACAAGCTTGGTTGTTGCATAATCTATGTGCGAGCAGCAAGAAGTATACAACAGCAGGCCCCCTACCTGCCATTTCTTCTCCCTGCTGGTTGCACATATTCCATGTTGGATGCCCCTGTCCATGTGGGTTCTCTCTCTCCCTCTCTTTCTGTCTGTCTATCTGTCTGTCTGTCTATCTGCCTATCTGTCTATCTGTCTGTCAGGCTTTCTCACTAAATGGGATGTCATTGGCAGTGTTGTATCTCTGTTATATCCACCTACAGCAAAGGCTTTTGATCGAAAGGATGCCAGCAGACAACTGGCCAACCTTGGCTACGTCCCATGAGATACCCCAGGATATTACAGGCAGGCAGGCAGGCAGGTGGGCTTGGCCTGCTTGCCCTGCTGGTTGCTTGGTTGTGGTGTACTCCTCTGTTCCATCATTGTTGGCTTGCTGGTCCAGCTTGGCATGCTTATGAGGAATGTGTATCAAGTCATTGATAAACAGGCCATGATGATCTGATGTGCACATCTAGTTGTTGGCTGACCACAATGGGAATGATCATGTGTGTGTGTGTGTGTGTGTGTGTGTGTGTGTGTGTGTGTGTGTGGTGTGTGTGTGTGTGTGTGTGTGTGTGTGTGTGTGTGTGTGTGTGTGTGTGTGTGTGTGTGTGTGTGTGTGTGTGTGTGTGTGTGTTGGGAGTCCTTTGCAGTGGATTTGGATATGATGTGTGTGGTGGTGCAGATCTGTGTGTGTTGTGGGTGTGTACTGACATTGTACAGCACCAGTGGTATAGTGGTAGCATAGGTCCTTGCCACGGACCAGACCCGAGTTCGATTCTCGGCTGGTGCAGCTCACTGTTTGTTGCCGTGGTTGTGCACCCAGGTGAGATGCAAGCTATGGATGTTTTAATATAGCTAGATTGCGCATACAGCAACCTGACAACCTTGGTTGTGGATGGTCTAATATGCATGGGATACCATGCATCTGCGCACATATGTTAATAGTTAATAACGAATGAGGATCGTGTGCACTTGACGACTGGTCACGTGAGATCACACTCATACCTTGGAATCACGGAGCGATGGTATCCGTGAGGCAGGTGACGCATTAGCCATGGAAACACACGCATGGGCATAGCATGCACCTTTATGCATGAGCAACATACAGAGCATTGCATTGCTGCCATAATGGCTTATAAAATATAGATACCTGCCGCATGCGAATCACGCAAGAGTGTTCAATTTCTGGTCAAACTGATGCAGATATGAGATCTCTGTGGATGTGTACTGGATGTGTACTGCAAACTGTCATTATTGTGAGAATGTTATGCTATACACATTAGTGGCCTGTGTCATCAATGGATGAATGAATATCCCAATATCTTTAAGCTAGCCAAGCCATTCTTCATGGAGCTTACATCTTATTATGTACTATTCCTGGCTGGATTTCTTGGATAGGCCCGAGCACCGAGAGTTACATTGGTCAGAGGATGATTGCCTAGGAATGGCTCTGATAACCGCATCTAATATATAATGTTCTGCATTGTTCTGCATAATGTTCTGCATTGTTCTGTCCTTGGATTGTACATTTGCACCACAGCAAAGTGTTTGCTATCCTCGATTTGGTGCATCTGTATTAATTGCGCACTTGATTGCACAAGCTTGGTTGTTGCATAATCTATGTGCGAGCAGCAAGAAGTATACAACAGCAGGCCCCCTACCTGCCATTTCTTCTCCCTGCTGGTTGCACATATTCCATGTTGGATGCCCCTGTCCATGTGGGTTCTCTCTCTCCCTCTCTTTCTGTCTGTCTATCTGTCTGTCTGTCTATCTGCCTATCTGTCTATCTGTCTGTCAGGCTTTCTCACTAAATGGGATGTCATTGGCAGTGTTGTATCTCTGTTATATCCACCTACAGCAAAGGCTTTTGATCGAAAGGATGCCAGCAGACAACTGGCCAACCTTGGCTACGTCCCATGAGATACCCCAGGATATTACAGGCAGGCAGGCAGGCAGGTGGGCTTGGCCTGCTTGCCCTGCTGGTTGCTTGGTTGTGGTGTACTCCTCTGTTCCATCATTGTTGGCTTGCTGGTCAGCTTGGCATGCTTATGAGGAATGTGTATCAGTCATTGATAAACAGGCCATGATGATCTGATGTGCACATCTAGTTGTTGGCTGACCACAATGGGAATGATCATGTGTGTGTGTGTGTGTGTGTGTGTGTGTGTGTGTGTGTGTGTGTGTGTGTGTGTGTGTGTGTGTGTGTGTGTGGTGTGTGTGTGTGTGTGTGTGTGTGTGTGTGTGTGTGTGTGTGTGTGTGTGTGTGTTGGGAGTCCTTTGCAGTGGATTTGGATATGATGTGTGTGGTGGTGCAGATCTGTGTGTGTTGTGGGTGTGTACTGACATTGTACAGCACCAGTGGTATAGTGGTAGCATAGGTCCTTGCCACGGACCAGACCCGAGTTCGATTCTCGGCTGGTGCAGCTCACTGTTTGTTGCCGTGGTTGTGCACCCAGGTGAGATGCAAGCTATGGATGTTTTAATATAGCTAGATTGCGCATACAGCAACCTGACAACTGGTTGTGGATGGTCTAATATGCATGGGATACCATGCATCTGCGCACATATGTTAATAGTTAATAACGAATGAGGATCGTGTGCACTTGACGACTGGTCACGTGAGATCACACTCATACCTTGGAATCACGGAGCGATGGTATCCGTGAGGCAGGTGACGCATTAGCCATGGAAACACACGCATGGGCATAGCATGCACCTTTATGCATGAGCAACATACAGAGCATTGCATTGCTGCCATAATGGCTTATAAAATATAGATACCTGCCGCATGCGAATCACGCAAGAGTGTTCAATTTCTGGTCAAACTGATGCAGATATGAGATCTCTGTGGATGTGTACTGGATGTGTACTGCAAACTGTCATTATTGTGAGAATGTTATGCTATACACATTAGTGGCCTGTGTCATCAATGGATGAATGAATATCCAATATCTTTAAGCTAGCCAAGCCATTCTTCATGGAGCTTACATCTTATTATGTACTATTCCTGGCTGGATTTCTTGGATAGGCCCGAGCACCGAGAGTTACATTGGTCAGAGGATGATTGCCTAGGAATGGCTCTGATAACCGCATCTAATATATAATGTTCTGCATTGTTCTGCATAATGTTCTGCATTGTTCTGTCCTTGGATTGTACATTTGCACCACAGCAAAGTGTTTGCTATCCTCGATTTGGTGCATCTGTATTAATTGCGCACTTGATTGCACAAGCTTGGTTGTTGCATAATCTATGTGCGAGCAGCAAGAAGTATACAACAGCAGGCCCCTACCTGCCATTTCTTCTCCCTGCTGGTTGCACATATTCCATGTTGGATGCCCCTGTCCATGTGGGTTCTCTCTCTCCCTCTCTTTCTGTCTGTCTATCTGTCTGTCTGTCTATCTGCCTATCTGTCTATCTGTCTGTCAGGCTTTCTCACTAAATGGGATGTCATTGGCAGTGTTGTATCTCTGTTATATCCACCTACAGCAAAGGCTTTTGATCGAAAGGATGCCAGCAGACAACTGGCCAACCTTGGCTACGTCCCATGAGATACCCCAGGATATTACAGGCAGGCAGGCAGGCAGGTGGCTTGGCCTGCTTGCCCTGCTGGTTGCTTGGTTGTGGTGTACTCCTCTGTTCCATCATTGTTGGCTTGCTGGTTCAGCTTGGCATGCTTATGAGGAATGTGTATCAAGTCATTGATAACAGGCCATGATGATCTGATGTGCACATCTAGTTGTTGGCTGACCACAATGGGAATGATCATGTGTGTGTGTGTGTGTGTGTGTGTGTGTGTGTGTGTGTGTTGTGCTGTGTGTGTGTGTGTGGTGTGTGTGTGTGTGTGTGTGTGTGTGTGTGTGTGTGTGTGTGTGTGTGTGTTGGGAGTCCTTTGCAGTGGATCTGGATATGATGTGTGTGGTGGTGCAGATCTGTGTGTGTTTGGGGTGTGTACTGACATTGTACAGCACCAGTGGTATAGTGGTAGCATAGGTCCTTGCCACGGACCAGACCGAGTTCGATTCTCGGCTGGTGCAGCTCACTGTTTGTTGCCGTGGTTGTGCACCCAGGTGAGATGCAAGCTATGGATGTTTTAATATAGCTAGATTGCGCATACAGCAACCTGACAACCTGGTTGTGGATGGTCTAATATGCATGGGATACCATGCATCTGCGCACATATGTTAATAGTTAATAACGAATGAGGATCGTGTGCACTTGACGACTGGTCACGTGAGATCACACTCATACCTTGGAATCACGGAGCGATGGTATCCGTGAGGCAGGTGACGCATTAGCCATGGAAACACACGCATGGGCATAGCATGCACCTTTATGCATGAGCAACATACAGAGCATTGCATTGCTGCCATAATGCTTATAAAATATAGATACCTGCCGCATGCGAATCACGCAAGAGTGTTCAATTTCTGGTCAAACTGATGCAGATATGAGATCTCTGTGGATGTGTACTGGATGTGTACTGCAAACTGTCATTATTGTGAGAATGTTATGCTATACACATTAGTGGCCTGTGTCATCAATGGATGAATGAATATCCCAATATCTTTAAGCTAGCCAAGCCATTCTTCATGGAGCTTACATCTTATTATGTACTATTCCTGGCTGGATTTCTTGGATAGGCCCGAGCACCGAGAGTTACATTGGTCAGAGATGATTGCCTAGGAATGGCTCTGATAACCGCATCTAATATATAATGTCTGCATTGTTCTGCATAATGTTCTGCATTGTTCTGTCCTTGGATTGTACATTGCACCACAGCAAAGTGTTTGCTATCCTCGATTTGGTGCATCTGTATTAATTGCGCACTTGATTGCACAAGCTTGGTTGTTGCATAATCTATGTGCGAGCAGCAAGAAGTATACAACAGCGGCCCCCTACCTGCCATTTCTTCTCCCTGCTGGTTGCACATATTCCATGTTGGATTGCCCCTGTCCATGTGGGTTCTCTCTCTCCCTCTCTTTCTGTCTGTCTATCTGTCTGTCTGTCTATCTGCCTATCTGTCTATCTGTCTGTCAGGCTTTCTCACTAAATGGGATTGTCATTGGCAGTGTTGTATCTCTGTTATATCCACCTACAGCAAAGGCTTTTGATCGAAAGGATGCCAGCAAGACAACTGGCCAACATTGGCTACGTCCCATGAGATACCCCAGGATATTACAGGCAGGCAGGCAGGCAGGTGGGCTTGGCCTGCTTGCCCTGCTGGTTGCTTGGTTGTGTTTACTCCTCTGTTCCATCATTGTTGGCTTGCTGGTTCGCTTGTCATGCTTATGAGGAATGTGTATCAAGTCATTGATAAACAGGCCATGATGATCTGATGTGCACATCTAGTGGTTGGCTGACCACAATGGGAATGATCATGTGTGTGTGTGTGTGTGTGTTGTGTGTGTGTGTTGGGAGTCCTTTGCAGTGGATCTGGATATGATGTGTGTGGTGGTGCAGATCTGTGTGTTTTGTGGGTGTGTACTACATTGTACAGCACCAGTGGTATAGTGGTAGCATAGGTCCTTGCCACGGACCAGACCCGAGTTCGATTCTCGGCTGGTGCAGCTCACTGTTTGTTGCCCGTGGTTGTGCACCCAGGTGAGATGCAAGCTATGGATGTTTTAATATAGCTAGATTGCGCATACAGCAACCTGACAACCTTGGTTGTGGATGGTCTAATATGCATGGGATACCATGCATCTGCGCACATATGTTAATAGTTAATAACGAATGAGGATCGTGTGCACTTGACGACTGGTCACGTGAGATCACACTCATACCTTGGAATCACGGAGCGATGGTATCCGTGAGGCAGGTGACGCATTAGCCATGGAAACACACGCATGGGCATAGCATGCACCTTTATGCATGAGCAACATACAGAGCATTGCAATTGCTGCCATAATGGCTTATAAAATATAGATACCTGCCGCATGCGAATCACGCAAGAGTGTTCAATTTCTGGTCAAACTGATGCAGATATGAGATCTCTGTGGATGTGTACTGGATGTGTACTGCAAACTGTCATTATTGTGAGAATGTTATGCTATACACATTAGTGGCCTGTGTCATCAATGGATGAATGAATATCCCAATATCTTTAAGCTAGCCAAGCCATTCTTCATGGAGCTTACATCTTATTATGTACTATTCCTGGCTGGATTTCTTGGATAGGCCCGAGCACCGAGAGTTACATTGGTCAGAGGATGATTGCCTAGGAATGGCTCTGATAACCGCATCTAATATATAATGTTCTGCATTGTTCTGCATAATGTTCTGCATTGTTCTGTCCTTGGATTGTACATTTGCACCACAGCAAAGTGTTTGCTATCCTCGATTTGGTTGCATCTGTATTAATTGCGCACTTGATTGCACAAGCTTGGTTGTTGCATAATCTATGTGCGAGCAGCAAGAAGTATACAACAGCAGGCCCCCTACCTGCCATTTCTTCTCCCTGCTGGTTGCACATATTCCATGTTGGATGCCCCTGTCCATGTGGGTTCTCTCTCTCCCTCTCTTTCTGTCTGTCTATCTGTCTGTCTGTCTATCTGCCTATCTGTCTATCTGTCTGTCAGGCTTTCTCACTAAATAGGGATGTCATTGCAGTGTTGTATCTCTGTTATATCCACCTACAGCAAAGGCTTTGATCGAAAGGATGCCAGCAGACAACTGGCCAACCTTGGCTACGTCCCATGAGATACCCCAGGATATTACAGGCAGGCAGGGCAGGCAGGTGGGCTTGGCCTGCTTGCCCTGCTGGTTGCTTGGTTGTGGGGTACTCCTCTGTTCCATCATTGTTGGCTGCTGGTCAGCTTGGCATGCTTATGAGGAATGTGTATCAAGTCATTGATAACAGGCCATGATGATCTGATGTGCACATCTAGTTGTTGGGGCTGACCACAATGGAATGATCATGTGTGTTTGTGTGTGTGTGTGTGTGTGTGTGTGTGTGTGTGTGTGTGTGTGGTGTGTGTGTGTGTGTGTGTGTGTGTTGTGTGTGTGTGTGTGTGTGTGTGTGTGTGTGTGTGTGTGTTGGAGTCCTTTGCAGTGGATCTGGATATGATGTGTGTGGTGGTGCAGATCTGTGTGTGTTGTGGGTGTGTACTGACATTGTACAGCACCAGTGGTATAGTGGTAGCATAGGTCCTTGCCACGGACCAGACCCGAGTTCGATTCTCGGCTGGTGCAGCTCACTGTTTGTTGCCGTGGTTGTGCACCCAGGTGAGATGCAAGCTATGGATGTTTTAATATAGCTAGATTGCGCATACAGCAACCTGACAACTGGTTGTGGATGGTCTAATATGCATGGGATACCATGCATCTGCGCACATATGTTAATAGTTAATAACGAATGAGGATCGTGTGCACTTGACGACTGGTCACGTGAGATCACACTCATACCTTGGAATCACGGAGCGATGGTATCCGTGAGGCAGGTGACGCATTAGCCATGGAAACACACGCATGGGCATAGCATGCACCTTTATGCATGAGCAACATACAGAGCATTGCATTGCTGCCATAATGGCTTATAAAATATAGATACCTGCCGCATGCGAATCACGCAAGAGTGTTCAATTTCTGGTCAAACTGATGCAGATATGAGATCTCTGTGGATGTGTACTGGATGTGTACTGCAAACTGTCATTATTGTGAGAATGTTATGCTATACACATTAGTGGCCTGTGTCATCAATGGATGAATGAATATCCCAATATCTTTAAGCTAGCCAAGCCATTCTTCATGGAGCTTACATCTTATTATGTACTATTCCTGGCTGGATTTCTTGGATAGGCCCGAGCACCGAGAGTTACATTGGTCAGAGGATGATTGCCTAGGAATGGCTCTGATAACCGCATCTAATATATAATGTTCTGCATTGTTCTGCATAATGTTCTGCATTGTTCTGTCCTTGGATTGTACATTTGCACCACAGCAAAGTGTTTGCTATCCTCGATTTGGTGCATCTGTATTAATTGCGCACTTGATTGCACAAGCTTGGTTGTTGCATAATCTATGTGCGAGCAGCAAGAAGTATACAACAGCAGGCCCCCTACCTGCCATCTTCTTCTCCCTGCTGGTTGCACATATTCCATGTTGGATGCCCCTGTCCATGTGGGTTCTCTCTCTCCCTCTCTTTCTGTCTGTCTATCTGTCTGTCTGTCTATCTGCCTATCTGTCTATCTGTCTGTCAGGCTTTCTCACTAAATGGGATGTCATTGGCAGTGTTGTATCTCTGTTATATCCACCTACAGCAAAGGCTTTTGATCGAAAGGATGCCAGCAGACAACTGGCCAACCTGGCTACGTCCCATGAGATACCCCAGGATATTACAGGCAGGCAGGCAGGCAGGTGGGCTTGGCCTGCTTGCCCTGCTGGTTGCTTGGTTGTGGTGTACTCCTCTGTTCCATCATTGTTGGCTTGCTGGTTCAGCTTGGCATGCTTATGAGGAATGTGTATCAAGTCATTGATAAACAGGCCATGATGATCTGATGTGCACATCTAGTTGTTGGCTGACCACAATGGGAATGATCATGTGGTGTGTGTGTGTGTGGTGTGTGTGTGTGTGTGGTGTGTGTGTGTGTGTGTGTGTGTGTGTGTGTGTGTGTGTGTGTGTGTGTGTGTGTGTGTGTGTGGTGTGTGTGTGTTGGAGTCCTTTGCAGTGGATCTGGATATGATGTGTGTGGTGGTGCAGATCTGTGTGTGTTGTGGGTGTGTACTTGACATTGTACAGCACCAGTGGTATAGTGGTAGCATGGTCCTTGCCACGGACCAGACCCGAGTTCGATTCTCGGCTGGTGCAGCTCACTGTTTGTTGCCGTGGTTGTGCACCCAGGTGAGATTGCAAGCTATGGATGTTTTAATATAGCTAGATTGCGCATACAGCAACCTGACAACTTGGTTGTGGATGGTCTAATAGCATGGGATACCATGCATCTGCGCACATAGGTTAATAGTTAATAACGAATGAGGATCGTGTGCACTTGACGACTGGTCACGTGAGATCACACTCATACCTTGGAATCACGGAGCGATGGTATCCGTGAGGCAGGTGACGCATTAGGCCATGGAAACACACGCATGGGCATAGCATGCACCTTTATGCATGAGCAACATACAGAGCATTGCATTGCTGCCATAATGGCTTATAAATATAGATACCTGCCGCATGCGAATCACGCAAGAGTGTTCAATTTCTGGTCAAACTGATGCAGATATGAGATCTCTGTGGATGTGTACGGATGTGTACTGCAAACTGTCATTATGTGAGAATGTATGCTATACACATTAGGGCCTGTGTCATCAATGGATGAATGAATATCCCAATATATCTTTAAGCTAGCCAAGCCATTCTTCATGGAGCTTACATCTTATTATGTACTATGTCCTGGCTGGATTTCTTGGATAGGCCCGAGCACCGAGAGTTACATTGGTCAGAGGATGATTGCCTAGGAATGGCTCTGATAACGCATCTCATATATAATGTTCTGCATTGTTCTGCATACTGTTCTGCATTGTTCTGTCCTTGGATTGTACATTTGCACCACAGCCAAGTGTTTGCTATCCTCGATTTGTGCATCTGTATTAATTGCGCACTGATTGCACAAGCTTGGTGTTGCATAATATATGTGCAGCTAGAAGAAGTATACAACAGCAGGCCCCTACCTGCCATTTCTTTCTCCCTGCTGGTGCCACATATTCCATGTTGGATGCCCCTGTCCATGTGGGTTCTCTCTCTCCCTCTCTTTCTGTCTGTCTATCTGTCTGTCTGTCTATCTGCCTATCTGTCTATCTGTCTGTCAGGCTTTCTCACTAAATGGGATGTCATTGGCAGTGTTGTATCTCTGTTATATCCACCTACAGCAAAGGCTTTTGATCGAAAGGATGCCAGCAGACAACTGGCCAACCTTGGCTACGTCCCATGAGATACCCAGGATATTACAGGCAGGCAGGCAGGCAGGTGGGCTTGGCCTGCTTGCCCTGCTGGTTGCTTGGTTGTGGTGTACTCCTCTGTTCCATCATTGTTGGCTTGCTGGTTCAGCTTGGCATGCTTATGAGGAATGTGTATCAAGTCATTGATAAACAGGCCATGATGATCTGATGTGCACATCTAGTTGTTGGCTGACCACAATGGGAATGATCATGTGTGTGTGTGTGTGTGTGTGTGTGTGTGTGTGTGGGAGTCCTTTGCAGTGGATCTGGATCTGATGTGTGTGGTGGTGCAGATCTGTGTGTGTTGTGGGTGTGTACTGAATTGTACAGCACCAGTGGTATAGTGGTAGATAGGTCCTTGCCAAGGACCAGACCCGAGTTCGATTCTCGGCTGGTGCAGCTCACTGTTTGTTGCCGTGGTTGTGCACCCAGGTGAGATGCAAGCTATGGATGTTTTAATATAGCTAGATTGCGCATACAGCAACCTGACAACTTGGTTGTGGATGGTCTAATATGCATGGGATACCATGCATCTGCGCACATATGTTAATAGTTAAAACGAATGAGGATCGTGTGCACTTGACGACTGGTCACGTGAGATCACACTCATACCTTGGAATCACGGAGCGATGGTATCCGTGAGGCAGGTGACGCATTAGCCATGGAAACACACGCATGGGCATAGCATGCACCTTTATGCATGAGCAACATACAGAGCATTGCATTGCTGCCATAATGGCTTATAAATATAGATACCTGCCGCATGCGAATCACGCAAGAGTGTTCAATTTCTGGTCAAACTGATGCAGATATGAGATCTCTGTGGATGTGTACTGGATGTGTACTGCAAACTGTCATTATTGTGAGAATGTTATGCTATACACATTAGTGGCCTGTGTCATCAATGGATGAATGAATATCCCAATATCTTTAAGCTAGCCAAGCCATTCTTCATGGAGCTTACATCTTATTATGTACTATTCCTGGCTGGATTTCTTGGATAGGCCCGAGCACCGAGAGTTACATTGGTCAGAGGATGATTGCCTAGGAATGGCTCTGATAACCGCATCTAATATATAATGTTCTGCATTGTTCTGCATAATGTTCTGCATTGTTCTGTCCTTGGATTGTACATTGCACCACAGCAAAGTGTTGCTATCCTCGATTTGGTGCATCTGTATTAATTGCGCACTTGATTGCACAAGCTTGGTTGTTGCATAATCTATGTGCGAGCAGCAAGAAGTATACAACAGCAGGCCCCCTACCTGCCATTTCTTCTCCCTGCTGGTTGCACATATTCCATGTTGGATGCCCCTGTCCATGTGGGTTCTCTCTCTCCCTCTCTTTCTGTCTGTCTATCTGTCTGTCTGTCTATCTGCCTATCTGTCTACTGTCTGTCAGGCTTTCTCACTAAATGGGATGTCATTGGCAGTGTTGTATCTCTGTTTTATCCACCTACAGCAAAGGCTTTGATCGAAAGGATGCCAGCAACAACTGGCCAACCTTGGCTACGTCCCATGAGATACCCCAGGATATTACAGGCAGGCAGGCAGGCAGGTGGGCTTGGCCTGCTTGCCCTGCTGGTTGCTTGGTTGTGGTGTACTCCTCTGTTCCATCATTGTTGGCTTGCTGGTTCAGCTTGGCATGCTTAGGAGGAATGTGTATCAAGTCATTGATAAACAGGCCATGATGATCTGATGTGCACATCTAGTTGTTGGCTGACCACAATGGGAATGATCATGTGTGTGTGTGTGTGTGTGTGGTGTTGGGAGTCCTTGCATGGATGTTGGATATGATGTGTGTGGTGTGCAGATCGTGTGTGTGGTGGGTGTGTACTTACATTGTACAGCACCAGTGGTATAGTGGTAGCATAGGTCCTTGCCACGGACCAGACCCGAGTTCGATTCTCGGCTGGTGCAGCTCACTGTTTGTTGCCGTGGTTGTGCACCCAGGTGAGATGCAAGCTATGGATGTTTTAATATAGCTAGATTGCGCATACAGCAACCTGACAACTTGGTTGTGGATGGTCTATGCATGGGATACCATGCATCTGCGCACATATGTTAATAGTTAATAACGAATGAGGATCGTGTGCACTTGACGACTGGTCACGTGAGATCACACTCATACCTTGGAATCACGGAGCGATGGTATCCGTGAGGCAGGTGACGCATTACCATGGAAACACACGCATGGGCATAGCATGCACCTTTATGCATGAGCAACATACAGAGCATGCATTGCTGCATAATGGCTATAATAAGATACCTGCCGCATGCGAATCACGCAAGAGTGTTCAATTTCTGGTCAAACTGATGCAGATATGAGATCTCTGGATGTGTACTGGATGTGTACTGCAAACTGTCATTATTGTGAGAATGTTATGCTATACACATTAGTGGCCTGTGTCATCAATGGATGAATGAATATCCCAATATCTTTAAGCTAGCCAAGCCATTCTTCATGGAGCTTACATCTTATATGTACTATTCCTGGCTGATTTCTTGGATAGGCCCGAGCACCGAGAGTTACATTGGTCAGAGGATGATTGCCTAGGAATGGCTCTGATAACCGCATCTAATATATAATGTTCTGCATTGTTCTGCATAATGTTCTGCATTGTTCTGTCCTTGGATTGGACATTGCACCACGCAAAGTGTTTGCTATCCTCGATTTGGTGCATCTGTATTAATTGCGCACTTGATTGCACAAGCTTGGTTGTGCATAATCTATGTGCGAGCAGCAAGAAGTATACAACAGCAGGCCCCCTACCTGCCATTTCTTCTCCCTGCTGGTTGCACATATTCCATGTTGGATGCCCCTGTCCATGTGGGTTCTCTCCTCCCTCTCTTTCTGTCTGTCTATCTGTCTGTCTGTCTATCTGCCTATCTGTCTATCTGTCTGTCAGGCTTTCTCACTAAATGGGATGTCATTGGCAGTGTTGTATCTCTGTTATATCCACCTACAGCAAAGGCTTTTGATCGAAAGGATGCCAGCAGACAACTGGCCAACCTTGGCTACGTCCCATGAGATACCCCAGGATATTACAGGCAGGCAGGCAGGCAGGTGGGCTTGGCCTGCTTGCCCTGCTGGTTGCTTGGTTGTGGTGTACTCCTCTGTTCCATCATTGTTGGCTTGCTGGTTCAGCTTGGCATGCTTATGAGGAATGTGTATCAAGTCATTGATAAACAGGCCATGATGATCTGATGTGCACATCTAGTTGTTGGCTGACCACAATGGGAATGATCATGTGTGTGTGTGTGTGTGTGTGTGTGTGTGTGTGTGTTGGGAGTCCTTTGCAGTGGATCTGGATATGATGTTGTGTGGTGGTGCAGATCTGTGTGTGTTGTGGGTGTGTACTGACATTGTACAGCACCAGTGGTATAGTGGTAGCATAGTCCTTGCCACGGACCAGACCCGAGTTCGATTCTCGGCTGGTGCAGCTCACTGTTTGTTGCCGTGGTTGTGCACCCAGGTGAGATGCAAGCTATGGATGTTTTAATATAGATTGCGCATACAGCAACCTGACAACTTGGTTGTGGATGGTCTAATATGCATGGGATACCATGCATCTGCGCACATATGTTAATAGTTAACGAATGAGGATCGTGTGCACTTGACGACTGGTCACATGAGATCACACTCATACCTTGGAATCATGGAGCGATGGTATCCGTGAGGCAGGTGACGCATTAGCCATGGAAACACACGCATGGGCATAGCATGCACCTTTATGCATGAGCAACATACAGAGCATTGCATTGCTGCCATAATGGCTTATAAAATAGATACCTGCCGCATGCGAATCACGCAAGAGTGTTCAATTTCTGGTCAAACTGATGCAGATATGAGATCTCTGTGGATTGTACTGGATGTGTACTGCAAACTGTCATTATTGTGAGAATGTTATGCTATACACATTAGTGGCCTGTGTCATCAATGGATGAATGAATATCCCAATATCTTTAAGCTAGCCAAGCCATTCTTCATGGAGCTTACATCTTATTATGTACTATTCCTGGCTGGATTCTTGGATAGGCCCGAGCACCGAGAGTTACATTGGTCAGAGGATGATTGCCTAGGAATGGCTCTGATAACCGCATCTAATATATAATATTCTGCATTGTTCTGCATAATGTTCTGCATTGTTCTGTCCTTGGATTGTACATTTGCACCACAGCAAAGTGTTTGCTATCCTCGATTTGGTGCATCTGTATTAATTGCGCACTTGATTGCACAAGCTTGGTTGTTGCATAATCTATGTGCGAGCAGCAAGAAGTATACAACAGCAGGCCCCCTACCTGCCATTTCTTCTCCCTGCTGGTTGCACATATTCCATGTTGGATGCCCCTGTCCATGTGGGTTCTCTCTCTCCCTCTCTTTCTGTCTGTCTATCTGTCTGTCTGTCTATCTGCCTATCTGTCTATCTGTCTGTCAGGCTTTCTCACTAAATGGGATGTCATTGGCAGTGTTGTATCTCTGTTGTATCCACCTACAGCAAAGGCTTTTGATCGAAAGGATGCCAGCAGACAACTGGCCAACCTTGGCTACGTCCCATGAGATACCCAGGATATTACAGGCAGGCAGGCAGGCAGGTGGGCTTGGCCTGCTTGCCCTGCTGGTTGCTTGGTTGTGGTGTACTCCTCTGTTCCATCATTGTTGGCTTGCTGGTTCAGCTTGGCATGCTTATGAGGAATGTGTATCAAGTCATTGATAAACAGGCCATGATGATCTGATGTGCACATCTAGTTGTTGGCTGACCACAATGGGAATGATCATGTGTGTGTGTGTGTGGTGTGTGTGTTGGTGGGAGTCCTTTGCAGTGGATCTGGATATATGTGTGTGGTGTGCAGATCTGTGTGTGTTGGTGGTGTGTACTACATTGTACAGCACCAGTGGTATAGTGGTAGCATAGGTCCTTGCCACGGACCAGACCCGAGTTCGATTCTCGGCTGGTGCAGCTCACTGTTTGTTGCCGTGGTTGTGCACCCAGGTGAGATGCAAGCTATGGATGTTTTAATATAGCTAGATTGCGCATACAGCAACCTGACAACTTGGTTGTGGATGGTCTAATATGCATGGGATACCATGCATCTGCGCACATATGTTAATAGTTAATAACGAATGAGGATCGTGTGCACTTGACGACTGGTCACATGAGATCACACTCATACCTTGGAATCATGGAGCGATGGTATCCGTGAGGCAGGTGACGCATTAGCCATGGAAACACACGCATGGGCATAGCATGCACCTTTATGCATGAGCAACATACAGAGCATTGCATTGCTGCCATAATGGCTTATAAAATATAGAACCTGCCGCATGCGAATCACGCAAGAGTGTTCAATTTCTGGTCAAACTGATGCAGATATGAGATCTCTGTGGATGTGTACTGGATGTGTACTGCAAACTGTCATTATTGTGAGAATGTTATGCTATACACATTAGTGGCCTGTGTCATCAATGGATGAATGAATATCCCAATCTTTAAGCTAGCCAAGCCATTCTTCATGGAGCTTACATCTTATTATGTACTATTCCTGGCTGGATTTCTTGGATAGGCCCGAGCACCGAGAGTTACATTGGTCAGAGGATGATTGCCTAGGAATGGCTCTGATAACCGCATCTAATATAATATTCTGCATTGTTCTGCATAATGTTCTGCATTGTTCTGTCCTTGGATTGTACATTTGCACCACAGCAAAGTGTTTGCTATCCTCGATTTGGTGCATCTGTATTAATTGCGCACTTGATTGCACAAGCTTGGTTGTTGCATAATCTATGTGCGAGCAGCAAGAAGTATACAACAGCAGGCCCCCTACCTGCCATTTCTTCTCCCTGCTGGTTGCACATATTCCATGTTGGATGCCCCTGTCCATGTGGGTTCTCTCTCTCCCTCTCTTTCTGTCTGTCTATCTGTCTTCTGTCTGTCTATCTGCCTATCTGTCTATCTGTCTGTCAGGCTTTCTCACTAAATGGGATGTCATTGGCAGTGTTGTATCTCTGTTGTATCCACCTACAGCAAAGGCTTTTGATCGAAAGGATGCCAGCAGACAACTGGCCAACCTTGGCTACGTCCCATGAGATACCCCAGGATATTACAGGCAGGCAGGCAGGCAGGTGGGCTTGGCCTGCTTGCCCTGCTGGTTGCTTGGTTGTGGTGTACTCCTCTGTTCCATCATTGTTGGCTTGCTGGTTCAGCTTGGCATGCTTATGAGGAATGTGTATCAAGTCATTGATAAACAGGCCATGATGATCTGATGTGCACATCTAGTTGTTGGCTGACCACAATGGGAATGATCATGTGTGTGTGTGTGTGTGTGTGTGTGTGTGTGTTGGGAGTCCTTTGCAGTGGATCTGGATATGATGTGTGTGGTGGTGCAGATCTGTGTGTGTTGTGGGTGTGTACTGACATTGTACAGCACCAGTGGTATAGTGGTAGCATAGGTCCTTGCCACGGACCAGACCCGAGTTCGATTCTCGGCTGGTGCAGCTCACTGTTTGTTGCCGTGGTTGTGCACCCAGGTGAGATGCAAGCTATGGATGTTTTAATATAGCTAGATTGCGCATACAGCAACCTGACAACTTGGTTGTGGATGGTCTAATATGCATGGGATACCATGCATCTGCGCACATATGTTAATAGTTAATAACGAATGAGGATCGTGTGCACTTGACGACTGGTCACATGAGATCACACTCATACCTTGGAATCATGGAGCGATGGTATCCGTGAGGCAGGTGACGCATTAGCCATGGAAACACACGCATGGGCATAGCATGCACCTTTATGCATGAGCAACATACAGAGCATTGCATTGCTGCCATAATGGCTTATAAAATATAGATACCTGCCGCATGCGAATCACGCAAGAGTGTTCAATTTCTGGTCAAACTGATGCAGATATGAGATCTCTGTGGATGTGTACTGGATGTGTACTGCAAACTGTCATTATTGTGAGAATGTTATGCTATACACATTTGGCCTGTGTCATCAATGGATGAATGAATATCCCAATATCTTTAAGCTAGCCAAGCCATTCTTCATGGAGCTTACATCTTATTATGTACTATTCCTGGCTGGATTTCTTGGATAGGCCCGAGCACCGAGAGTTACATTGGTCAGAGGATGATTGCCTAGGAATGGCTCTGATAACCGCATCTAATATAATATTCTGCATTGTTCTGCATAATGTTCTGCATTGTTCTGTCCTTGGATTGTACATTTGCACCACAGCAAAGTGTTTGCTATCCTCGATTTGGTGC
>BNCP01000095.1:0-206422 GCA_019650235.1 Volvox reticuliferus | reverse complement strand
CCCTCGACCGCCTCCGCCCCCGCCCCCCTCGCTGCCCTCGAGCCCGCCCCCGCCGCCGCCCTCGCTGCCCTCGAGCCCGCCCCCGCCGCCGCCCTCGCTGCCCTCGAGCCCGCCCCCGCCGCCGCCCTCGCTGCCCTCGAGCCCGCCCCGCCGCCGCCTCGCTGCCCTCGAGCCCGCCCCCGCCGCCGCCCTCGCTGCCCTCGGCCCGCCCCCGCCGCCGCCCTCGCTGCCCTCGAGCCCGCCCCGCCGCCCGCCCTCGCTGCCCTCGAGCCCGCCCCCGCCGCCGCCCCCTCGCTGCCCTCGAGCCCGCCCCCGCCGCCGCCCTCGCTGCCCTCGAGCCAGCCCCGCCGCCGCCCTCGCTGCCCTCGAGCCCGCCCCCGCCGCCGCCCTCGCTGCCCTCGAGCCCGCCCCCGCCGCCGCCCTCGCTGCCCTCGAGCCCGCCCCCGCCGCCGCCCTCGCTGCCCTCGAGCCGCCCCGCCGCCGCCCTCGCTGCCCTCGAGCCCGCCCCCGCCGCCGCCCTCGCTGCCCTCGAGCCCGCCCCCGCCGCCGCCCTCGCTGCCCTCGAGCCCGCCCCCGCCGCCGCCCTCGCTGCCCTCGAGCCCGCCCCCGCCGCCGCCCTCGCTGCCCTCGAGCCCGCCCCCCGCCGCCGCCCTCGCTGCCCTCGAGCCCGCCCCCGCCGCCGCCCTCGCTGCCCTCGAGCCCGCCCCCGCCGCCGCCCTCGCTGCCCTCGAGCCGCCCCGCCGCCGCCCTCGCTGCCCTCGAGCCGCCCCCGCCGCCGCCCTCGCTGCCCTCGAGCCCCGCCCCCGCCGCCGCCCTCGCTGCCCTCGAGCCCGCCCCCGCCGCCGCCCTCGCTGCCCTCGAGCCCGCCCCCGCCGCCGCCCTCGCTGCCCTCGAGCCCGCCCCCGCCGCCGCCCTCGCTGCCCTCGAGCCCGCCCCCGCCGCCGCCCTCGCTGCCCTCGAGCCCGCCCCCGCCGCCGCCCTCGCTGCCCTCGAGCCCGCCCCCGCCGCCGCCCTCGCTGCCCTCGAGCCCGCCCCCGCCGCCGCCCTCGCTGCCCTCGAGCCCGCCCCCGCCGCCGCCCTCGCTGCCCTCGAGCCCGCCCCCGCCGCCGCCCTCGCTGCCCTCGAGCCCGCCCCCGCCGCCGCCCTCGCTGCCCTCGAGCCCGCCCCCGCCGCCGCCCTCGCTGCCCTCGAGCCCGCCCCCGCCGCCGCCCTCGCTGCCCTCGAGCCCGCCCCCGCCGCCGCCCTCGCTGCCTCGAGCCCGCCCCCGCCGCCGCCCTCGCTGCCCTCGAGCCCGCCCCGCCGCCCTCGCCCTCGCCGCCCCGCCGCGCCCTCGCTGCCCTCGAGCCCGCCCCCGCCGCCGCCCTCGCTGCCCTCGAGCCCGCCCCCGCCGCCGCCCTCGCTGCCCTCGAGCCGCCCCGCGCCGCCCTCGCTGCCCTCGAGCCCGCCCCCGCCCGCCGCCCTCGCTGCCCTCGAGCCCGCCCCCGCCGCGCCCTCGCTGCCCCGAGCCGCCCCCGCCGCCGCCCTCGCTGCCCTCGAGCCCCGCCCCCCGCCCGCCGCCCTCGCTGCCCTCGAGCCCGCCCCCGCCGCCGCCCTCGCTGCCCTCGAGCCCGCCCCCGCCGCCGCCCTCGCTGCCCTCGAGCCCGCCCCCGCCGCCGCCCTCGCTGCCCTCGAGCCCGCCCCGCCGCCGCCCTCGCTGCCCTCGAGCCCGCCCCCGCCGCCGCCCTCGCTGCCCTCGAGCCCGCCCCCGCCGCCGCCCTCGCTGCCCTCGAGCCCGCCCCCGCCGCCGCCCTCGCTGCCCTCGAGCCCGCCCCCGCCGCCGCCCTCGCTGCCCTCGAGCCCGCCCCCCGCCGCCGCCCTCGCTGCCCTCGAGCCCGCCCCCGCCGCCGCCCTCGCTGCCCTCGAGCCCGCCCCCGCCGCCGCCCTCGCTGCCCTCGAGCCGCCCCGCCGCCGCCCGGCCCGAGCCGCCCCCGCCGCCGCCCTCGCTGCCCTCGAGCCCGCCCCCGCCGCCGCCCTCGCTGCCCTCGAGCCCGCCCCCGCCGCCGCCCTCGCTGCCTCGAGCCCGCCCCCGCCGCCGCCCTCGCTGCCCTCGAGCCCGCCCCCGCCGCCGCCCTCGCTGCCCTCGAGCCCGCCCCCGCCGCCGCCCTCGCTGCCCTCGAGCCCGCCCCCGCCGCCGCCCTCGCTGCCCTCGAGCCCGCCCCCGCCGCCGCCCTCGCTGCCCTCGAGCCCGCCCCCGCCGCCGCCCTCGCTGCCCTCGAGCCCGCCCCCGCCGCCGCCCTCGCTGCCCTCGAGCCCGCCCCCGCCGCCGCCCTCGCTGCCCTCGAGCCCGCCCCCGCCGCCGCCCTCGCTGCCCTCGAGCCCGCCCCCGCCGCCGCCCTCGCTGCCCTCGAGCCCGCCCCCGCCGCCGCCCTCGCTGCCCTCGAGCCCGCCCCCGCCGCCGCCCTCGCTGCCCTCGAGCCCGCCCCCGCCGCCGCCCTCGCTGCCCTCGAGCCCGCCCCCGCCGCCGCCCTCGCTGCCCTCGAGCCCGCCCCCGCCGCCGCCCTCGCTGCCCTCGAGCCCGCCCCCGCCGCCGCCCTCGCTGCCCTCGAGCCCGCCCCCGCCGCCGCCCTCGCTGCCCTCGAGCCCGCCCCCGCCGCCGCCCTCGCTGCCCTCGAGCCCGCCCCCGCCGCCGCCCTCGCTGCCCTCGAGCCCGCCCCCGCCGCCGCCCTCGCTGCCCTCGAGCCCGCCCCCGCCGCCGCCCTCGCTGCCCTCGAGCCCGCCCCCGCCGCCGCCCTCGCTGCCCTCGAGCCCGCCCCCGCCGCCGCCCTCGCTGCCCTCGAGCCCGCCCCCGCCGCCGCCCTCGCTGCCCTCGAGCCCGCCCCCGCCGCCGCCCTCGCTGCCCTCGAGCCCGCCCCCGCCGCCGCCCTCGCTGCCCTCGAGCCCGCCCCCGCCGCCGCCCTCGCTGCCCTCGAGCCCGCCCCCGCCGCCGCCCTCGCTGCCCTCGAGCCCGCCCCCGCCGCCGCCCTCGCTGCCCTCGAGCCCGCCCCCGCCGCCGCCCTCGCTGCCCTCGAGCCCGCCCCCGCCGCCGCCCTCGCTGCCCTCGAGCCCGCCCCCGCCGCCGCCCTCGCTGCCCTCGAGCCCGCCCCCGCCGCCGCCCTCGCTGCCCTCGAGCCCGCCCCCGCCGCCGCCCTCGCTGCCCTCGAGCCCGCCCCCGCCGCCGCCCTCGCTGCCCTCGAGCCCGCCCCCGCCGCCGCCCTCGCTGCCCTCGAGCCCGCCCCCGCCGCCGCCCTCGCTGCCCTCGAGCCCGCCCCCGCCGCCGCCCTCGCTGCCCTCGAGCCCGCCCCCGCCGCCGCCCTCGCTGCCCTCGAGCCCGCCCCCGCCGCCGCCCTCGCTGCCCTCGAGCCCGCCCCCGCCGCCGCCCTCGCTGCCCTCGAGCCCGCCCCCGCCGCCGCCCTCGCTGCCCTCGAGCCCGCCCCCGCCGCCGCCCTCGCTGCCCTCGAGCCCGCCCCCGCCGCCGCCCTCGCTGCCCTCGAGCCCGCCCCCGCCGCCGCCCTCGCTGCCCTCGAGCCCGCCCCCGCCGCCGCCCTCGCTGCCCTCGAGCCCGCCCCCGCCGCCGCCCTCGCTGCCCTCGAGCCCGCCCCCGCCGCCGCCCTCGCTGCCCTCGAGCCCGCCCCCGCCGCCGCCCTCGCTGCCCTCGAGCCCGCCCCCGCCGCCGCCCTCGCTGCCCTCGAGCCCGCCCCCGCCGCCGCCCTCGCTGCCCTCGAGCCCGCCCCCGCCGCCGCCCTCGCTGCCCTCGAGCCCGCCCCCGCCGCCGCCCTCGCTGCCCTCGAGCCCGCCCCCGCCGCCGCCCTCGCTGCCCTCGAGCCCGCCCCCGCCGCCGCCCTCGCTGCCCTCGAGCCCGCCCCCGCCGCCGCCCTCGCTGCCCTCGAGCCCGCCCCCGCCGCCGCCCTCGCTGCCCTCGAGCCCGCCCCCGCCGCCGCCCTCGCTGCCCTCGAGCCCGCCCCCGCCGCCGCCCTCGCTGCCCTCGAGCCCGCCCCCGCCGCCGCCCTCGCTGCCCTCGAGCCCGCCCCCGCCGCCGCCCTCGCTGCCCTCGAGCCCGCCCCCGCCGCCGCCCTCGCTGCCCTCGAGCCCGCCCCCGCCGCCGCCCTCGCTGCCCTCGAGCCCGCCCCCGCCGCCGCCCTCGCTGCCCTCGAGCCCGCCCCCGCCGCCGCCCTCGCTGCCCTCGAGCCCGCCCCCGCCGCCGCCCTCGCTGCCCTCGAGCCCGCCCCCGCCGCCGCCCTCGCTGCCCTCGAGCCCGCCCCCGCCGCCGCCCTCGCTGCCCTCGAGCCCGCCCCCGCCGCCGCCCTCGCTGCCCTCGAGCCCGCCCCCGCCGCCGCCCTCGCTGCCCTCGAGCCCGCCCCCGCCGCCGCCCTCGCTGCCCTCGAGCCCGCCCCCGCCGCCGCCCTCGCTGCCCTCGAGCCCGCCCCCGCCGCCGCCCTCGCTGCCCTCGAGCCCGCCCCCGCCGCCGCCCTCGCTGCCCTCGAGCCCGCCCCCGCCGCCGCCCTCGCTGCCCTCGAGCCCGCCCCCGCCGCCGCCCTCGCTGCCCTCGAGCCCGCCCCCGCCGCCGCCCTCGCTGCCCTCGAGCCCGCCCCCGCCGCCGCCCTCGCTGCCCTCGAGCCCGCCCCCGCCGCCGCCCTCGCTGCCCTCGAGCCCGCCCCCGCCGCCGCCCTCGCTGCCCTCGAGCCCGCCCCCGCCGCCGCCCTCGCTGCCCTCGAGCCCGCCCCCGCCGCCGCCCTCGCTGCCCTCGAGCCCGCCCCCGCCGCCGCCCTCGCTGCCCTCGAGCCCGCCCCCGCCGCCGCCCTCGCTGCCCTCGAGCCCGCCCCCGCCGCCGCCCTCGCTGCCCTCGAGCCCGCCCCCGCCGCCGCCCTCGCTGCCCTCGAGCCCGCCCCCGCCGCCGCCCTCGCTGCCCTCGAGCCCGCCCCCGCCGCCGCCCTCGCTGCCCTCGAGCCCGCCCCCGCCGCCGCCCTCGCTGCCCTCGAGCCCGCCCCCGCCGCCGCCCTCGCTGCCCTCGAGCCCGCCCCCGCCGCCGCCCTCGCTGCCCTCGAGCCCGCCCCCGCCGCCGCCCTCGCTGCCCTCGAGCCCGCCCCCGCCGCCGCCCTCGCTGCCCTCGAGCCCGCCCCCGCCGCCGCCCTCGCTGCCCTCGAGCCCGCCCCCGCCGCCGCCCTCGCTGCCCTCGAGCCCGCCCCCGCCGCCGCCCTCGCTGCCCTCGAGCCCGCCCCCGCCGCCGCCCTCGCTGCCCTCGAGCCCGCCCCCGCCGCCGCCCTCGCTGCCCTCGAGCCCGCCCCCGCCGCCGCCCTCGCTGCCCTCGAGCCCGCCCCCGCCGCCGCCCTCGCTGCCCTCGAGCCCGCCCCCGCCGCCGCCCCTCGCTGCCCTCGAGCCCGCCCCCGCCGCCGCCCTCGCTGCCCTCGAGCCCGCCCCCGCCGCCGCCCTCGCTGCCCTCGAGCCCGCCCCCGCCGCCGCCCTCGCTGCCCTCGAGCCCGCCCCCGCCGCCGCCCTCGCTGCCCTCGAGCCCGCCCCCGCCGCCGCCCTCGCTGCCCTCGAGCCCGCCCCCGCCGCCGCCCTCGCTGCCCTCGAGCCCGCCCCCGCCGCCGCCCTCGCTGCCCTCGAGCCCGCCCCCGCCGCCGCCCTCGCTGCCCTCGAGCCCGCCCCCGCCGCCGCCCTCGCTGCCCTCGAGCCCGCCCCCGCCGCCGCCCTCGCTGCCCTCGAGCCCGCCCCCGCCGCCGCCCTCGCTGCCCTCGAGCCCGCCCCCGCCGCCGCCCTCGCTGCCCTCGAGCCCGCCCCCGCCGCCGCCCTCGCTGCCCTCGAGCCCGCCCCCGCCGCCGCCGCCCTCGCTGCCCTCGAGCCCGCCCCCGCCGCCGCCCTCGCTGCCCTCGAGCCCGCCCCCGCCGCCGCCCTCGCTGCCCTCGAGCCCGCCCCCGCCGCCGCCCTCGCTGCCCTCGAGCCCGCCCCCGCCGCCGCCCTCGCTGCCCTCGAGCCCGCCCCCGCCGCCGCCCTCGCTGCCCTCGAGCCCGCCCCCGCCGCCGCCCTCGCTGCCCTCGAGCCCGCCCCCGCCGCCGCCCTCGCTGCCCTCGAGCCCGCCCCCGCCGCCGCCCTCGCTGCCCTCGAGCCCGCCCCCGCCGCCGCCCTCGCTGCCCTCGAGCCCGCCCCCGCCGCCGCCCTCGCTGCCCTCGAGCCCGCCCCCGCCGCCGCCCTCGCTGCCCTCGAGCCCGCCCCCGCCGCCGCCCTCGCTGCCCTCGAGCCCGCCCCCGCCGCCGCCCTCGCTGCCCTCGAGCCCGCCCCCGCCGCCGCCTCGCTGCCCTCGAGCCCGCCCCCGCCGCCGCCCTCGCTGCCCTCGAGCCCGCCCCCGCCGCCGCCCTCGCTGCCCTCGAGCCCGCCCCCGCCGCCGCCCTCGCTGCCCTCGAGCCCGCCCCCGCCGCCGCCCTCGCTGCCCTCGAGCCCGCCCCCGCCGCCGCCCTCGCTGCCCTCGAGCCCGCCCCCGCCGCCGCCCTCGCTGCCCTCGAGCCCGCCCCCGCCGCCGCCCTCGCTGCCCTCGAGCCCGCCCCCGCCGCCGCCCTCGCTGCCCTCGAGCCCGCCCCCGCCGCCGCCCTCGCTGCCCTCGAGCCCGCCCCCGCCGCCGCCCTCGCTGCCCTCGAGCCCGCCCCCGCCGCCGCCCTCGCTGCCCTCGAGCCCGCCCCCGCCGCCGCCCTCGCTGCCCTCGAGCCCGCCCCCGCCGCCGCCCTCGCTGCCCTCGAGCCCGCCCCCGCCGCCGCCCTCGCTGCCCTCGAGCCCGCCCCCGCCGCCGCCCTCGCTGCCCTCGAGCCCGCCCCCGCCGCCGCCCTCGCTGCCCTCGAGCCCGCCCCCGCCGCCGCCCTCGCTGCCCTCGAGCCCGCCCCCGCCGCCGCCCTCGCTGCCCTCGAGCCCGCCCCCGCCGCCGCCCTCGCTGCCCTCGAGCCCGCCCCCGCCGCCGCCCTCGCTGCCCTCGAGCCCGCCCCCGCCGCCGCCCTCGCTGCCCTCGAGCCCGCCCCCGCCGCCGCCCTCGCTGCCCTCGAGCCCGCCCCCGCCGCCGCCCTCGCTGCCCTCGAGCCCGCCCCCGCCGCCGCCCTCGCTGCCCTCGAGCCCGCCCCCGCCGCCGCCCTCGCTGCCCTCGAGCCCGCCCCCGCCGCCGCCCTCGCTGCCCTCGAGCCCGCCCCCGCCGCCGCCCTCGCTGCCCTCGAGCCCGCCCCCGCCGCCGCCCTCGCTGCCCTCGAGCCCGCCCCCGCCGCCGCCCTCGCTGCCCTCGAGCCCGCCCCCGCCGCCGCCCTCGCTGCCCTCGAGCCCGCCCCCGCCGCCGCCCTCGCTGCCCTCGAGCCCGCCCCGCCGCCGCCCTCGCTGCCCTCGAGCCCGCCCCCGCCGCCGCCCTCGCTGCCCTCGAGCCCGCCCCCGCCGCCGCCCTCGCTGCCCTCGAGCCCGCCCCCGCCGCCGCCCTCGCTGCCCTCGAGCCCGCCCCCGCCGCCGCCCTCGCTGCCCTCGAGCCCGCCCCCGCCGCCGCCCTCGCTGCCCTCGAGCCCGCCCCCGCCGCCGCCCTCGCTGCCCTCGAGCCCGCCCCCGCCGCCGCCCTCGCTGCCCTCGAGCCCGCCCCCGCCGCCGCCCTCGCTGCCCTCGAGCCCGCCCCCGCCGCCGCCCTCGCTGCCCTCGAGCCCGCCCCCGCCGCCGCCCTCGCTGCCCTCGAGCCCGCCCCCGCCGCCGCCCTCGCTGCCCTCGAGCCCGCCCCCGCCGCCGCCCTCGCTGCCCTCGAGCCCGCCCCCGCCGCCGCCCTCGCTGCCCTCGAGCCCGCCCCCGCCGCCGCCCTCGCTGCCCTCGAGCCCGCCCCCGCCGCCGCCCTCGCTGCCCTCGAGCCCGCCCCCGCCGCCGCCCTCGCTGCCCTCGAGCCCGCCCCCGCCGCCGCCCTCGCTGCCCTCGAGCCCGCCCCCGCCGCCGCCCTCGCTGCCCTCGAGCCCGCCCCCGCCGCCGCCCTCGCTGCCCTCGAGCCCGCCCCCGCCGCCGCCCTCGCTGCCCTCGAGCCCGCCCCCGCCGCCGCCCTCGCTGCCCTCGAGCCCGCCCCCGCCGCCGCCCTCGCTGCCCTCGAGCCCGCCCCCGCCGCCGCCCTCGCTGCCCTCGAGCCCGCCCCCGCCGCCGCCCTCGCTGCCCTCGAGCCCGCCCCCGCCGCCGCCCTCGCTGCCCTCGAGCCCGCCCCCGCCGCCGCCCTCGCTGCCCTCGAGCCCGCCCCCGCCGCCGCCCTCGCTGCCCTCGAGCCCGCCCCGCCGCCGCCCTCGCTGCCCTCGAGCCCGCCCCCGCCGCCGCCCTCGCTGCCCTCGAGCCCGCCCCCGCCGCCGCCCTCGCTGCCCTCGAGCCCGCCCCCGCCGCCGCCCTCGCTGCCCTCGAGCCCGCCCCCGCCGCCGCCCTCGCTGCCCTCGAGCCCGCCCCCGCCGCCGCCCTCGCTGCCCTCGAGCCCGCCCCCGCCGCCGCCCTCGCTGCCCTCGAGCCCGCCCCCGCCGCCGCCCTCGCTGCCCTCGAGCCCGCCCCCGCCGCCGCCCTCGCTGCCCTCGAGCCCGCCCCCGCCGCCGCCCTCGCTGCCCTCGAGCCCGCCCCCGCCGCCGCCCTCGCTGCCCTCGAGCCCGCCCCCGCCGCCGCCCTCGCTGCCCTCGAGCCCGCCCCCGCCGCCGCCCTCGCTGCCCTCGAGCCCGCCCCCGCCGCCGCCCTCGCTGCCCTCGAGCCCGCCCCCGCCGCCGCCCTCGCTGCCCTCGAGCCCGCCCCCGCCGCCGCCCTCGCTGCCCTCGAGCCCGCCCCGCCGCCGCCCTCGCTGCCCTCGAGCCCGCCCCCGCCGCCGCCCTCGCTGCCCTCGAGCCCGCCCCCGCCGCCGCCCTCGCTGCCCTCGAGCCCGCCCCGCGCCGCCGCCCTCGCTGCCCTCGAGCCCGCCCCCGCCGCCGCCCTCGCTGCCCTCGAGCCCGCCCCCGCCGCCGCCCTCGCTGCCCTCGAGCCCGCCCCCGCCGCCGCCCTCGCTGCCCTCGAGCCCGCCCCCGCCGCCGCCCTCGCTGCCCTCGAGCCCGCCCCCGCCGCCGCCCTCGCTGCCCTCGAGCCCGCCCCCGCCGCCGCCCTCGCTGCCCTCGAGCCCGCCCCCGCCGCCGCCCTCGCTGCCCTCGAGCCCGCCCCCGCCGCCGCCCTCGCTGCCCTCGAGCCCGCCCCCGCCGCCGCCCTCGCTGCCCTCGAGCCCGCCCCCGCCGCCGCCCTCGCTGCCCTCGAGCCCGCCCCCGCCGCCGCCCTCGCTGCCCTCGAGCCCGCCCCCGCCGCCGCCCTCGCTGCCCTCGAGCCCGCCCCCGCCGCCGCCCTCGCTGCCCTCGAGCCCGCCCCCGCCGCCGCCCTCGCTGCCCTCGAGCCCGCCCCCGCCGCCGCCCTCGCTGCCCTCGAGCCCGCCCCCGCCGCCGCCCTCGCTGCCCTCGAGCCCGCCCCCGCCGCCGCCCTCGCTGCCCTCGAGCCCGCCCCCGCCGCCGCCCTCGCTGCCCTCGAGCCCGCCCCCGCCGCCGCCCTCGCTGCCCTCGAGCCCGCCCCCGCCGCCGCCCTCGCTGCCCTCGAGCCCGCCCCCGCCGCCGCCCTCGCTGCCCTCGAGCCCGCCCCCGCCGCCGCCCTCGCTGCCCTCGAGCCCGCCCCCGCCGCCGCCCTCGCTGCCCTCGAGCCCGCCCCCGCCGCCGCCCTCGCTGCCCTCGAGCCCGCCCCCGCCGCCGCCCTCGCTGCCCTCGAGCCCGCCCCCGCCGCCGCCCTCGCTGCCCTCGAGCCCGCCCCCGCCGCCGCCCTCGCTGCCCTCGAGCCCGCCCCCGCCGCCGCCCTCGCTGCCCTCGAGCCCGCCCCCGCCGCCGCCCTCGCTGCCCTCGAGCCCGCCCCCGCCGCCGCCCTCGCTGCCCTCGAGCCCGCCCCCGCCGCCGCCCTCGCTGCCCTCGAGCCCGCCCCCGCCGCCGCCCTCGCTGCCCTCGAGCCCGCCCCCGCCGCCGCCCTCGCTGCCCTCGAGCCCGCCCCCGCCGCCGCCCTCGCTGCCCTCGAGCCCGCCCCCGCCGCCGCCCTCGCTGCCCTCGAGCCCGCCCCCGCCGCCGCCCTCGCTGCCCTCGAGCCCGCCCCCGCCGCCGCCCTCGCTGCCCTCGAGCCCGCCCCCGCCGCCGCCCTCGCTGCCCTCGAGCCCGCCCCCGCCGCCGCCCTCGCTGCCCTCGAGCCCGCCCCCGCCGCCGCCCTCGCTGCCCTCGAGCCCGCCCCCGCCGCCGCCCTCGCTGCCCTCGAGCCCGCCCCCGCCGCCGCCCTCGCTGCCCTCGAGCCCGCCCCCGCCGCCGCCCTCGCTGCCCTCGAGCCCGCCCCCGCCGCCGCCCTCGCTGCCCTCGAGCCCGCCCCCGCCGCCGCCCTCGCTGCCCTCGAGCCCGCCCCCGCCGCCGCCCTCGCTGCCCTCGAGCCCGCCCCCGCCGCCGCCCTCGCTGCCCTCGAGCCCGCCCCCGCCGCCGCCCTCGCTGCCCTCGAGCCCGCCCCCGCCGCCGCCCTCGCTGCCCTCGAGCCCGCCCCCGCCGCCGCCCTCGCTGCCCTCGAGCCCGCCCCCGCCGCCGCCCTCGCTGCCCTCGAGCCCGCCCCCGCCGCCGCCCTCGCTGCCCTCGAGCCCGCCCCCGCCGCCGCCCTCGCTGCCCTCGAGCCCGCCCCCGCCGCCGCCCTCGCTGCCCTCGAGCCCGCCCCCGCCGCCGCCCTCGCTGCCCTCGAGCCCGCCCCCGCCGCCGCCCTCGCTGCCCTCGAGCCCGCCCCCGCCGCCGCCCTCGCTGCCCTCGAGCCCGCCCCCGCCGCCGCCCTCGCTGCCCTCGAGCCCGCCCCCGCCGCCGCCCTCGCTGCCCTCGAGCCCGCCCCCGCCGCCGCCCTCGCTGCCCTCGAGCCCGCCCCCGCCGCCGCCCTCGCTGCCCTCGAGCCCGCCCCCGCCGCCGCCCTCGCTGCCCTCGAGCCCGCCCCCGCCGCCGCCCTCGCTGCCCTCGAGCCCGCCCCCGCCGCCGCCCTCGCTGCCCTCGAGCCCGCCCCCGCCGCCGCCCTCGCTGCCCTCGAGCCCGCCCCCGCCGCCGCCCTCGCTGCCCTCGAGCCCGCCCCCGCCGCCGCCCTCGCTGCCCTCGAGCCCGCCCCCGCCGCCGCCCTCGCTGCCCTCGAGCCCGCCCCCGCCGCCGCCCTCGCTGCCCTCGAGCCCGCCCCCGCCGCCGCCCTCGCTGCCCTCGAGCCCGCCCCCGCCGCCGCCCTCGCTGCCCTCGAGCCCGCCCCCGCCGCCGCCCTCGCTGCCCTCGAGCCCGCCCCCGCCGCCGCCCTCGCTGCCCTCGAGCCCGCCCCCGCCGCCGCCCTCGCTGCCCTCGAGCCCGCCCCGCCGCCGCCCTCGCTGCCCTCGAGCCCGCCCCCGCCGCCGCCCTCGCTGCCCTCGAGCCCGCCCCCGCCGCCGCCCTCGCTGCCCTCGAGCCCGCCCCCGCCGCCGCCCTCGCTGCCCTCGAGCCCGCCCCCGCCGCCGCCCTCGCTGCCCTCGAGCCCGCCCCCGCCGCCGCCCTCGCTGCCCTCGAGCCCGCCCCCGCCGCCGCCCTCGCTGCCCTCGAGCCCGCCCCCGCCGCCGCCCTCGCTGCCCTCGAGCCCGCCCCCGCCGCCGCCCTCGCTGCCCTCGAGCCCGCCCCCGCCGCCGCCCTCGCTGCCCTCGAGCCCGCCCCCGCCGCCGCCCTCGCTGCCCTCGAGCCCGCCCCCGCCGCCGCCCTCGCTGCCCTCGAGCCCGCCCCCGCCGCCGCCCTCGCTGCCCTCGAGCCCGCCCCCGCCGCCGCCCTCGCTGCCCTCGAGCCCGCCCCCGCCGCCGCCCTCGCTGCCCTCGAGCCCGCCCCCGCCGCCGCCCTCGCTGCCCTCGAGCCCGCCCCCGCCGCCGCCCTCGCTGCCCTCGAGCCCGCCCCCGCCGCCGCCCTCGCTGCCCTCGAGCCCGCCCCCGCCGCCGCCCTCGCTGCCCTCGAGCCCGCCCCCGCCGCCGCCCTCGCTGCCCTCGAGCCCGCCCCCGCCGCCGCCCTCGCTGCCCTCGAGCCCGCCCCCGCCGCCGCCCTCGCTGCCCTCGAGCCCGCCCCCGCCGCCGCCCTCGCTGCCCTCGAGCCCGCCCCCGCCGCCGCCCTCGCTGCCCTCGAGCCCGCCCCCGCCGCCGCCCTCGCTGCCCTCGAGCCCGCCCCCGCCGCCGCCCTCGCTGCCCTCGAGCCCGCCCCCGCCGCCGCCCTCGCTGCCCTCGAGCCCGCCCCCGCCGCCGCCCTCGCTGCCCTCGAGCCCGCCCCCGCCGCCGCCCTCGCTGCCCTCGAGCCCGCCCCCGCCGCCGCCCTCGCTGCCCTCGAGCCCGCCCCCGCCGCCGCCCTCGCTGCCCTCGAGCCCGCCCCCGCCGCCGCCCTCGCTGCCCTCGAGCCCGCCCCCGCCGCCGCCCTCGCTGCCCTCGAGCCCGCCCCCGCCGCCGCCCTCGCTG
The DNA here is from genome assembly GCA_019650235.1 of Volvox reticuliferus. NCBI lineage: Eukaryota > Viridiplantae > Chlorophyta > Chlorophyceae > Chlamydomonadales > Volvocaceae > Volvox > Volvox reticuliferus. The sequence continues at coordinate 193,944 of BNCP01000095.1, read as the reverse complement.
CCCTCGAGCCGCCCCGCCGCCGCCCTCGAGCCCGCCCCGCCGCCGCCCTCGCTGCCCTCGAGCCCGCCCCCGCCGCCGCCCTCGCTGCCCTCGAGCCCGCCCCCGCCGCCGCCCTCGCTGCCCTCGAGCCCGCCCCCGCCGCCGCCCTCGCTGCCCTCGAGCCCGCCCCCGCCGCCGCCCTCGCTGCCCTCGAGCCCGCCCCCGCCGCCGCCCTCGCTGCCCTCGAGCCCGCCCCCGCCGCCGCCCTCGCTGCCCTCGAGCCCGCCCCCGCCGCCGCCCTCGCTGCCCTCGAGCCCGCCCCCGCCGCCGCCCTCGCTGCCCTCGAGCCCGCCCCCGCCGCCGCCCTCGCTGCCCTCGAGCCCGCCCCCGCCGCCGCCCTCGCTGCCCTCGAGCCCGCCCCCGCCGCCGCCCTCGCTGCCCTCGAGCCCGCCCCCGCCGCCGCCCTCGCTGCCCTCGAGCCCGCCCCCGCCGCCGCCCTCGCTGCCCTCGAGCCCGCCCCCGCCGCCGCCCTCGCTGCCCTCGAGCCCGCCCCCGCCGCCGCCCTCGCTGCCCTCGAGCCCGCCCCGCCGCCCTCGCTGCCTCGCCGCCCGCCGCCCTCGCTGCCCTCGAGCCCGCCCCCGCCGCCGCCCTCGCTGCCCTCGAGCCCGCCCCCGCCGCCGCCCTCGCTGCCCTCGAGCCCGCCCCCGCCGCCGCCCTCGCTGCCCTCGAGCCCGCCCCCGCCGCCGCCCTCGCTGCCCTCGAGCCCGCCCCCGCCGCCGCCCTCGCTGCCCTCGAGCCCGCCCCCGCCGCCGCCCTCGCTGCCCTCGAGCCCGCCCCCGCCGCCGCCCTCGCTGCCCTCGAGCCCGCCCCCGCCGCCGCCCTCGCTGCCCTCGAGCCCGCCCCCGCCGCCGCCCTCGCTGCCCTCGAGCCCGCCCCCGCCGCCGCCCTCGCTGCCCTCGAGCCCGCCCCCGCCGCCGCCCTCGCTGCCCTCGAGCCCGCCCCCGCCGCCGCCCTCGCTGCCCTCGAGCCCGCCCCCGCCGCCGCCCTCGCTGCCCTCGAGCCCGCCCCCGCCGCCGCCCTCGCTGCCCTCGAGCCCGCCCCCGCCGCCGCCCTCGCTGCCCTCGAGCCCGCCCCCGCCGCCGCCCTCGCTGCCCTCGAGCCCGCCCCCGCCGCCGCCCTCGCTGCCCTCGAGCCCGCCCCCGCCGCCGCCCTCGCTGCCCTCGAGCCCGCCCCCGCCGCCGCCCTCGCTGCCCTCGAGCCCGCCCCCGCCGCCGCCCTCGCTGCCCTCGAGCCCGCCCCCGCCGCCGCCCTCGCTGCCCTCGAGCCCGCCCCCGCCGCCGCCCTCGCTGCCCTCGAGCCCGCCCCCGCCGCCGCCCTCGCTGCCCTCGAGCCCGCCCCCGCCGCCGCCCTCGCTGCCCTCGAGCCCGCCCCCGCCGCCGCCCTCGCTGCCCTCGAGCCCGCCCCCGCCGCCGCCCTCGCTGCCCTCGAGCCCGCCCCCGCCGCCGCCCTCGCTGCCCTCGAGCCCGCCCCCGCCGCCGCCCTCGCTGCCCTCGAGCCCGCCCCCGCCGCCGCCCTCGCTGCCCTCGAGCCCGCCCCCGCCGCCGCCCTCGCTGCCCTCGAGCCCGCCCCCGCCGCCGCCCTCGCTGCCCTCGAGCCCGCCCCCGCCGCCGCCCTCGCTGCCCTCGAGCCCGCCCCCGCCGCCGCCCTCGCTGCCCTCGAGCCCGCCCCCGCCGCCGCCCTCGCTGCCCTCGAGCCCGCCCCCGCCGCCGCCCTCGCTGCCCTCGAGCCCGCCCCCGCCGCCGCCCTCGCTGCCCTCGAGCCCGCCCCCGCCGCCGCCCTCGCTGCCCTCGAGCCCGCCCCCGCCGCCGCCCTCGCTGCCCTCGAGCCCGCCCCCGCCGCCGCCCTCGCTGCCCTCGAGCCCGCCCCCGCCGCCGCCCTCGCTGCCCTCGAGCCCGCCCCCGCCGCCGCCCTCGCTGCCCTCGAGCCCGCCCCCGCCGCCGCCCTCGCTGCCCTCGAGCCCGCCCCCGCCGCCGCCCTCGCTGCCCTCGAGCCCGCCCCCGCCGCCGCCCTCGCTGCCCTCGAGCCCGCCCCCGCCGCCGCCCTCGCTGCCCTCGAGCCCGCCCCCGCCGCCGCCCTCGCTGCCCTCGAGCCCGCCCCCGCCGCCGCCCTCGCTGCCCTCGAGCCGCCCCGCCGCCGCCCCGCCTCGAGCCGCCCCGCCGCCCTCGCTGCCCTCGAGCCCGCCCCCGCCGCCGCCCTCGCTGCCCTCGAGCCCGCCCCCGCCGCCGCCCTCGCTGCCCTCGAGCCCGCCCCCGCCGCCGCCCTCGCTGCCCTCGAGCCCGCCCCCGCCGCCGCCCTCGCTGCCCTCGAGCCCGCCCCCGCCGCCGCCCTCGCTGCCCTCGAGCCCGCCCCCGCCGCCGCCCTCGCTGCCCTCGAGCCCGCCCCCGCCGCCGCCCTCGCTGCCCTCGAGCCCGCCCCCGCCGCCGCCCTCGCTGCCCTCGAGCCCGCCCCCGCCGCCGCCCTCGCTGCCCTCGAGCCCGCCCCCGCCGCCGCCCTCGCTGCCCTCGAGCCCGCCCCCGCCGCCGCCCTCGCTGCCCTCGAGCCCGCCCCGCCGCCGCCCTCGCTGCCCTCGAGCCCGCCCCCGCCGCCGCCCTCGCTGCCCTCGAGCCCGCCCCCGCCGCCGCCCTCGCTGCCCTCGAGCCCGCCCCCGCCGCCGCCCTCGCTGCCCTCGAGCCCGCCCCCGCCGCCGCCCTCGCTGCCCTCGAGCCCGCCCCCGCCGCCGCCCTCGCTGCCCTCGAGCCCGCCCCCGCCGCCGCCCTCGCTGCCCTCGAGCCCGCCCCCGCCGCCGCCCTCGCTGCCCTCGAGCCCGCCCCCGCCGCCGCCCTCGCTGCCCTCGAGCCCGCCCCCGCCGCCGCCCTCGCTGCCCTCGAGCCCGCCCCCGCCGCCGCCCTCGCTGCCCTCGAGCCCGCCCCCGCCGCCGCCCTCGCTGCCCTCGAGCCCGCCCCCGCCGCCGCCCTCGCTGCCCTCGAGCCCGCCCCCGCCGCCGCCCTCGCTGCCCTCGAGCCCGCCCCCGCCGCCGCCCTCGCTGCCCTCGAGCCCGCCCCCGCCGCCGCCCTCGCTGCCCTCGAGCCCGCCCCCGCCGCCGCCCTCGCTGCCCTCGAGCCCGCCCCCGCCGCCGCCCTCGCTGCCCTCGAGCCCGCCCCCGCCGCCGCCCTCGCTGCCCTCGAGCCCGCCCCCGCCGCCGCCCTCGCTGCCCTCGAGCCCGCCCCCGCCGCCGCCCTCGCTGCCCTCGAGCCCGCCCCCGCCGCCGCCCTCGCTGCCCTCGAGCCCGCCCCCGCCGCCGCCCTCGCTGCCCTCGAGCCCGCCCCCGCCGCCGCCCTCGCTGCCCTCGAGCCCGCCCCCGCCGCCGCCCTCGCTGCCCTCGAGCCCGCCCCCGCCGCCGCCCTCGCTGCCCTCGAGCCCGCCCCCGCCGCCGCCCTCGCTGCCCTCGAGCCCGCCCCCGCCGCCGCCCTCGCTGCCCTCGAGCCCGCCCCGCCCGCCGCCCGCCGCCCTCGCTGCCCTCGAGCCCGCCCCCGCCGCCGCCCTCGCTGCCCTCGAGCCCGCCCCCGCCGCCGCCCTCGCTGCCCTCGAGCCCGCCCCCGCCGCCGCCCTCGCTGCCCTCGAGCCCGCCCCCGCCGCCGCCCTCGCTGCCCTCGAGCCCGCCCCCGCCGCCGCCCTCGCTGCCCTCGAGCCCGCCCCCGCCGCCGCCCTCGCTGCCCTCGAGCCCGCCCCCGCCGCCGCCCTCGCTGCCCTCGAGCCCGCCCCCGCCGCCGCCCTCGCTGCCCTCGAGCCCGCCCCCGCCGCCGCCCTCGCTGCCCTCGAGCCCGCCCCCGCCGCCGCCCTCGCTGCCCTCGAGCCCGCCCCCGCCGCCGCCCTCGCTGCCCTCGAGCCCGCCCCCGCCGCCGCCCTCGCTGCCCTCGAGCCCGCCCCGCCGCCGCCCTCGCTGCCCTCGAGCCCGCCCCCGCCGCCGCCCTCGCTGCCCTCGAGCCCGCCCCCGCCGCCGCCCTCGCTGCCCTCGAGCCCGCCCCCGCCGCCGCCCTCGCTGCCCTCGAGCCCGCCCCCGCCGCCGCCCTCGCTGCCCTCGAGCCCGCCCCCGCCGCCGCCCTCGCTGCCCTCGAGCCCGCCCCCGCCGCCGCCCTCGCTGCCCTCGAGCCCGCCCCCGCCGCCGCCCTCGCTGCCCTCGAGCCCGCCCCCGCCGCCGCCCTCGCTGCCCTCGAGCCCGCCCCCGCCGCCGCCCTCGCTGCCCTCGAGCCCGCCCCCGCCGCCGCCCTCGCTGCCCTCGAGCCCGCCCCCGCCGCCGCCCTCGCTGCCCTCGAGCCCGCCCCCGCCGCCGCCCTCGCTGCCCTCGAGCCCGCCCCCGCCGCCGCCCTCGCTGCCCTCGAGCCCGCCCCCGCCGCCGCCCTCGCTGCCCTCGAGCCCGCCCCCGCCGCCGCCCTCGCTGCCCTCGAGCCCGCCCCCGCCGCCGCCCTCGCTGCCCTCGAGCCCGCCCCCGCCGCCGCCCTCGCTGCCCTCGAGCCCGCCCCCGCCGCCGCCCTCGCTGCCCTCGAGCCCGCCCCCGCCGCCGCCCTCGCTGCCCTCGAGCCCGCCCCCGCCGCCGCCCTCGCTGCCCTCGAGCCCGCCCCCGCCGCCGCCCTCGCTGCCCTCGAGCCCGCCCCCGCCGCCGCCCTCGCTGCCCTCGAGCCCGCCCCCGCCGCCGCCCTCGCTGCCCTCGAGCCCGCCCCCGCCGCCGCCCTCGCTGCCCTCGAGCCCGCCCCCGCCGCCGCCCTCGCTGCCCTCGAGCCCGCCCCCGCCGCCGCCCTCGCTGCCCTCGAGCCCGCCCCCGCCGCCGCCCTCGCTGCCCTCGAGCCCGCCCCCGCCGCCGCCCTCGCTGCCCTCGAGCCCGCCCCCGCCGCCGCCCTCGCTGCCCTCGAGCCCGCCCCCGCCGCCGCCCTCGCTGCCCTCGAGCCCGCCCCCGCCGCCGCCCTCGCTGCCCTCGAGCCCGCCCCCGCCGCCGCCCTCGCTGCCCTCGAGCCCGCCCCCGCCGCCGCCCTCGCTGCCCTCGAGCCCGCCCCCGCCGCCGCCCTCGCTGCCCTCGAGCCCGCCCCCGCCGCCGCCCTCGCTGCCCTCGAGCCCGCCCCCGCCGCCGCCCTCGCTGCCCTCGAGCCCGCCCCCGCCGCCGCCCTCGCTGCCCTCGAGCCCGCCCCCGCCGCCGCCCTCGCTGCCCTCGAGCCCGCCCCCGCCGCCGCCCTCGCTGCCCTCGAGCCCGCCCCCGCCGCCGCCCTCGCTGCCCTCGAGCCCGCCCCCGCCGCCGCCCTCGCTGCCCTCGAGCCCGCCCCCGCCGCCGCCCTCGCTGCCCTCGAGCCCGCCCCCGCCGCCGCCCTCGCTGCCCTCGAGCCCGCCCCCGCCGCCGCCCTCGCTGCCCTCGAGCCCGCCCCCGCCGCCGCCCTCGCTGCCCTCGAGCCCGCCCCCGCCGCCGCCCTCGCTGCCCTCGAGCCCGCCCCCGCCGCCGCCCTCGCTGCCCTCGAGCCCGCCCCCGCCGCCGCCCTCGCTGCCCTCGAGCCCGCCCCCGCCGCCGCCCTCGCTGCCCTCGAGCCCGCCCCCGCCGCCGCCCTCGCTGCCCTCGAGCCCGCCCCCGCCGCCGCCCTCGCTGCCCTCGAGCCCGCCCCCGCCGCCGCCCTCGCTGCCCTCGAGCCCGCCCCCGCCGCCGCCCTCGCTGCCCTCGAGCCCGCCCCCGCCGCCGCCCTCGCTGCCCTCGAGCCCGCCCCCGCCGCCGCCCTCGCTGCCCTCGAGCCCGCCCCCGCCGCCGCCCTCGCTGCCCTCGAGCCCGCCCCCGCCGCCGCCCTCGCTGCCCTCGAGCCCGCCCCCGCCGCCGCCCTCGCTGCCCTCGAGCCCGCCCCCGCCGCCGCCCTCGCTGCCCTCGAGCCCGCCCCCGCCGCCGCCCTCGCTGCCCTCGAGCCCGCCCCCGCCGCCGCCCTCGCTGCCCTCGAGCCCGCCCCCGCCGCCGCCCTCGCTGCCCTCGAGCCCGCCCCGCCGCCGCCCTCGCTGCCCTCGAGCCCGCCCCCGCCGCCGCCCTCGCTGCCCTCGAGCCCGCCCCCGCCGCCGCCCTCGCTGCCCTCGAGCCCGCCCCCGCCGCCGCCCTCGCTGCCCTCGAGCCCGCCCCGCCGCCCCGCCCTCGCTGCCCTCGAGCCCGCCCCCGCCGCCGCCCTCGCTGCCCTCGAGCCCGCCCCCGCCGCCGCCCTCGCTGCCCTCGAGCCCGCCCCCGCCGCCGCCCTCGCTGCCCTCGAGCCCGCCCCCGCCGCCGCCCTCGCTGCCCTCGAGCCCGCCCCCGCCGCCGCCCTCGCTGCCCTCGAGCCCGCCCCCGCCGCCGCCCTCGCTGCCCTCGAGCCCGCCCCCGCCGCCGCCCTCGCTGCCCTCGAGCCCGCCCCCGCCGCCGCCCTCGCTGCCCTCGAGCCCGCCCCCGCCGCCGCCCTCGCTGCCCTCGAGCCCGCCCCCGCCGCCGCCCTCGCTGCCCTCGAGCCCGCCCCCGCCGCCGCCCTCGCTGCCCTCGAGCCCGCCCCCGCCGCCGCCCTCGCTGCCCTCGAGCCCGCCCCCGCCGCCGCCCTCGCTGCCCTCGAGCCCGCCCCCGCCGCCGCCCTCGCTGCCCTCGAGCCCGCCCCCGCCGCCGCCCTCGCTGCCCTCGAGCCCGCCCCCGCCGCCGCCCTCGCTGCCCTCGAGCCCGCCCCCGCCGCCGCCCTCGCTGCCCTCGAGCCCGCCCCCGCCGCCGCCCTCGCTGCCCTCGAGCCCGCCCCCGCCGCCGCCCTCGCTGCCCTCGAGCCCGCCCCCGCCGCCGCCCTCGCTGCCCTCGAGCCCGCCCCCGCCGCCGCCCTCGCTGCCCTCGAGCCCGCCCCCGCCGCCGCCCTCGCTGCCCTCGAGCCCGCCCCCGCCGCCGCCCTCGCTGCCCTCGAGCCCGCCCCCGCCGCCGCCCTCGCTGCCCTCGAGCCCGCCCCCGCCGCCGCCCTCGCTGCCCTCGAGCCCGCCCCCGCCGCCGCCCTCGCTGCCCTCGAGCCCGCCCCCGCCGCCGCCCTCGCTGCCCTCGAGCCCGCCCCCGCCGCCGCCCTCGCTGCCCTCGAGCCCGCCCCCGCCGCCGCCCTCGCTGCCCTCGAGCCCGCCCCCGCCGCCGCCCTCGCTGCCCTCGAGCCCGCCCCCGCCGCCGCCCTCGCTGCCCTCGAGCCCGCCCCCGCCGCCGCCCTCGCTGCCCTCGAGCCCGCCCCCGCCGCCGCCCTCGCTGCCCTCGAGCCCGCCCCCGCCGCCGCCCTCGCTGCCCTCGAGCCCGCCCCCGCCGCCGCCCTCGCTGCCCTCGAGCCCGCCCCCGCCGCCGCCCTCGCTGCCCTCGAGCCCGCCCCCGCCGCCGCCCTCGCTGCCCTCGAGCCCGCCCCCGCCGCCGCCCTCGCTGCCCTCGAGCCCGCCCCCGCCGCCGCCCTCGCTGCCCTCGAGCCCGCCCCCGCCGCCGCCCTCGCTGCCCTCGAGCCCGCCCCCGCCGCCGCCCTCGCTGCCCTCGAGCCCGCCCCCGCCGCCGCCCTCGCTGCCCTCGAGCCCGCCCCCGCCGCCGCCCTCGCTGCCCTCGAGCCCGCCCCCGCCGCCGCCCTCGCTGCCCTCGAGCCCGCCCCCGCCGCCGCCCTCGCTGCCCTCGAGCCCGCCCCCGCCGCCGCCCTCGCTGCCCTCGAGCCCGCCCCCGCCGCCGCCCTCGCTGCCCTCGAGCCCGCCCCCGCCGCCGCCCTCGCTGCCCTCGAGCCCGCCCCCGCCGCCGCCCTCGCTGCCCTCGAGCCCGCCCCCGCCGCCGCCCTCGCTGCCCTCGAGCCCGCCCCCGCCGCCGCCCTCGCTGCCCTCGAGCCCGCCCCCGCCGCCGCCCTCGCTGCCCTCGAGCCCGCCCCCGCCGCCGCCCTCGCTGCCCTCGAGCCCGCCCCCGCCGCCGCCCTCGCTGCCCTCGAGCCCGCCCCCGCCGCCGCCCTCGCTGCCCTCGAGCCCGCCCCCGCCGCCGCCCTCGCTGCCCTCGAGCCCGCCCCCGCCGCCGCCCTCGCTGCCCTCGAGCCCGCCCCCGCCGCCGCCCTCGCTGCCCTCGAGCCCGCCCCCGCCGCCGCCCTCGCTGCCCTCGAGCCCGCCCCCGCCGCCGCCCTCGCTGCCCTCGAGCCCGCCCCCGCCGCCGCCCTCGCTGCCCTCGAGCCCGCCCCCGCCGCCGCCCTCGCTGCCCTCGAGCCCGCCCCCGCCGCCGCCCTCGCTGCCCTCGAGCCCGCCCCCGCCGCCGCCCTCGCTGCCCTCGAGCCCGCCCCCGCCGCCGCCCTCGCTGCCCTCGAGCCCGCCCCCGCCGCCGCCCTCGCTGCCCTCGAGCCCGCCCCCGCCGCCGCCCTCGCTGCCCTCGAGCCCGCCCCCGCCGCCGCCCTCGCTGCCCTCGAGCCCGCCCCCGCCGCCGCCCTCGCTGCCCTCGAGCCCGCCCCCGCCGCCGCCCTCGCTGCCCTCGAGCCCGCCCCCGCCGCCGCCCTCGCTGCCCTCGAGCCCGCCCCCGCCGCCGCCCTCGCTGCCCTCGAGCCCGCCCCCGCCGCCGCCCTCGCTGCCCTCGAGCCCGCCCCCGCCGCCGCCCTCGCTGCCCTCGAGCCCGCCCCCGCCGCCGCCCTCGCTGCCCTCGAGCCCGCCCCCGCCGCCGCCCTCGCTGCCCTCGAGCCCGCCCCCGCCGCCGCCCTCGCTGCCCTCGAGCCCGCCCCCGCCGCCGCCCTCGCTGCCCTCGAGCCCGCCCCCGCCGCCGCCCTCGCTGCCCTCGAGCCCGCCCCCGCCGCCGCCCTCGCTGCCCTCGAGCCCGCCCCCGCCGCCGCCCTCGCTGCCCTCGAGCCCGCCCCCGCCGCCGCCCTCGCTGCCCTCGAGCCCGCCCCCGCCGCCGCCCTCGCTGCCCTCGAGCCCGCCCCCGCCGCCGCCCTCGCTGCCCTCGAGCCCGCCCCCGCCGCCGCCCTCGCTGCCCTCGAGCCCGCCCCCGCCGCCGCCCTCGCTGCCCTCGAGCCCGCCCCCGCCGCCGCCCTCGCTGCCCTCGAGCCCGCCCCCGCCGCCGCCCTCGCTGCCCTCGAGCCCGCCCCCGCCGCCGCCCTCGCTGCCCTCGAGCCCGCCCCCGCCGCCGCCCTCGCTGCCCTCGAGCCCGCCCCCGCCGCCGCCCTCGCTGCCCTCGAGCCCGCCCCCGCCGCCGCCCTCGCTGCCCTCGAGCCCGCCCCCGCCGCCGCCCTCGCTGCCCTCGAGCCCGCCCCCGCCGCCGCCCTCGCTGCCCTCGAGCCCGCCCCCGCCGCCGCCCTCGCTGCCCTCGAGCCCGCCCCCGCCGCCGCCCTCGCTGCCCTCGAGCCCGCCCCCGCCGCCGCCCTCGCTGCCCTCGAGCCCGCCCCCGCCGCCGCCCTCGCTGCCCTCGAGCCCGCCCCCGCCGCCGCCCTCGCTGCCCTCGAGCCCGCCCCCGCCGCCGCCCTCGCTGCCCTCGAGCCCGCCCCCGCCGCCGCCCTCGCTGCCCTCGAGCCCGCCCCCGCCGCCGCCCTCGCTGCCCTCGAGCCCGCCCCCGCCGCCGCCCTCGCTGCCCTCGAGCCCGCCCCCGCCGCCGCCCTCGCTGCCCTCGAGCCCGCCCCCGCCGCCGCCCTCGCTGCCCTCGAGCCCGCCCCCGCCGCCGCCCTCGCTGCCCTCGAGCCCGCCCCCGCCGCCGCCCTCGCTGCCCTCGAGCCCGCCCCCGCCGCCGCCCTCGCTGCCCTCGAGCCCGCCCCCGCCGCCGCCCTCGCTGCCCTCGAGCCCGCCCCCGCCGCCGCCCTCGCTGCCCTCGAGCCCGCCCCCGCCGCCGCCCTCGCTGCCCTCGAGCCCGCCCCCGCCGCCGCCCTCGCTGCCCTCGAGCCCGCCCCCGCCGCCGCCCTCGCTGCCCTCGAGCCCGCCCCCGCCGCCGCCCTCGCTGCCCTCGAGCCCGCCCCCGCCGCCGCCCTCGCTGCCCTCGAGCCCGCCCCCGCCGCCGCCCTCGCTGCCCTCGAGCCCGCCCCCGCCGCCGCCCTCGCTGCCCTCGAGCCCGCCCCCGCCGCCGCCCTCGCTGCCCTCGAGCCCGCCCCCGCCGCCGCCCTCGCTGCCCTCGAGCCCGCCCCCGCCGCCGCCCTCGCTGCCCTCGAGCGGGCCACCCCCGCCGCTGCTGCCCTCGTTGCCCTCGAGCCCGCCCCCGCCGCCGCCCTCGCTGCCCTCGAGCCCGTCCCCGCCGCCACCTTTGAGCCCATCCCCGCCGCCGCCCTTGAGCCCGCCCCCGCCGCCACCCTCACTGCCCTCGAGCCCGGCGCTTGCCGGGCCTCCGCCTTCCAGCCTGCCGCCCTTGAGCCCGGCGCCAGCTGTGCCACGGCTGTCTAGCCCGCCGCCGGATCTTGCACCAAAATTCCGGTTTTCACCACCACCACCACCACCGCCACCTCCTTTGGCACATGTTATGCCACCTTTACCTGGATTACCATTTCCTGAGCCACCTTTAATATCTTCATCACCTCCCCAATCATTGCCATCAGTCCCTCACAGTGCACCAGTGACTCCTTCAGCTAGCCCTAAAAGCCCCTTACCATTTCCTTCTGGTTCTCTTTTTCCTCCAAACCCTCCAGTTATTCCGATCCCCCAACTCTTTCCACGTAATCCACCATCACCTCCAAGCCTCCCACCATCTCCACCCAACCCACCAGTACCTCCAAGGCCCCCACCATCCCCACCAAACCCACCATCACCTCCAAGCCCCCCACCATTCCCACCCAACCCACCATCACCTCCGAGCCCCCCACCATCCCCACCCAACCCACCATCACCTCCAAGCCCCCCACCATTACCTCCAAGGCCCCCACCATCCGCACCCAACCCTCCAACACCTCCAAGCCCCCAACCATCCTCACCCAACCCACCATCGCCTCCAGGGATTCCGTCCCCGAACCCCCCAGCACCAAGCAGATCACCTAAACCATCCCGCAAGCCACGAAAACCTGCACGATTCCCCAATCCAGCACTAACTCTACCACCATCACCAAACCACCAGCTTACTCCTCCATTACCACCAAACCAGAGGCTTATCATCGAGGTGAGGTATATGTTTTACCATTGCATGTATGGGCAGTCATTCACTGGATGTTGGAGGTATGCGGCGACTAGTGTGCAGAATTTAAGTGAAAGTAATGTGGTCTCATAAACAACACGCTTCCAGATGCCATGGTAGCCGTACTTGTTCATCATACACTATCACAATATAAGGTGCAGGAAGCACCATGTCAACATCTTAAGAGGCCTTTGCGGCACTCATCTATTCCAATGAAGGCTTTTACATCAGTCAAGCACAGTGAATCCTTGTGTAGAAGATGCTGCTTGGTCCTTAGTGTGACATATGACTGTGTACATGCCATACTTGGTTACAAATTTAAGTAACTCCGCTATGCCCCATCCCCAGATTTACATTGTCGTCATTGATGCTTCTGGTGGACTTACTGTCCTTGAGGTCACAACAATATTGAAGGGTTTTAAGGAGAAGGCGGCCAGAGCACATGGTAGGCTGGGATCCGGAAAAGCAAAAATGCATCACAGGTATATATAAATATATATACACACATATATATACATATGTGCATGCCTGCATAGGTTTATGCATACCCTCACACCTGGCCCCCATCCTAGGCACGTCAAGACCACTGAGTGATGAACCTCTGCTTCTAAGTGTATTTAATCTCAAAAACGATCTTATTAACTACCACCCTTTATACACATGTGCTCCGCTGGTCCCCCTTGCCCCGCTACATGAAACAATTCGTCTGTCTATGATATATCCAACATCGCCAGGAGTTCCAGTCTCCCGGATATTTATATCTGAGGTTTGGATAGATGGTGAGGACATTACCTCCGGCCTTTTGGATCACCGCCGTTCATTAGTTCAGGAGCTGTGGCAGCACGATTCTGAAACACCATACAACAATGTCCCTCGGCCATGGTCTGCAATGGAGATCAACAGTGCATTTGGCAACGATGCCTCGGATGTCATACACCTGAGCCAGGCACGCAGGTTTGCTGCCAACGACCCTATTGCAACAGTGCAGGTGGGTAATAGCAGCATGTGCTCAACGTACAGCTTGCTGCTATTCATAGATATAACATATGCAATCACTCATCTTATGCTCTGTCTTTGTCTTTTCTATCTGGCCACCGGTATGCTTTGCAGGCCCTGGAGGCTTTCGAGGAGGTGCTGTTCAGTAGCTTAAGTTCATCGGCAAACAGTTCTCCAGGCCACATTTTAAGCAACAGTGACAGTGGCATCACCAGTAGCAGTGTTGTTGGTGGGATTGTGGGTGTGCGCCAGCTTGTGGAAAGAGATATCCCCATAACTTCGGATGACGGCTCAGTCCTGTCACTCAATGGAAAGCTGACCATCGAATATGTTGTGTTATCATATGAAGATGTTCCACAGCCGCCGTCACCTCCACCGCCATCACCTAGGCCACCAAATCCGCCAGGCATAAAAAATCCGCCTCGCCCACCTCGCAATCCAACAATGCCTAAGCCTCCTCCGCGGGTGCCAAACAGGCCAACCCCATTCAACAGTGACACATTCATCGAAGAACTGGGTAAGATACTGCAAAGTTTTAAGGTCACTTAGTAAAGGAATCCTGTTTCTGTGCGGTACCTTTCTTGCGGTACCTCATCGATTGACTTATGTAAATGCATGTGTCCAGACATTTGTACCTTTAATCCATGTGTTTCACGCATCAAAATGTTCTTTCTACCCCTTGTATTATGCCTGGCAGGCGCAGCAGAGGTCTATCATGTGTTGCGGCCGCCTTCAGCCCCACAGCAGCCGCCATCCCCATCACTACCGCCCAGCCAGCCTCCCAAGCTAACAACCTTCATACACGTCAATGACATGCCAGGACATGGCGCCAAGGGTGCCACCAGGTATGTGCCATTCAAAGCATCAGATTCACATTCAACACGCATGCATTTGATTCTTTAATTGAAATTTGTATAGTGGAAGGCCTTTGCTACTGGTATACTGAAGAAGGGTGAACTCATAGTATAATCAATCGTATTCTCTTACTGACTCAGTTGGATGTCCCATGCATGAGTTATTAAAGAGAACTGGGTATTATCCGGGATACAATCTGCCTGGTTAAATGCAAAGTGTTGTTTCCACCATCTCACGGCAAGGCCTGCTGGTAACATGCAATTCAAAGTCGTGCTCCCAGACATCATTCTTTGGCTTGCCTTCACAATGTTTTGAAGCTCACCGGCGGTGATGTGTGCAGGCCTATTGTTTGGTGGGATGACCCCGATTTTGGCTCCCAGCTGCGGCCTTACAAAGCGCTCCAGTTGGTAGACTGGAACAAGCGGCCCTGCCCGATCCTGCTGAATGTTTGCCGAGGCTGCACTCGTGCATGGAGGGCCCAGAAGGCGTCAACTGTTGTGACGGTGTTCTTCCGGGAGCCCGTACAAATTGATGAAATCAAGATAATTGAATTGAAGCACCCATCCGTTTCATTGGTGGGTCCATGTAACATATGCATAATGCATAAGCTGTGCTGTATCTTTCACTCATGTTTGAGCACGCATGTATGTTTTTGAAATATATTGCTTTTATTCAGTATAACCTATCAACGGATTACCATGCATTGTAGTGATTGAGAGCCGCAAAGGCCTCTCGAGATGCTGATGGCGTGTATCTGCACATCTATATTGTGCTAGAGTGTGTACGACTACTACATGCATGCTCATGATGATGAGCCCTCTACCCCCCTGCATAAGGACACCCTTAAACCCCATTTTTCATGGAACGCATCCTCTTCGTCAGGTCCCCAACTAAGAAGGAAAATCTCCCAGCAAACAACTGAACTGCCTGCTGTACCACAAGTAAAAGGAACTTTCCATCACCTATCAGATCCCTTTATGATTTCTAACTCCTGCACACCCTGTCCATCCTTCCTGCCATGGTGGGCCCCAGGTCCGGCTGCTGGCGTGGCCCATCAACCCAACCAGCCCCAGCACCCCAGCTGCCGGACGGATCAGCTATGACTACCTAGGCTCACCTGTTTACAATGCCACTGCCAACTCCCCCACTGGCATGGATCCCACCAAGTGCAATGATGCTCTCATAGTCACTCTTCCACCCAACCGTGCTGGAACATTGCTGCCAGTACCAGAATGGGGCAGCCAGGAGAACCTCCCCAACCGCTTGAGTCGCACAGCTGTGGCTGGGGTGGAGGTGACCGTCCAGGCACCACACACTCCTGCCCTTGCGACTTTCATTGAGTCAATTCGTTTCAAAGGAAGGGTATTATACCCCAAGGATCCTGGAGTATACGAGGTTTGGGTGTAAGCCACCTACTGTAAGTCCCAACCTCTATACTCTATTAAACATTGGCTGGAGAGGAGCATCAAGGAATGGTCAATGAATGGCTATGGGCCAAGGGGATAGCCAAGGGGATGAAGTGGGAACAGGCACCATCAGGCAGCGTCATCAAGTGGCGGGTGTTGCATCAGTTTAGGAAGTCACCTTGCTTGGGAAGCATATAGTACATGTATACTTCATAACCCCAACCCATGAGTTTGTGCCTTTAAATCCAAATTATGGAGTGGAAATCTGCTCAAGTTTCTGTATGTCCTGTCAGTCCTGTCTATCCCCTGCTGCCCACAGAGGAGGCTGTTATGCACTGCCAATTGCTATACATATGGATCTTCTGCATGACACATGCTTTGCCATGCCACAGCAAGGTGTTGATAGCTGCATGTGTCAATGATCTCTGCAATCGATATACATACAAGGCAGCATTCAAACTTGGCCATGCTGTGCCTTTCCATCCTTCTGTTGCATACTGGGTATTAAGGGGTCTTACACTGTGGGCGACTTACCCTACAAAGACTGGGTGTACATGATTTATGGTTGAGATGGCTTGGAGGTCCACACCTACCATAGCATGTAAACCCTAAGTACTCACTATCAGCACCGTTTCCCCTCAAAACAATTCACCGAAACCCTACACCAACGCACCATGAAATGGGGCTGAAAGGTCCTGCAAGCAACCACAACTGCTCGTTTATTTGTTGTTATATGTTGGATGTGCGATGTTCTGAGCGAATTTTGTTTTCAACGCATGTGGATGTTATCGTGGTGCCTGTGCATGCCAAATACACCCAATACTTAGGATGAATACGCCGTGTGACTGGGCCAAGGATGGGCACCTGGCCAGCATGCAAGTTCACCTGTAATAAATTGCTGTGGATGTCGCGCTATGTTGTATCTCTGTTATATTCGCCTACAGCAAAGGCTCGATCAAAAGATGATGACCAGGTGTCACCTCGGATACTACCCGTAGATACCCCAGGATCTCACCTTGCTTTTTAAAACAGGCATTCATAGTCTAAAGCAGGTGTTCATCATTGAGCCGCTCATTTCAATGCTCACACTTGGCTCAGGCCAAATAAAGTGTATCCAGACTCAGAACTCCAATATGCAGGATCGAAAGGGGAGATCGAAAGCATACTAAATATTTGTGCCAAACGAGGCCATCTCCGCACATCTTAGACTCACGATATCAGCTCACGTTACATATCCACACCAAATCTTTGATCCGCATATGTGACACGTCCAGAATCATGCCGCAGGCGATATATTATCGCTCTCAAGCCTTCACTGCATTAACGCAGTGCAATTGCCAATTATTGCAATTCCGTTATATAGCTCAACCACCCTACGAACATATCCCACACCGTCACATCCCGTATGCACTCCCCTATCCTAAACACATGTTGTAGCATTATTGTTACAGCGGGCTCTAGACACATTTTGTACGGAGTACAGCCAACGGGTGCATCACCTAAAGCTGCACGAACTACAGGCAGGAAAGGGAAAATGCACTGAAACAAAAGACACAAAAAGACCTGCATAAAAAACGGCCGACGTGCATATTGTCAGGCAGGGGGAATTAGCTCAAGCAGATCTGCTATGGACAACGTACTACGACCACAACCCAGCAAAAACTGAAAGAAATGTCCATCCATGTTATGTCTCATTAAGTGGTTGGGGATTAGGGGTTCAGCTCCGGCACCATATTGGGGCCCTCACCCCAGAATGTCATTTACAACTCGTAGGAAGGGGTGATGTATGTGGCCCTACTACATTCCATTCACGACGTGGCAGGCATGGAGCGGCGAAAGACCGCAAGCAAACCCCAAGTCAACAATTGCCCGGTAGATGGCACGTTCCAGCAGCTGAGCCCTAACACTAACTGCTGGATATATACTCGCATGTACGAATCTATGTCCAGTATAAATTGCTGACTTGATGACTAACATTACTCGACCAACCTCCAGATTTCATTGTCAATGAGCAACCCACCGTGGCTGTGACACGGCATGTGAACTTACCCCAGTACCTTATCTGAGCCATGGTTATAAGCCCGGTACCCGTTCATGCAGGCGAGATTTGGTGCACCGACACTTTGACAAGCGGACCGATCACCTCTACCTGCTCGTCATTATTTCAGTTAATGTTGGCCCTCACAACCCAGCCCAACCCCAACCAATCCTTATGCCTAATGTCCTAATCATCCCTATCAGCGCAAAGCCCGGAGCGTGGCGTTAGAAGGACACTGCTCCTCGGAGGGTATTACTATTGAGAAGTGGCTCTGATCCACCAGTACAAGCCGCAACGCACCGTTACGCCGCATCTGCAATTCCATTACCTTTCGTGCAACAAAATCCATTGCTCTGCGGTTAGGATGGTCCCAGGGAGAACGGAACTTTGATGTTGCTTCAAACAAGCTACAGGATTGACAGTCCTAAATTGGTCCCCCTATGCCTCTGGGAGTTCTCGCCATAAGGAGCTGTGTTCGAACCCAAAGGAAGGAAGGGAAAGCTTTACCCCATGGCTGCCGACAATCGAATTTCACAAGGTACGCCGTTGATTGTGTGCACGTTCAAAGCCCATAACGTGCATCCGTTGCAACAGGTCGCAGGATGAACCAACAAAATCCCGGATTCCGCCTTCTCAACAGCCGCTGCACAAAACCACTTACGACGCGGCGGGCTGTCACGCATGTAGGCCCCAAACGCTTTACCCTCTTTCCAGCTCACCGCTTGGCGGCCGCCTTGAGTACCGTCACGTCGATATCCACGTCACTGTACACCACATCCTCGTAGTAATTGCCCATGTTGGCGGCCATATTACGGAAGATATTACTGGCGGTGACCTTGACGCGTCAGTTAGGGAAAGCATGATTGCGTAGCAGCACTGAACTGTGCGAATGCACAGATCTCCGGGCAGACAGGTCATGGCATGCACTGAAAATGAAGTGAATAAGCGCTTAAAGCTATGCACAAGTGCGGACGATTGTATTACATAAAGTCGATGTGATTTGTGTGCGTAGGGTTGGGGTTGACGCTTAGTCAGGAACCCCGTCATTTCCCATAGCCCTCTCTTGCGGATGTACACTAGGGCGCGAGCTCTATAAGACCAATTTGTGACCACCAGATAAGTGGAGACCCGGCGCGATGGTGCTTGTGTATGCAAGGACGGACAGGCAAACAACGAAGAAAGCTGTATATGCCGGTCCCCTGCCAGAGGAGCACGCACAACAAAGGGAAACGACGTATAGCATAGCCGCATCGGCACGCACAGCGCGCGTATGGGTATCATGCCTATGCGCCAATGCGCCTGCAAGCCCGCAGCCCCCACCACCCCAAATCGCGCTGCTACCAAGGCCCTACCTTCGCGAACGACTTGCCCAGCAGCTGCAGCACGGCGCTCTGTCCCGGCGGCATAAAGAAGCCATGTGCCAGACCAGCGCCATGTACCCCCACAAGCACGCCCGTCCGGAATATCGTCTGAAGCTGCATGTTGAACGACTCGTCGCTGAAGTCACCCTCGACAAATTTGAAAAGGACATTCGTTCGCCGGCATCCGCCGTTAATGATGTTGTCCAACTCCCACAATCTGTCCAATGCGATCGCATTGTTGCCAATTATGTACGATTGTGAGCTGCCTCCACCATCGCCAGCCTCTCCATTCACGTCACCGTCGTTACCGTCACGACTCTCCCCGACAACGCTATTGCAACCCTCCCCGCCGCCACTCCCGTTATCGTTTGTATTGCCGCCGCCAGCGCCAGAACTGCTACAACCACCGCTACTGGCGTCCTGCAGCATCTGCCGCCGGGGCCAAATATCCGTACTGTCAATGCGAGTGAGTCCCTCTTTCCGCTTCAGCTTTGGATAGTAGTGCTGCTGCTGTGAAAAGCCTTGAAGATTCCTCCGATGCCCTGCTGCTGCCGTTGAGTCCGTCTCGTTCATTGTCTGCCGCGCCGAGTTCATGGCGCCGCCGTGCACAGGGTTCACGTTCACCAGTGACAACGCATATTCCTGTACAAGAATTGAGTTGCAGATGAAAGGACAGCACACTCAGTAAGCATCCATACCATGATACGGCATAGCTGCACGAAACATTTCATCAACGGATGGATTTGATACGTATGCACATACCACGCGTCAGACAAATGTTTCCACGTGTCCTGGCTACATTAAGACATGCATGCACGCGTACTCCCCATGCACATAAACTCAGAATATTTCCGTTAGGGTAAGGCTAGAGCCCGGCTTGGTCCGATACGACGTTTAAGACACGCATGCCCGTACATGGACAGCAAACGCTCACTCCCGCCCGCGCGCTTCCCCACCGATTTGATGGTCCGCTCAAAGCGCTGCCGCAGGCAGCTCTCTGCGTTCCATTCCTGCACCGCAGAAAGGACGCCTGCCACCACTGCGGCCTCGTTGCGCACCATGCGCATGGATATCCAGCTCGTGGATGCGTTCAGCAATAGCCGCACCAGCTCCAGTTGCCTACAGGTTCATAGAGGCCACCCGTGAATATGTGCACCGTAAATAACGAATGAAGGCGGATGAATGCAAAACATTGTGGCATGACCGCCATTGGAAAACGACATCGGAAAGACATAGGATTAGATCACCATCTTTCGAGGTTTGGTGAAAGCCTTGCCAGGCTGTGGTTACCGAGTGAAGGGTTGCCGTGATCTGCCACCTATTACTGTTCATGCTATTCATGCTATCTATATGCTTTCAGACTATTCCTTGCACACTTACTGGGATATTACAGCTAGTACTATCCTACTCCATACCGGCAGCCTCGGCCTTGTGCACTCCACATCCCAGCCCTCTCTACACCACAGCGCGTATGAAGTCAGAACATCGCGTTGATTCCGGCTGCAAGGAAATGCCCAGTACCTTCTACTGAGCCAGACCACGTTCTTGAGAATAATGCCGCCAGTCGGCGGATGCAAGCCGCGCACCCCGGCCTCCTCCGCCGCGGGGCCCGCCACCGCCTCCGCTGACGGCGGCGTGATGAGTAAACGCGCCGACGAATCCCCCTCACCGTACAGCTGTCGTAGCCAGTGACTGAAGCCCATGACCACGGGACTTTCGCATCCGACAGTATCGGGGTTCACATTGTAGCCGATGCCACCGGCGGAGGCGTAGACGTGGAAGGCCGAGCGGAAGCAGGTGTTGGGCGGAAAGGGGTCACTGGCTAGGATGCGGAGCTGATGAGGGCGGGAGACACGCGACCACGTCTCCAAGAAGGAAGTGACGGGGGACCGGTCGGCGATCACAACCTGCGATAAGGGCAAATCAGGGATGTGGCCGAGGCGCCTGCGTGCACGCACCGCGTGCTGATATGCAGGCACCACGCAGCTCGCTGTGCAAATGTTCACCATTCAGACACTTAACTCCCCCCAAGGTACAGATAGCTAGACAACTCCAGCACATCCACTGCCCAGTACCTGCACTCCGTGCACCCCCACGTCTTTTGGATCAAGAGCCGCCAAGAAGGAAAATGCCATGGACACCACCTCCATCTCATGTACATAGCTGGTGTGGCGGTCGCGCATCACGAACATGGTGGGCGTTGTCACCAGCGTCGAGGAGTTCGGCGAGCATGCTTGGAAGACGGTTGGGCTGTCCTGCGGGCTGTACAGCAGTTGCACTAAGCAGCGAGGACAGCTGTGCCAAGTATTACTGGCTTGATGTGGTGGATGCTCACGTGATGCGGGAAGTGGTGAGCACAATATTGGAATCAAATAACAGGTGCTTCGAAATGGAAAGATGCGCGTGATGTAGGATAGGAAAGCCGTAAGAGCTCGGCCGAATTCATTACCCAGCGGCCGGCGTGATAACGACGCCCCATGGGAGGGCACGGACGAGGCAACCCCAAAGGGAAATACAGGAATGTGCAGCGTGCCTTATGCTCAGTGGCGGGTCGGCCCGCATTGCGGGTTCAGCAATGCTAGAAGCACCTCACATTCTGAGATCAGCCATCATGCTAGGTTTCCCCTATTTATTTCCTTCATCTTCATTTTGTCGTTTGGACTTTTCCTCCTGAAAGATAACAACATTTCAAGTTACTAATCACCTGCTTTGCCTCTTCTCTTCACAGATACACGTACAAACGCCCTTAAAAGAGCACACACGACGACCACCACCGCCACCACCGCCACGTAAACACATCATGGGGCCACGAGGTTCACCTGTGTCGCATTGCCCCACCACACGTCGTGGTGGATATTTTGCAACCAGTGCAGCTCCTTGGTCAACTTGGCGGCCGACGTCACGTTGACCAAGGCGCACGCCACCTTGACAGAACCAAACTCTGGAAGCGGAAAATTCTTTAACAGGATATCTACGATTAGCAAAGAAATGCGGGGGAAAATCTCATGACGCGAGAATCCGATGCCGATACACAATACGATGGATGATATCGGCCATTGCCGGGAATGTGAGATACACCTTCAATCATTTCCACCTTCGTGCTCCAAGTACACGGTCACGATTTCAGACCTTACCTTCCCTCTCGTTCTTCAAAAACTTGCAGCTGTCAAGCACGAGATTTTGGCTTCTGCATAAGGAGATCGATGCTCTCGTCGAGTTCCCATGCCGAGCAAATGGTGCCGTGAAGCAGTCGATGGCTGACAGGCATGCTGACTGCTGCTTACAAAGTATGTTGTCATCATCCAGATGTGCGAGGGGTGTTGACCCGCAGATGCTGTACCGGCTCCGTCGTATGTTCTCGAGGTACGGCAGGCCAAGGTAGTTGCTGCATGTAACGCTTGGCTTGAAACCCCCCACTCGTTTCTTGAGTCGATACTGGGCCCTAGAAACGAAGCCAGAGGGCTGGTATTCCGCGCACGGTCAGTGCGCGCACACACATAACCATAGTGCACCGACTAGAGCAGCAACTTCAATAACTCACCCGTGACAGCTGGGAACTCCAGCTCGTGTTACGCTGCGCCGTGATCCATCGCTTATCTACCTTCTTTTGACAGTAAATTTGAACCGGGACACTTAAGGCAAGCAGGACAAGATACAGTGCGCATGCTTGCATCCTAACTCCCACAGAACCCTGCCTTCACCGGCCGCAAAAGTAAATACACCTGTGGATCACATAATCCATATATTTGTCCTTCTGAACTGGTATGGAATCCTAAGGGAAAAAATAAATTTCAAACTGAACCTGCCACGGCCCAAAAAATCATGTGCACATATCCAAGCATACTTACTTTACCAGGAAATATCTATGTAATGTTCGAGTGGAAAAGATGACAGAAATTGAGTTTTCAAACAAGCACAGGATCAGCGAAACCTTGCACATGAAAGTCCTTCAGAAGATTTGGACACGGAAGGCAACGATTTAGGTTTTGATACGACAAATCAAACCAATAACACATGACTGGGTTACCGGGAAGAAATGTTTATTTATGTATGTGACTGCTTGCCAAGCTTTGTATCATACCGTTATAAATCGTATACCTCGGGCGGTAAGAAGGTCCTGTCAGTTATATAATAATAGTGACATCGTGCGATTTCACTACAATTTCGAAAAAAACGACAGGGACACCAGTTTGCGTTGATTGGACCATGTTCAGGTCTACTTTTCGTGGCACTTTTCGCAGCCACCACTCAATGTATGTCTCCAAGGCAGAATGATGAGCCATAACCAAGTTAAACGCAGATATTGTTTTCTTGTGATGTAAGGGTGATAGTGGCGACGTTTCAGGTGTATTAGAGATGAATACTTTTGAGGGCAATGGTTTTCACACTGCTGCGTTTGGGGGTTCAGTGGTCTTTATAGTGGGTCCCGAAGTCAGGGTCGTCAATTTCAGGCCAAATTTTGGAAATGGAATTAATGTGCCCTGTGTAGAAGATCTGCACTGTTTTTTGCTGTGTGTGCTGTCTGCAGGGTTTGTGTTGGCAGGTCGAGATGCACTTGATCAAGGTTCGCCGATTCACGTCAAATTTTGGCGTTGGTTCGTGTCAACTTTTGGAAACAGATTGCCAACAATTCTGGCGACTGGCTCTTCGAGACTGTGTCCCAATAATGGCCTGACATGTTCACAATATCTATCACAGGACATTAGCGCAGGTTGGCCATTGGCCACGATTACGTAAAATACTTTTCATCTGCTACCGCAAGAACATAGTTTTACGCCAGAAAAGCACGTACAAGTGAGCACTGTGGCTGATGGTGTCTACGCTGCAGGATCGATCCTGGGATAGCTAGCCACACATAAGACACATGCATTTATTGCAACCCAGAGGCTTCCTGCTTGCTGGCTAGGATTAGAATGCATGGTTCCTATGCGATAGCATCTATCCTATGTATCCTTACACTTTGGAGAGGGGTAGCAAAGTCAAGATGCTGCCAGCTTCAAGGCGAGCCACCAGGCCGTGCACAAAGCATGCATTCCAACACTGCACATAACCTCCTAACCCAAACAAGGCTTCTGGCCGTACTCAGGCATCAAGTTCTCACTCAGTGACGGAGCTGCCAACAAACTCAGAACAACCAAGACAGGTACTGTGTTCCCACCAAGGAAGCAAACTGGAATGACCCAGAGACGCACCCCAACACAACAAGGTGCATGCCGCCAAGCTGCTCCTGAAGTAGGCAGAGAGTGCCAAACTATGTTCGGCAGAGAGCTCGCCCATCTATCCACTGCCCGACATCATGCATCTACCTGGGTGCCCGGACGCATTTCAACATGCGTAACTGCGAGGCAAAGGCAAACGCAGCTTAGGCCATGTGCATGATGGCTCTGGTCTCTGGTCTCATGGCTCTGGTCTGCGGGGTTCAGGTCCCTGCCCAAATCGCTGCAGGTCTGGTATGTAGTGCTCAAGCCGCTTGTTGTAGCACATGAATAGCCGTCCGATCTGAAGGCGTCCCGAATGGGTTTCTGAGGGTGTGTCTGCTGCCAAATTTGCATGGAAACCGGCCATGGAGCTCTGTCCGCAAGAAGGGTGGTCGAGCGCATTATGCTACTGTCCTCTAGGGCATGATAGCTGCGCCGTGGCATGTTGTTGCTGCCCTATTGTTGACAGAGACCATCTGCGGCCGCTGATGGCATGTTGGCTTGAGGTACGGGGCGGGTTTCCGGCAGGCAGGGTTTGTGCACAGGGACTGGCACTGGCACCGGGGAGCACGAATTAGTATTCGGGCTGGCATGTTCAGGTAAACTAATTTAGGGTTTCTAAATCTTGCACTACGTAACAACTTCGAATTCTACCACTGGATTTGCACTCCTATGGTTATCGGGCAGTTCCGGACCTAGTGAATGTTGAGGCTGTTCGGAAAAGGCTGTCACATAGCGCCAATTTTCAGAGTGATCATATGTAAGATACGCGTTGGCATAGAACAAACGCCTACCTGCAAGCAGTTACCTGCACGCAATGTCGTACCAGTAGTACCGCACAGCGGTTCCAGCTGCTAGGAAGGAGAATGCAGCCGCCATCAAAAACACTAAAGAGATTCATGAGCCGCAGGAGCATGCCATGCCAGCAGAACACAACACTGACAGCCCCTGAAAAGGTTCGTGCGCCATGTTTTGGTTTCAGGTATCAGCCATCCAAGCATAGCTTACCTTTCTCAGTTCAGCAGCCAGGACCTGCTGGCCCAACGGTGAGAACATGACGTCATAGCACGCACGGGGCCAAGACATGAGGTAAGGCGAGGTGGCTTTCTGTGTCGGATCGTTAACTTTTATAAGTGAGCAACAGTGGTAGTCTACAGTATAGCCATGCGTGAATGCGAAAAGGTTCGGGAATGCGAAACAAGCCGGCGCACGGTGCCCCTTCCTGGACCGTCCCAGACCCATTTGCGTATCTGCGGGGCGTGATGCAGCTACAGCAAGTATGCTTACCAGCGAAATTCATTTGGGCAGCTCCTGAGGCTTTCCAAGGAGCCTGTAGGAGTCCAAGGAGAAGTGGTCCTGGTGCAAATGGACTTTCCCAAGGGGAGGCGTTCCATGACTTGGGGATGGCCCCATACCTCGTGATTTCGTCATTTGGGTACCTGATAGTATGGGTGATTGTTTCAAGGCTTCCTGATTGGGGAAAACCCGACAGGGGGCATCCGTTTGTGTTTTACGGGACGCAAACCCCCGTTTGCGTCAAAAATAAACGGCCGGAAGCCGGTACGGAGCCGAAATCACCAGGAACTACGCACGACTCAGCTAAACGACATAGGAAAAGGCCGAATAACAAAAATTAACTTCACAAGTTAACATTATGGGGTTGATTTGAAGGCTGCGCTTGTAGAAACGTGAAAGCCCTCTTCTTCCGGGTTCGAATCTCCGAATAGCTAACCCTGTTGTCAATACGCGCAGAATATCTATTCGCTTGTATAACATTAGGATAAAGTTTTCAAAAGTAGGAATCTTCGTGCCCGGCAAATGTCCTTGACTTCATACTGTAGGCTTACACTTCAGGTGCAGCGTATTTCTCGACGTAAAATATCTTCCAGCCGGACACCTTATAGATCTGTACGTACGAATCATCATACAGCATGCATAAGGGCTAATTCGCTTAAACCCGATCTGCAAAGCTTGCTTGCGCGTTTCGACGGGGATGGCGACGGCCAATTGACATACGCTGAGGCAGATGAGGCGTTTGCAGCTTTACGGGTATGAAGTGTCGCAAGCTCTGTTGGGGCCCTCCTGCCATCGGTGCGCTGATTTTAACAGTTCGTGTTCAATTGCCACGCGGGTTTTTCGATCTGGCGAAATACCGGGCCCCCGACAACACACGCGCACTTGCCGGGCAGGCTCAACAAACGCTGATTAGGTCCCAGGCGCACACGGCGTCCGGCCTAGCTGCACCAGCACCGGCCCCGGTTCCAGCCGTGCCTTCTAATTCGCCATCCCCAGCGACATGGGACCTCCAGGTACGTAACTGCCCTGTTTACCGGGCCGTAATGAGGCTACATGCCATCACCAGTACTAAACAACCATTCCGTATTGAATCC
This sequence comes from Volvox reticuliferus, assembly GCA_019650235.1. Lineage (NCBI taxonomy): Eukaryota > Viridiplantae > Chlorophyta > Chlorophyceae > Chlamydomonadales > Volvocaceae > Volvox > Volvox reticuliferus. The sequence continues at coordinate 168,611 of BNCP01000095.1, read as the reverse complement.
ATCCGGATTTGTGGCCTCAGGTAGCCAAGGGCTTCCGCGCTGCCTTGGCTCGCGGCGAAAGCCCGTTCGTCGCACTACTGTCCTACATGGCCTCAAAGCTCAGTAATAAGGGCAAGGCGCGTGCCAGTGTATCAGATCTGCTTTGGTCCTTCGTGGGCATGTTTTTGGCGGTGACTGCACTGGGTGTAATGAACTTGCACGTGCGCAGCTGGCCAGTCGTGGGAGAGTGGCATCAGCAGGTGTGTGGACTCGTGGCCCAGGGCAACCCGGGAATCTGAGTTTGACTGATCATGGATTTCCTTGCTGGACATGGTTGAGCTCCGTTCTTCTGGGCTTGCAGGCTGACGGCTGAAGGGGTCTGGTTCCGCAACTAGGGCAAAATAGTTCAAAAATGGGCTGCTCTCGCCACCTATTGCCTGTGTATGAACATTTCTCTGATCGGCTTTGTCTTCTTGCTTGCAGGGCCTGGGGCTGCTTCTGGGCTCCTTCGGGACCCTTTGCGTCCTCATCTTTGGCAGGCCCGAAGCAGAGGCCGTGCGGGTATGGAACCTGCTGGTGAGTGTTGTTAGCGTTGTAGGGCGCCACCGCACCCCTGCATGATGGGGATACTGCTATGGCTAGGTGTCGAGCGTCGGTTTGCAATCGCTACTTCGATCACACCTACAGTCGCAACGTTTAGTCTGCACTAAGGTGCTTGACATACTCACGGTATATATCGTACTAAACCGCATAATTGCAACCACATTTACCTGTTGAAGGAAACGGAACTAAAACAGCCATCTACGTCAACATCCACATCCACAGCGGGTCTAGCATGCAGCAATTTGCCACCAATATGCCATGCAGCCATATCTATGAAACTGCCAGTATCCTTCCTGTCAATGTGAGACACCCATGCCCCACCATTTCAATGTGCAGATGGGCCATGTGATCGCAACCGCCACGGTGTTGACATTGCTGCACGTGCTGGGTCCCAGTATCCTCAGCCGCGCACTTGCAATGGCTTGCATGATCGCTTCCATGATGTTCACAGACTCAGTGCACCCCCCCGGCGGGGCGCTGGTGCTAATGGCCGTCGACTCCACTGCCATACAGAGGATCGATTGGTACGCTCACCGTTCCTTGTACTTTGTACCGGATATCATGTACACCGGAAACCCTTGGTCAATAACAGTAGGGTGAACTTGCCGAAATGGAAATGAAACCGCTGCGAAAGTCCGTCAGGTCCACGCTGTGACATTAGCCACGCGACCGAGATTGCCCGTGTCAATCAGCGGGTTTAATAAGCATGTATGCCACTCACCTCCTATATGATACTTGTTCGGGCAGGTTTGGTTGACGGGTTATTACCCATATTACCCAATACGCACAAACGGGCTATGCCCAGTTGACGTGCTCCGCACTCACACAGTGAGACGAAGTAAGGATGTCAGGATGACCTATCCGGGAGGAGGGGTCCGTGTCCCTCCTTCAGAGGCGTTTTGTTTTTCCATTCTACCAAAGCGAGGCAGCAAAGAGGATTCTCCTGCTGCGACAATCTGATTTCCCTTCGTGCAACTCAAATCTTGCGGCTACGTTAACTTGTAGCCCATCGAAAACCACGCGGGTTGGTGTATCCCACAGGTGGTTTATGCTGTACCCGTCTTTGGCAGTCACCATCGCCCTGCTGCTACCCTTGGGAGTGGCGATTAATTGGCTGAAGCGAAACGCCAGGTGGGCGTAAGTCTGAGCGGTGTATAGCACAGCCGTGGATTGCGTACATAGCCGCGGACGTCTAGTCAGGTAACAGGAGCAGCGTAAGGGAGTTTACAGGTGCGACAAATGTAGCGACAAATTCCTTCCGGTGACTGCTTAAGACTTCGTCGCATCTACGACCGCCCGATATTGCCCTCTCTCAGGTTTGATTTCCCCACGTCCTCAAGCACTGCCAGCCATGTACCGGTTGTGGAACCCAGTCCCTCTCCATCTTCCGAGCTGCGACCCAAATTGGCATGAACAATCCCTGAATACGCCAAAAAACGTGATTACTGCCGATGTGCTTGTGAATTGAGTCTTATCATTCCTGTTGGTGAGGAATATGCCATGAAAATAAAAGCGAACATCGTGAACTTGTCACAATGGCGGTTAGACGTTCTTCCTGATGAGACTTACTGTGCTGTCAAGCAGTTTGCATAGTTGAGCACTGCACCCAATTATGCTGAAGCGCAAAGCCCCAGGCTCTTCACGCCGGGAAACTCTTTGCCGGCGGTTGATGTTTTTACGTAGCCTTCGGGTTGCGTGGCCGTATGCAGTTCATTGGTGCCAGCCACCGGCCATAGCGATCCTTACTTGACCTTTATAATACGTGATAGTGTGTTGAATACCTCTTGTTTTTGTATGCATACGGAAACGTTGACCTGCCGTACTCATACTGAGCACGGAGAAGCTGTTGCTTGAGATAAATTGTTTTGGTAGAAACGCGCAATCACATAAGCACCCTATTGTATGTTCGAGATTCAGTGCTGTTGTTTATGGCCTTGGCCAATGGAGGCCCGTGTCTGTTCGTGTGTGATGATGCTGATAATAAGATTGATGGCCAATCCCGCATTCCTTCTTGCGGGCAGCAGTGAAGGTTGCCATGGCAAAGGCAGGTCCTTTGTGAGTCCAAACCTGCTGTGTTGGGATTTAAAGATGTAGGGAGGCACGGCCCCTTGACTCACATTTCGTGTCATCCCGTCCGCTTGCTTTCCGTGCACTCTTTTAAGTCCCATCACTGTAGCACTTGGCCGTATCAAGGTGGATTTCCTGACTATTGGTTGAGCTAGTCCGCAGATCAAAGCCGCACACGCTACGGCCAAACCGGTTCTGTGCAACGGGCGTTCTGTCAATATATTCTTCTCACTATGCCCAGACATTGATTAGTAGCGGGCGTATTTATATTATATTCGTACCTCTAGAACCGAAGGCAAACGCTTTGCGTTCATGGTATGGTGCAAGATGTGGCAGATTCTTCAATTGCGATTCCATTGAATGGTTTAGCTCGGCCACTGGTACATAAAGACAAAGGATGGCTAGTATTTCGCTTCACTCCAAACGACCTCCTGTTGGCAACTTGTGCACATTATTGTGAAGTTTGCTTAAGCGTTACAGAGAAAGAGTGTTATGGAGCCTCGGTGTGCCCTATGTATCAATGCCATCCAATCCATGACATTCTGCTGCATGCGGGCCTTGAAGATCTTAGCTACCGACAGAAACCACAGATCAACGCACCCAGTCCCACATGCATGAACCATACAGTGCAATACTAGCAGTACCGGAGTGTTACCAACCGTAAAAGAGATACCATAGATAGCACAGGCAGGCGCAAACAATTATGGACGGCATCCACAAGCGTACCCTGCCGATTGTGATCAGGCAAGCGACACCAGGATGTGGCAGGCGCTCGCGCTGAAACCACGTGCTGGAGGACGCGCCTGCGGCTCCCAAGTAACGGGCTAACCAGCTCACGGCGATCAGATTAACAACAGTACTTGAACACTCGCCGTGGAAGTGAAAATGGCCATAGCAAAAGATGCTCCTGATGCTGTTCGTATTGGCGTGGCAGTGCAATGCACGTGCGTGCCGTGCCGGGCAGAGAACGCATGTCCGCACATGCACCATCATGTTCCGCCTGTCGTGCTGCTGCCTGAGTGCCGGGTCTCCAAGAATTATCCGCGCATCGTGAGAACCAGTGCCATATAGCAAAAACATTTGTGTCGTGTAATGTAGGACAAAAACATCGAAAGGCCATGTTGTGTCGTGCGCCCGTGGGTCAGCAGCCGTGTCGTGCCAGGCAGCATCGGTCATGAGTGCGTTGGCCGCAGCGGGAATGCGAGGAGGAGGATTGGTTCGGTTCGCGTGGATGCGGTGATCGCGCGTGGGGATGATGCCACAGTGCGCACCAAGCGATGATCCTGCATGAGCAGTATCGAGTGCAGACGGAACCCACAGGAATATGTGGTTGCAGTGCCGCGTGAAGTAGGGGCGAGTTAGTACGAGCTGGTGAAATTGCGCTGCTGCTGTCGGATCCCTACACCCAGGGCAGCCGCAACATCCTCTAAGTCCAGCTCCTGATAAGGGTTTTTCGAGTTCACACCTGGAGAACAAACGCCTAGATAGGTCGTTGTCGTCCCTTCATCGTCCTATCCTGCACCACCATCTGCACACACTTACCTGCTGTCGAATAGGGCGCACATGGTTGCAGCCGCGACATTGCCAACATTTGCCGCATCCAGACTGGAACACCATTCATACATAGCATGAAGCACAGTTCAGTCGTCGACGCACCTGGTACAGGCAACTATGCCCTCACATCCGTGCAGGGCTGCGGTAGTTAACCCGAAGCTCCATAGTCGCCGCCGGGTGCCCCACCCGAATATGGCGCTGATCCAACCGTCGCTGGTACGATGCCTTCCCGTGTGTTTGGTGTCTCGATCATCCTGAGATTAAGCAGAAGAACAAGATTAGCAGAAGATTAGGTTAGATTAGCAGAAGATTGAGCAGAAGTACAACCCGAGAACGCCGCGCCAAGCGGGTAAGCAACTGATCCAAAAATCAACGCCCGCATTACACCCGGGGAGGACCAGGGTTGAACCTCAGCGCACGTGAGCACATGATCCAGGCGACTCCCCGTTCTATGCTTTGGAAATTAACTGGTAGCAAAATCCTAGAAAAGTTCTGTGCCTTTGTTCAATTGCTCATAGTGGTTAGGTTCCATAAGATACCATGCAAAGCCCACCGCCTGAAGCGGCGATTTGCTTGACTCATCCGCTCACCTGCCGTCCACATCGCGCTTCCGCCCGAAGGGATTCTTGGAATACTGCACGCGGATAGGCCCGCGATCGCTGCAGGATAGGGCAGACCGGCACGCCGGCATTACACATCAGCACTCGGACAAGGTGACCACGAATACAGGGCTACTTCAGAACTGCTCGACGTGCACAACCTGTTTGCACATATTGCCAGACACTTGCCGTAGGGAATACAAAACATGAAGGTATCTTAAGTTCTGTAAAAATAAGTAAACTAGAGGAACAAGAATTCAAACTCACCTGCTAGCCAAAATTGCGCCCTGTTGGGCCGCGTGTGCGGCCATGGCGGTTGGCACGTCATCAAACTGCGTGCGGGGAAGATTTAATGACAGGCAGTCAAACAAAAGTCATATTATCAAGACTATCGACGTCCAAACGCTCGCAAAATTGCAAGTCAGCAATTAGAAAACAACACGCCCTACACAGCGTTCTGAGCTCTTCTACTGCGATACCGTTAGAAGACCATACCATCACAACTGCAAGCCAATCATTTCGGCAAACATTGACCACCATATCGCGACATGCAAGCAACACGAGGGCAAAAGGGCACACAGCTGAACACACAGCACTAGCTCGACTTAGCAGGACGAAGCACCCTAAGAACCCTAAGACATAAATTGTGCTCACCTCCACAAAGCCCAACGTCGCCTTAGGGCCCCGCATGAGCTTCAGCTGCCGGAAGCCCTGCACAATAAGCACTGGGTTCAGTGACTGGACTTATCTCCCTGTCCCGAAGAGGAGCCTATGCCATTTCGTTCCCTACCGGTGCGTTCGAGAACAGGTTTCGCAGCTCGTTCTCGTCCACTGTGTCCGCCAGGTTGCCGACGAAGAGGGTGTTGCACGGCGGGTTATCATCGCGAGACGCATGATCGCCCCCGCTGCGTCCGCCCCCGCTACCATAGGATGGCTGCGTCCGAGCAGTGTATGCAGGCGTGCCTCCGCCTGCATGGAGGTTCAGAACTGAATTATGGCTGGACCAAAGCAGCCCCGTCCGATGCCGAAATAGGGAACTGCCGGAAAAGCATGTACTTGGGTCGTTGCCTTTCTGCAGGGCAATGGCAAGCTGATCCTGCTCATAGCATCGTCCCCAGCATACGGGATGATTTGTGTGGACCAGGTAATCCATACCGGGTCCTACCTGGTGCACCGTAGCTCCCCGTCGGTGGCGCATTGGGCCTGGGGCGCTTGTTTGGCTCCATGTCCCGAATGTACATGTTCTTGCGGGCCATCTCACATCGAAGCGAGCTGTTCTCATCGAACCTATTGTGTCCACGCATACGGGAAGCAGGGAAGAGTCCGTAGCGGAAACGACGTCTGAGCCTGACACTCAGAACCAAGCAACACGCTTCCTGAAAGGAGAGCCCGTTAAACGCAAACCCATCACTCCTGGATCCGCAAGTACCCAGTGTGGTACCCTAAGTGACATCATCGTCCTAGTAACCAGGTCAACGTCGTGCCGTACAGTTCCCAGCCTACAGACTGCCCAGTACGGCTCACCTAACATGTTGCAGTTGGTCGCAGGCTGCCCGTGCCATGGCCCCCGTGCTGAACAGGGCGAAGCCCTGTGCGCTGCCTTTGCTGTAGTTCATTTGTGATGCCTGCCAAGATTACAATAATGCAAGTCATAAACACATAGGGTTATCAACGTAATTACTTGACGGGCCAAAGCGATCATAAAAAACGTTTATCGAGCAAGACGCGGGAGGATGATCTTGCCCGGGAAGCTCCGCCATCTCTAGCAATTTCCATCCAACCTGTAGCTGGATGCACAGATAGCCTAGAGCTACAGACAGCGCTATTAAGGCCATGGAGCACAACCAGCGAGCAGTCAAGCTCACCTCGTAACCGGGAAGAAAGCGCAGCAAATTGTTAAGCTCGCGCTCTTTTACGTCCGCAGGAAAGCCAGTCACGAAAATAGTCCGAACTTCATCGGTGCCTGAAGGACCAGACGAATAGCTGGGTGGCGGAGCTGAATAGGGGGGAGGATAGCTATACGGAGGTGGAGCATAGCTGCTATAAGATGGAGGCGGGTGCCCATAAGGATCTGGCGGCGGAGGTCCATGGTTAGCGGGCGGCTGGTAACCTCCCCCATACGGTGGCGGCTCATAGCTCATTGCTCAAGTTGGATAAGGAAATCGTCGGTATGGTAATAATGCAGCAAGACATAAACGTGAGTAGAGATTACGAAACTTATTTTTGTTCAAAATTGAAGCACGGAATTCTGCTTGACTCTGACAGTACCATGTTTGTCGGACAAGAGGACGAGCATTTACCAGCAGAGAAGAGACCATGCCACCATGGCCTAGATTACCACGCCATAATAATGCTATTAAATCGCGCGTTTGCAATGTTGAATCACACCATCCTCAGGGTCCGAGTCCCCTTCAGCGGGACACGTTTGCCCAGCCAACCTAAGCCAATTCTCATCGCGACTGCAGTCACTGATGTCGCCGCTACTTCATCCAGTACAAAGCCAAATATTTCTGAGTTGGCAAAGATGGCGCAAGTGAGAATCTCTGAGCAGGAGGTACGACGTGTGTTACCATCCTGAACCCACAACGCGTCAGTTGCACCCCTCTTTTACATCCAAATACAATCGATGCTTACCATTAGGCGGCAGACTGGGCTCCCAAGATTAACAGCGTATTAGGCTGGTGAGGACACCGTTGCTTGCTCCGGTTCTTGTCCCACATTGAAGCACGCCATCCTGAACGGACCCCGCTAGCCTCTTGCCTGAAGGCTCAAGCATACCTCATCCTGCAATACATTCAAATGAGATCCCAACATACATACCATCTAGATGTGCCACAAAGTTTGGCAGTACTTATAAGATCGCTTATCACCCCATATCGCCAGCTGGGGAGCAGACAAAAGCATGACGGCTTATGGCTGCCGCAGATATAGCTTCGACTTCTTCATTTCACTTGGTGCCCCACTTACAAAACACAGGTTCGGGCAACTGCAATCCGTGGACGTCGAAGGGGTGGATCCCGTCATTCATGCGTATTCAGAAGGCAACCGCCTGCGGCCGGATGAAGCCAGCCACAACTCAGCCAGGTAAGCACATGCCAAACCCCTGAACACTCCTTTGCCTCCCTTACCTGTCCGACACTCTGTCCATGCCTAAGCTATGGTCCACAACTAACACCACAGCCGCCGGCAGTTGCAACCACCCTAACCAATGTTGGGGTGATGCCATCAGCCACGATCCGGTGACAGTGATGGCAATGCGTGGCAGTTCCTTTTGTAGCTTTCGTGTCTCAGACCTTTTGCCGTTATCCTGTACAGTCTACCCTTACATCCCCATTCCCCGAGGCGCATGGCGGAGTGGTTCAAACTCATACCGGATTACCCCGTAGCGTCGTATGATTGTAGGCCGCCGATATTGTTTGTCCCTTCGTCCGACATTACATATCCGGTTCACCTGTCCCTCCGGCAATACGGATCTGCAGGACCCAGTTGATATTCCAGGCTCCTCAGATGGAGAACATGTACGTCCGGGTGCCGAAAACAGCTGGCGGAGAGGGACAAAGGGGGGACGCCGTGGGGGCCGCGCTAGCGAAGGTAGCAGCTTCGGCTACGCCAGTCGCGGCTGACGCCACTGTGGCTTCTCGCATGGCTGCTGCTGCTGCAATCCCAGTTACAGCAGTTGGCAGTAGCAGTGAGCCAGGTGCTCACAAGGAAGCTGTCCACGCGCTGGACATCAGGGTGGGTCGCATCGTGAGCTGCGAACGGCACCCAGATGCAGAAAGGTGAGGCGTGAGGGTCTGGGGCCGGAGACTGGTTTGATAGGGTTTCGTTGGAAACGGCTTGCGATGGGTATACCCCGTGCGCAGGAGCCGAACGTGGTGTTGCTGTTAGTGGTGGTGGAAAAGATGTGCGGGGGTGGATGGACCGATTCGGTGAGGCACGTGCACAATTACGTGACGTAACAACTGGTAATCGGCCGGGAGAACCAATCTGTACGTGATGTGTTGAGATCTAGTGGGAAATCGCGTTGCAGAGAGGAGATGGGTGCTCAGCTAGGGTGCCTATCAAGCCACTTAGTTTCGTGGCTTGGGAAGCTAGGTGTATTGGCCACCGTCCAACACAGCTGCGTTGTTCAGCCAACTCAATACAGAACAGCGCTCAGATGCCGCAAAAGCGCTTTCTGAAAGCCGCTAAACTGCCCTGCTTGCAGCCTTTACGTGGAGAAGATCGATGTAGGGGAGCCGGAGCCGCGAACCATTGTTTCTGGACTGGTCAAATACGTGCCGCTGGAGGCGATGCAGGTACGGGGTAGCGAAAGCCACGAACCGGGCAGAGAAAGTTAGGACACGAGAGGTGCTGCGCAGTCTCCGTTGGCATGCTGGCTGCGCGGAGGCCTTGGTGCATGGGGTTGCGGGGTAGGGCAAAGGAAGGAGAGGAACAGGGATAGGGAAAAAAAGAGCGCAATATGGGTACGGGAGAACTGATCGGGATTGCTAGATATCCTGAGGAAGGTAAATGTGCTTTCTGCATTCGCTGCCTGCTTGGAGCCCCTTTACTGACTAGGCTGGTACTTTTGTTGGTACCTTCGCTGGTACCTGCCGTCCTTCTTAAATGAGCCATGCATGGCGACATAAATACCCCAAATCGCAATTGGAGCATTTGGATTTGTGAAGCAATTATTCCTCTATTTATTAAACTTTACCAAGCAATCACGCCACCTTTCGTGCCACACTACTGCTCTCGATAACCCCAGGACCGGCTGGTCGTGGTCATTTGCAATCTGAAGCCCCGCAATATGCGTGGTATTAAATCGTTTGGAATGTTGCTGGCGGCCTCCGACGAGCCCCACGTGTTGGTGGAGCCACTGGTGCCGCCACCCGGAGCCAGGCCAGGAGAGCGCGTCTGGTTTGGAGAGGATGCGCAGCAGGTGGGACGGAAGAGCGGTCTGGGAATGACAGGGTAGAGGTTAATAGTGGGGAAAAGGAGCCCAATACGGACACGGGGGACAAGGGGTTCTTGTCCCTAGGAACTTTTCAAGCGTGAGGACAGGAAGGGTGTGGGAGACATTAAGGGCTCCAAGAGTGAGCGGCTGCCCAACACTAAGAATATTAAGGGAGTACTTGCCGCGACTTAAGCATCAAGTTGTATCTGCGAGCGGGAAGATGTGATTTTGAACCCCCGTCTCTGGAACAATTTCGGCGCCCACACCCGTGGCAATCGCCAGTCCGCCATTTGACCGTTCAAATCCCGATATTCCCTCCTGCCATTGCAGCCTGCCGCAGCAGATGCCAAAGTGGTTGACAGAAAGAAGTACTGGGAGGCGGTGCAGCCGCTGCTGCGAACCAACGGTGACTGCGTGGCGACGCTGGCGATGGGCCCTGGTGGGAAAGCCGTTGGCATGAACACCAGCTCTGGACCGATACGGTCCGCCAGCCTGACGGGTGCGCGGATCGCCTGATGCGGCAAGGCGGGGAGGAGGACGTTTATGTGTATGTCGGCATTAGGCATATGTGGACTCAGTCACGGGCTCCGGTGGCGGTCGTCATTTGACCATGAAACACCACGGTGGAGTTGCTTGAGAAATGTCTGATGTGCTGCGCATGATCGGTTGGGAGATGGAAACGGCCGTCTGTCCGAGATCACGTTTGCTTTGGTCAATTAAACAGGGCTTCGGTGAGATACTGGGACGCCGGTAGAACAATGCAAACAGAGTCATGCATCTATGGACATCTGCAGTCCCTGAATCATGAGATATGGGGCGTCGTCTCTCCCGTGTTGTTGAATTTACTCTGTAATCCCTTAACCACCTCTGAAACCCCCAACCCGTAAGACGTGGATTCGAGGGTGGAGCCCAGACCTCAGCGGGTTGATATGCTGGCGATAACTGCAGTCTACCTGGTATCGCCGGGCCCCATTGGGGCCGAGAGCTCCTCCGATTCTGCGTAGGCGCAATTTCAAGGTTTGCTCACAGCAAGGTGTGGTCGACAGTGGTATTATCAAATTATCGTTTCTGCTGCACAGCACTGCACCAGAACATCGTGACCGACCCCTGACTCCCCAAAGAGCTGCAGCTGCATCAAAGTTGGGCCTAACCTTAAGACCGCGCGGATCATGAAATCCTGCCAACCCAACTAGGCAATGAAGCCAAAGCATATTGAACCTTCAATGTGTCGGTTGCCTCATCTATGACCTCGACCGCGCGCACAACCCGCCTCCTAATATCGGGCCTCCATCTTTCACTGCGTTTGGGACCACTAGTGTAGAGGATAACCCTCCGCAACTTCGGCGCTAAACCCCAGCGGCACACGGACATTCACGTCCCCTTCAACTCATCCTCGGCACGTTTCGCTCCTCGGGCGCTAACGTTCGCTTCTCGAGCGCCAACCTAGACCGGCTCCTACCTCGGCCCAGCGAGCAAACTCACCTGAATCGGCGGCAGCTAATCAACAAACTGCTGCGTCGCCAGTCAGATTTCACCGTTACCAGTCAGCAGGGAAAAATATCTAGTATATCTGCCAGGTTTGCGTCAGGAATGAACCCTGGTTTACATCTATCTGGCCAGCACAGGAATGCTCAAAGAATAGACACACCGCGATTTTACTCCACGCCACAATTCAACTGGAGGAAGGCAAGCGCGTAATATTCACACAACGGACGAGGCATGTACGGTGCATTACAACGTAAGACACCACGCACATAGAATATGGAAGACAAGAAGGATGGCGCAACGCGGATGTTTGTTGATGCATCCGCAGCTGCGTATAGAAACCGCGTCAAATTTGGGATCTAGGTGATAGCGACGCGTCAGCAAGCAAGGCGAGAGGCGTGTATGCCGGAAAGGACAGGGGCATGAAGGTGCTCGGTGCTGCCTACTCTAGCTTTCCAGCCACCAGCCGATCCCTAACCTCCGCAACCGCCTGCAGCTATCGGAGGTATATCCCCCTGTACTCAATCCTATCATACCTGACTAGCTCCGAAACCGTAACCTGTCGCCCCGAATACAGTTCACCCCTGCCCGCATCTCCTTGCACACGGTATGTAATACATCCCCAGCAACCCTTTCCCCCTTACAAACCCACACTCGTGCTAAACTCCGTCACGTTTTTAAGAGGAGGAAAATGAACTTCAAGCCTAAAATTACGCAATCCATAAGCGGCCGACAAATCACGTCTGCAGCCATTCCCGCTCATACACTCTCCATTATTACCATTCCCTTCAATCCTTTATTGTCGTTGTCACGAGTCCCGCTAGAGAGATGGCTGACCGACATTAGAACCGGTGCCAGAGGCGAGAACATGCCATCAGCTAACTCCCAACAACCCGACTGAAATACGGTGCAGTAATGTTTGCATCACTGTCTACTCATCGCTGACGAACCAGCCCACTTGAAGGCATGCCGTTGCGCCAGTCAATGCTCAATTCCCCCTCCCTCGGCTTTGGCTAATCGTATGGTTTGGGTTCAACAGGGTTGTAGGGTTGTAGTACGGCACAGCATTCCTACCTGGTTTCCGTCCCGAACCACACCATGATCAGGATACGGGGATTGTCCCTCAATGAACCTTATGTCGAAAGCCCTGCCTCGCGCCTAAGCTTTCCTGGCCCGAACTGGAGAGATCTCGGCTCATGCACGGTACAGTCCTTTCCCGGCGACTGGAGCCGCTTAGGAGTACCGCTGGATCATCCCCCATGATCATCCATTAGGAGTACCAGGATCATCCCCCAGCCTCTGGACGCCTACTTGAGCCCAAAGCCCTGTGCGTTCTCGATGGCTGTCTGGAGCTTGGCCTTCATCTTTGAGCGGGACGAGTACTCAGGCAGCACTAGCGCGTTGAAGCAGGTGTGGGCGGTGGGCAGCCGGTCCGTGTCGGGGCTGTGGAGCCGTTGCGTATGCCATGTGTGGGATGGGAAGTAAAGTGTAAAAATGGATTGACACCAGGAACCAAACCCAGAAAAGTACATAGGAGCAGAATATCACAAGATGGGACATGGCGGAGAGCCTCCAGGGCGGTGGCAGTGTGGTTGCACGACTTCACACAAGTGGAGTGAACGAACGGCCCTTGCATGCATATAAACTGTGGTATGAGAAAGACATATCTCCACAGTCACAACGGGTGGAAAAAACAAGAGATATTGTTTGCATCTTAATGCTTTAATGCCACTTGGGGCCCCTACAGGCCTTGCCAGGGCCTTCCCCTCCATCTACTCCCCCCCTTCTCCAGCAGCTGGATCCTCGCCCGACTACCCACACTCCATCCCGGCCCCCCCCACAGCTCACCCCGCTCGCTGGATCACCAACACCAGCGCCCCGAGACCCGCCACAGGCGCTCGATCACAACCAGTAGTGAAAGACAGGAAGCGCCGCTTTTGATCCAGGTCCATTTCGTTAATAAGCTGCGGGAGTGGGGCAAAGGCAAAGGTCCGCGAGTGGAAAGGCGAAAACATGATCGGGGATGCGGCACCTACCAAGCCGGGCAGGGCACGGGGCGCCGTTGAAGCAACGCCACGAAAGATTTTAAAACATCACGCCGTGGGACCATCCGGCATCTCGCAAGTGGCAATCCACCATTATTGGCCGGCGCCTTCGGGGCTCATCGACTGTCTTCGGAGCCCGGGCTGTTTATACCCGGGACATACACAAATCCTAAGTGGCTTTCGAGCTGTACGCGGGACGATATGATGCGGTTCGTCACGGCTGGACTTTGGCGGCCGCAGGGGGCCGTACAGCTTGTCGTGCACACCTCATCCCGTGACCACCCTTGCAACTGTAACCGCACCCACATAGGACGGCCCGCGGGTCGCTGGTGCATTTCGATGAGGAGTGTTTACCCCATGATCGATGACCGTTGTCTTCATCAACCGGTGCGCAGATCTCACTTTTATCCGCGGTGCAGCACAACCCAGGTATCCTTAGCTTCGATACTCTTCCCGAGCCCACATTGCGAAACTTTAATTTGCTAACCCACCTGCCAGAGCATGACGATGGTCGGGTGCTGCCGGTGGTAACCGCCCTCGTAACGGGCGTTAGCCTGCGACATGTACCGTACACAACAGAGGGCTGCAGTAACGAGGTCATAAGGCTCATGATATGGAAAATGGCACATAAATTTTACGCTGCCCGGAACCCAATCAACGGGGTCAACTCGTCAACTCCTCTTTGAACATTACCCTGACCCGCATTCCCATCACGGTAATTTAATTATTCCGTGCCGTGCGTATGCACACGCGAACCACAAAACCTGCTTTACTAAGCGTACGGTACGTACACACGTCCATACCTCCAACGCCCCGAAATCCAGGTGTGGCAGCCCGCAGATGAGCAGCTCAAGCTCCTCGTGCCGAAACAGGCTCAGGGCGGGGCCCCCGCACACCTAGTTCGGAATTAGGCGCGGAGTGGAGAGAGTCTTATTCCGGATAGCTCCTACTCCATAAGAGAGGCGAGTGAGGAGCCGAAGCGAGGGCCGAACCGGCACGGGTGGCAGGAGCTGGGCAGAACAGACTTGCTGTCTTAGTCCTATTAACTTTGGTACCTTGCCGGTAGGGACATATTACGGTAGCAAGATGCGGCGCACCGGGTGGAGTTGCCGGCATAAGGTGGAGGCGAGCATTTTCGGGAGTTGAGGCACGCAAATGAAACTTAGGGTGGAACATTAAGCAATGTAGCAACAAGGAAAAGAAAGACGAAGAGCTGCATCAGCTCCACTAACGTCAAACTTGCAAAGGAATTTACATGCCGCAAGGACTCGTTACCGGACGCCTCAAGATGGGTGAGCTTACGTCATCGCTTAAAGCCAACCAGACCTGGTGAAATCCGTACGCGAAGGCTCGGAACTGCGTCTCCACGCTCTCGTTCAGCGTCCACTCCACCAACCGCTGGACATACTGCGCCCGGTTGGCACCGGTGACGGGGATGGACGTGCCGCCGGGTATAAGCGGCACGGTGCGCTGCTCACCGAAGTAGTCGTACTGTACCTCGAAATTCCTGCGTGCAAGGAGCGGAGCCCGGCTCACGGCCAATCAAGACACACCCCGCGGCTTTCGACCGCTGATGGCGTTTGCGTTTCACCGGAGCTCAGGGCTCATTGAGCTCCGGGCTGTGTTCAGTCCCGAATGCCTAAGACCCCAAACCCGCACCTGCACAGCGCGTCCTCCACTTGGTCCGGATCCATAGCGAGAACCGCCTGCGTCAGATAGAAATTGGGAGTTCCGTGTCAGGGTCCACATCATCATGTTCAGAGGCGGATGACACCAAGCCCATGTCCTCACCTCGGCGCATTCCTTAACCTGAAGTCGGCCGAATGCAAACCCGATACAGGTGAAGACCCCGCCTCTAATCCCCCCTAATCCCCCCTCAGGAGCTCAAACCCGATAACCCACCCCACCCCATCCCACCCCACAGCACCCTCACCCTCAGCGATCTCCCCAGTGTGGGGAAAGCTTCCTCCAAGTCCGGCAGCCCCACCGGCTCCCCCAGCAGCTTCTTGTATACGGTCTGCAGCGAACCGGGTAAGAGGGAAGAATGGGTGTGGTGTGGCAAACAGTGGATCCGGGCACAGGAGCCTACGATTCATACCGGCGAGGGGAGGACGGGTCCTTTCCATTAGGGCACACACGAGGTGCACGTGCAGTGACGCAATCCCACATTGCGTCCAGCTCTGCTCGAGCGCTACCGGGTACTACCTTTTCCTTCGAAAGGGCGGGCAATACGTGCATATGTAATTTCCTTTGTAATAGAGGATCGCTGCTATATGATCATTTTCCCATAGCGGACCCAACTTAATTTGGATCCTCCTATCCAATGTTGCCATGCACTGCGCCCGGCTCCATGACACCGCCCAAGATACGTTTGAGGACTCATGAATAGCCAGCCCAATCCGAAAGGGTGGGCTGCTGACCTGCGGCTACACCACGCCACCCCGCGCAAGGGAGGAGAGGGAAATCCTCCCTTCCATTTGAGTCCTCGTCCTGACCCTACATGGTTTCTAAGCTCCGCTGCCGACTCCGCTTGCCAGCTCCCATAGATAGCTCTAAGCCCCTAACTACGGACATACGTAGATAAGGCCCTTGCCGTACCGTACCAGCCATGATTGCCATCAAGCCCACCTGGGGAAAATGCACGTCCAGGATGACCCCGTTGTAGATGGCCAAACCCAGCACCACCCCCACCAGCCGAAACTCCCCCGCCGCTCCGTCCTCCAGGCAGGCGGACGTGTTGAACCAAAACGTACGGCTCTCGTCGCTGTACGTGAACATACCGTACTGAGGCTGGAAAATCTCCGCCACCTGGAAGGCAGAGGTAAGCCCCGAGTGGAGGGGAACGGAAGAGACGAACAGTGAAAGCAGAGACGAGGAGGTGAAAAGGCGAAGCAAAAACGTATGCACGACAGCGAGCCATGATGGGAGCGTAACCGTGCCAGAATAAATCGGGTGGTTATAGTAATTAGCTGGCTCAGAACCGGAACCGGGCTGCAGTGTGGTTGAGTGGTTAGAGCGGCCTCGGGAAATAAGGGCGAGGTGGGTGCGAGGGGCGGGGTGCTAAAAATACGGGTATGCCAGGTGGCAGGCGAGCGAATCGAAACACAGCACATGGTAGCCCCAGATTGCGGGTGCGCAGAGGGAAAGGCCGGTCTTCGTAGAGGGTGCTAGAGGGCCGTGAGCGGCGAGTTATCACCGGTGCGACAGCAGCGACAGAGAGGTGGGAGACTGAGAGGCCCCCTGCAGCCAAACTTTAAAAACGTGTCTCTGTAATAAACTTTCACGCTTCCTGCATTTTCACCAACATCTGTGAACCCGCTTCATCCTCGCCCTGCCATTTGTATGGATAGTCCCAGCTGCGTCCGCCCCCAATCAGTGCAATCAACCTCTTTCGTCGCCGCACTGATCCGGTGATTTCACTGCTCTGCTCTGCCTCTCCCTCCGAGATCCCGAATCCCGCCCACCAGCAATTGGAAGAACTCCCGCGACACGCCCCCCTGGTCCACACCCTCCTCCGCAACGCCCTGCGACACGAAGGACACCCGAAGCGGGCGCTTGAGGTGGTGGGGCGGCCGCGACGCCAACTGTTGCGCTGTGTCCGCCAGAATGGATGCGCGCCGAACGGAAATGTCCAGAAATACGGCATATATGGGATGGAGGCCCTGGAGTACGACAGTTTGGGAAAACAGAATCATGCGAGTTACGGGCATGTCGTAGCAGCAAGCCAGGTGGGTTTCCTTAAAAATCTCAGGGGCGCGTATTAGCAGCCGTCTAAAGGGCCTAATCGGCACTTCTAGGAGCCTGATCCGCACCTACCGAAGCACCGTGACATTATTGCTGCACCGTGCCTGGCTGTCCGATTCGAAGCCGCTGATCCTCAACAAGGGCGTCATCTCCCCAACTCCAGGTCTTCTCTACTTCAAACGGACCTCCCTTTCCCCAGGATGCACGAACTTGCAAACACGCCCACAGGGCGCATGTAGACATTCCCCGCACACCTGAAGGATGGCTTCTCCAGTGCTCGACACCTGAACCTAAATTACTGCCAATATAGACACATCCGCACGTCCCGCATACATCCCGCAATGCCAACCCCACCTGCAGCAGGGCCTCTCTCGCACTGGCATTCATTTCGGCTTCCTTTTGTATGTGAGCCTCGCCCTGCGTGATGCAAGACAGCGACGAAGAACATCGGAGGAGATACAGCACGGTGGCAAGGTCGCAATGATATAGTTTATAGCATTCCATTGCTGGAGGGGGCCCAGGGCGAGGTTGGGAGGAGCGGGAAAGAGCTTTCTCGTTTTCTCTCACCGTGTACGGACATCCCAGTAACGCCAAGATAAGATAGAACCACATCGCGGCCAGCCCGCTGTCTGGCGTTACCTGAAGGATGCGGCTCTTAGCTTCGGGTGTCAGCAGGAACGGCGTCTGGCACAATGACACCAGCGGCTGCGAGATGGCGGCGGTGGAGGACCCAGGGGGAGGAGTGGACCGACCGCCGGCAACCTGCGGCGCAGTAAGCCAATGGAGGATGGAGAAAGCATAACGGATCTTGTCACAGCAATCCAGGGTGGGGACGCTGTGCACCGTGGCATCGTGCCCCACCCACTCACTCGTGGACGTATTGCGGAGGTACTTGAGGGCCGGAATGGGGAATGGGATCGCAAACATGCTTCACCGTTCACTGCCACTTTCCCGCCGCGAGCGCGCGCTCCTTTGCTATGGCTTCAGCTTGACTTCATCAATCAAGCTTTGGGTTTTGCTGCATCATTATGTTTGGAGGGGTTTCGGAGCCTGCGGGTTTGTCGTTGTAACTTGAAATTCAAGGTTTGCGGTCCGGTCACAGACCCGTGACAGTGGTGAACCTCTGGTGGCAACTGTCCTGTGGCAATCAGATACATTGCGTTCGCCTTCCCCCTCAAGATTGCTACAGTTCTGATGTAATATTTTATGTGGAAAGCTTAAGCCAAGTCGCTTCAGTTAAAGGACGTGTCAGCTTCGGTCAACTGCCGTACGTCCCGCCCCGCCCAGCCTGACTTGTCGCCCGACTTACCTCCAGCCACAAGAGGTATTCGCTGCGCAGATTTACGTGGGTGGACAGCTGCTGATTGTAGAACTCCGAAAACGGCAACTTCCCTCCAGCCTGGTCGCCACACCGGGAAGATGCGTGAGAGGCGTGAGAGGACGTTGCCCACAGCGTCAATTAGCTTTACGTGGCTTCAAAGACAGCCCCTGACTTAAGGCGCATACCATATCCATTACTCGACCTTCTAGGCCGCTGAACGTTTGGCGAAACCCTCCAACCCGCGCAACCGCCACCCGTCCACCCATCCGACGCGCACACCTCCGTCTGCTCTCCGTGGCCCGTTCGCTATCGAACAGTTTTCCGCTTTTGGGCGACAGGACGCTCAGCCCATTAGATGGCATCCTGTACCCATGGGCTCCGACGTCCTTTGTTCTTTCTACACTCTACCACCCATCCATCCACCTGCCTTCTCGTTGGCGGCGTGCAGCCCTGCCATCATTCGTGCAGCAGCCAGTACCTCTGCCCGACCATCTGGGGCCATGGGCCCCTCCGCCAGCTTGTTTAGGTAATGCTGCAGCGGGCGCACCACCCGGCCCCCAAGCAGCTCTCGCGGCAATGACACCAGCCAGGTGCATAGGAGCTGCTCGGGAAGAAACGGGCGGAGGCAGCAGCCAAAAGGCAGATCCGACGACGCGGGAGGTGGCTGAATAAGTCGTCCCGTGGTTCGGTGCTTTTGCGCAACGAATGGAGTAATGGTCACCAGCCATGGGGGTGCAGAAGCTGCTGCTAGCGCAGAATGACACCCACGCACGGAGGGTGTAACTGGGCTAATACGGCGAGAATGTATAGCCTTATGCAGCACGGCCCACGTGAGACATTACAAGTATATATACTCGCAATTTCTCCACATGCAAGTGGTAGACGCGTCCAACCCGATCATAGCATGCAAACACGCCCCAACGGAGGCCCCAACAGGTCGGAAAAACACGCCCTTCACTTCAGCTTTCGTGTCCTCGGCGCAGGTATCATGCATACAAGCTGTAATGCCAAGATTAGAAACGTATGACACACACACCCCTACCTGCAGTGCGTCCCCCGGCAGCCGAAGTGTCACCGAGATGAGCCGAGACGCCAGACTGGCCGTCGTGATGAGGCGACACGAAGGGACCAAAGCGAAAGGGAAGGAGAGCGGCAGTGAGGGAATTACCAATACGTGCCGTCGGGACTTCCTTCAAATCGTTTGGACGCTAGAATCGACACATCTCCGATTCCTTAGGATGGTTGTGCGCCCCGGTGTGGACCGTCCTCCCCCATCTGCGCCGCCCCACGTTCCTGGCCTCACCCCGCTGCCTCAGGAGGCAGGACACCAATCAATTCCCCATCATCTGCTCACTTCAACTTTCCGCCTACACACAGGCCCCCTTCCTCACCACTCCCAGCAACTCCACGCATACTCGCTCACCTAGAACTGAGGCCTAGCCCCATCCCCGAGCCCGACAGCAGAGGGCACTGGAACACCACAAAAAGGGCCCGCAGCAGGGATAGTCGGCCGCTGGCCACGGAATCACCGGCCCCTGCGCCATCACCCGCGCCGGCGGCCGCAGCCACTCCAAACGACCTCAATGAGGCACCCGCCGCAGATGCTGCGGTCGTTGCCCCCAGGACGCTGCGCGCGCCGTTACCTCCACTGCCACCGGTGATGCCGCCCAACCCCCCGGGGCCACTGCCGCTGGGGGGCCTGCTGCCCGGCACAGCCCCGGTGGAAGCGAGGAGGAAAATGGCGTCCAGGAGCCTCATCAAGCTGTTGCCTAATGCAGCAACCACTTCACGATTATACAGCCGTAAAAGGGCCTCGAAGCAGGCCTGAAGAAAGATGTGGAACGAAGGACGCGGATGACAGCCCTCGGCGTATTTTCAATGGTACCAGGGCACACACATGCACATGCCCGCTTTTGTAGCATTACTCAGCGTTTTCCAGCAGGCGCTCCCCCACCTCATAATCACATTGCATAGACGCGTGCGTCTTCCCAAGAGGTCCCGCTCATAGGCGATTTGTAACGTCCCGTAAGTACTCAAGAGCCGTGGGTTCCTTTGCCCGGGCCCGTTGTTTACCTCACCCCGCCCGCCCCGAAACTGGTTTGGCCGAACTCATTTTGGTAAAGTTCGTCCACGTGTTCGTACATGTCACACTATTAATTTACATCACCTACGGACCTACACAGGCCCCGCCCAGATGCTTCATGAAGATATAACAGAGGAGGCCGAATGCCGTACCTGAATTGCCGAAACGTCCATTCCTACAGGCATGGAGATGATGGACCCTCCAGAAACCCCTACCCCCTCCGCCCCCGCCTTGTCGCTATCAGCGGCGGTAGTGGCAGCCTCCAGGGTTGATATCGAAGCGGTGGACCCATGGGTCACTGCAGCTCCCAGGCTCCGTTGCGACGGCGCCAGAGCCGTTTTGCCAGTGTGACTACCACTAGTACTGCAGCTGCTTTTGCCGTCTGCGAATAACGCCAGGAGGTATCCTGGAGATGACATTACATCCTCCACAGCAGTGACCACGTCCCGCATCATGCGCGCGTCCTCCGATGCCGTCGCCGCCGCCGCCGCCAGGTGGCGAAGGTCCGGCACATCGTACGGCATTAAATGTCGCCCGGCGCGGCGGCCGGGGTGTGGCCCCGCCAGCACAATCTCACCAGGCCGAGCTTCCTGTCAGGAAAGCAAATAGCAGGGACCGTGTGTGTATATTGGATTGTCTGGGTGTGTAAGTTTCCATTCGAACAACGGACGAAGGACGGGGCCAACGAGGGAGACGAACAGCCCCATAGCCGTGAGCTCCTAACGTTCCTGTAACATTGTTTATGCCGTAAGATGCCGAAATGCTGATTGCTGACAAGGTCGGGCTGCATGATGAGCCCCGACGCCCGGTCCGGCAGGCTGGTACCCTAGCCGAATGCACCATCTGAAGCATTCGTCTCAATCGCTGCCACCGCCACCATAGCCACCACCGCCGTCACCACCGCCATAGCCAGTTAATGGAGCGCTGCTGTGCTAACCCAGTGCGGTAGTTGGCACGTTCACATGCACGAGCACGAGAAAATTTGAATTTATATGCACACGCCGACTCAACTCCCACGGCCCCGTTACAACACGTCACTTTGTCACCTGCAGCAGCACCATGCTTGCATCCCCTGATGCCAGCACCGCCAGCACTGGGACCGCCGGAAGGCTCGTCAGCCGGCGGGGCGATGCAAGGAACAGACCGTCACCACTGCCGCTGTGGAATGTCGCCGGTCCGCGGCCGTTGGGCACTACATCCGAGTCCAGTCCCAACTGCAGGGACAAGGGGTTCACCACTACGCCTCCGAATCCCATCTCACAAGCGCTCAGTTGATACGGTTTACCCAACCCATTACTACGAACATGGTCTAGAAACCAATACACTACTATCTGGCATAACAAACGCATTGTACATTCGCCCGTTGTAAATTATGCGCCTAGGGTCGCGGTATGGTAAGCTGGGGAATGCCACCATGTGAGGGGTCAGGCAAAGGGCGCAAAGGG
This sequence comes from Volvox reticuliferus, assembly GCA_019650235.1. Classification (NCBI taxonomy): domain Eukaryota; kingdom Viridiplantae; phylum Chlorophyta; class Chlorophyceae; order Chlamydomonadales; family Volvocaceae; genus Volvox; species Volvox reticuliferus. The sequence continues at coordinate 146,747 of BNCP01000095.1, read as the reverse complement.
CAGGATCCCTTTCACACGCCGCGGATGCGCATGCAGCCAAATGCGGCGGCAATGGACGTATTCCCGTTGTTCCTCTCACTGTGCTGCCTTCCCGAACTTTCGTGCCAACTGTACTTTTCCTAGATCCTCCTAAGTCCGCATGGATCCGATCCTGCCCGCACACCTGCCCGAAGTCGTTGTTGCCGAATGCAAAGACCTTGTGAGAGGCCGATAGCGCCAGTGAATGGCGAGACCCCGCGGACACCTGGACCACGTTCTCTGATTCAAGGCCTTGAACACGGGACGGCCTGAGGGAGTAGAGGGGCGGAAGGGCTTTCAAAGACCACAACAGCTGGGGGAATAAGCTGTAAGCGCCGGATCCTGCCGGACTTACATTTACAGAGATTTGGTGCCTGCCACAAGCTAGAGGAGCTAGATGGAGCAGGAAGGCTGGTGGAATGATGGATGTTTGCCTTCCGCACCTGCAGATATTGTCCGTGGAGCCCAGTCCTGTCGCACCCCAGGTGCCCCGACCAAAGCTGTAGACCAGGCCCCTGCAGGTAGATGAATCTGCGTCCGCGCCTGCGCCTCCGGTCCCCGCCTCCGCCAGTACAAGTGTATGATCGCCCCCACAGGAAACCTGTAATGGCGAAAGTAGGAGTAAGCAACGGCGTGGGCGGGGCGGGGCGTGTGCAGGGCAGGATGGGGATGGGCTGGGCGGCGGAGCTCGCAGCAGTGACGAGGCGCAGGAATCCGATCGCCCTTTTTCGCAAGGAGAAGTATTGCCTGCTGCGTACTGTGCAGGAAAAAAACAAGAGCCGCCAAGAACAATGTTGGGAGCAGCTTGGATGTTGGATGGATCACCTAACCTAGCTTTCTATACGACTTCCTATACCTAGCTTTCTAATCCGCGTATATGTCCACTAAACAGCGCAAGTGATACTGTATCGCTTCCAAGCATGCAGCTCTGGTTTTGGATGCGGGTCGCGGACTGAAGGACTCACCCACTAGTGCACAACACCCCATCCCACCCCACCTATCCCATGAGTTTCGTCTCACCTGCTTGGCTCGTACTCCCCGCAGTGACGCCACCAGCACTGGACGCGGCCGGTTTCCCCAGTCGCCGTGACCCAGCTGACCATACTTGCCGCGACCTGATACCGGGAGGGCGCGTGAGATGGCCGACATGACCTTGATCACACATGCACCTTCTGTGTTTCAGAAAGCCAAGTACAGAGCAAATGGGGAGGCTTTCAGAAAGCAGCTCCCAAAGCCAAAGCCACCAAAATCCATCCAGCCTCCTACCCACCCCAGGTGTACAGTCGGCCGTCCGCCGTCAGCGCCGCACTGTGGTTCTCGCCCGCTGCAACCTAGCCCAGCACAGGTGGGTGGGAGGTAAATATCAGGCTCTATCAATGGCCGTGGCAAAGCTCAATCAGACAAGCTGCCCCGTTTACGTTAACTTGGAAAATGGGACGTTCAATAATGGTTGAGATTACCACCACCCTCCAGGCTGCTGCGATGGCCCACCCCTGCTTCCTCCGGCCAGCTCCTCAACCCATCCTCCACTTACCTGCACCACCCCCAACGGCATCAACGGCAAGACGGGCACGAGGGTGGATCGATTTTCAAGCAAGCCTTCGCCCTGGCCTGTGGTGCAAGGCAAATGGCATTTATCGGCTTTACGCTCCTTTGATCGCGGATTGTCCGCGTGTAGACGCTCCCGTGAAGTCAGGGGTATAGTAGCAAGCGCGAGTGCTCGTGGGCCACAAATCCGCGCTGCCTGGAACTTTCAATGAATCGTCGCGAAACTATGCGAGTGTTCAATTACTCCAATTACTGCAACCCGAAACACTTTGCGGCAAACGCCGCCCCTATTCCTTTGCCAACCCATGTCTCATCAACATGGCACCGCTACATAGTCCTCATTCCGGATTCCGCTTCTTCTCCCCATACCGCCTTTCCGACCGTGCCTTGATGTGGGATCTTAAAACCATACCGTGTCCCGAAACCGGGCAGCACTCGGCGCTATCCCCTTCCTCTACGCCTTTCCATGCCAGTTAATTTACTGCCAGTACCTAACCCCATTCCGTCCCGTCCCATAGACCTCCGAGCCGCTCACTCACCCAGAGCTCCGAAGCTGCCCTGCCCCACAGCGAACACGCTGCCACTACCGGTGAGCAGCAGAGCATGGTTGGCGCCCACCGCCAGCCTGGGGGAAAGGGAGTGGCTTCTGGGTAACCATTGCCAACAGCAGTCCGGTTCAATGATGCGCGATGAACCTCTTACATTCTCTTACTCTCCACAATCCCTTCATCGTAATTCCAGCATACTTTCGTGCTTGCCATTGGCATCCTTGCGTCGTCCTTGTATTTCATAATTGGTGCTTTTTGAACACCCAACGCCTGCAACCCCATAATTGCACACGCCTACCTGACGACTCTCTGGTCCCCCAGTCCCTTAATTGGCCGCGGGTGGTGCTGATCAGGGCCCTCGCTGCCGCACCCTGTCTGTCCGAACTCGTTGCCGCCCCAGCCTAGCACTCCGCCCTGCGGCGGATTGAGGAACATGTGGCCGCAGGGTGTTATGGCAAGCCAAAGCCGGCGTCCCCATCCTTCCTCGCAGGCATGCGAAGCAAATTCCAACCTGGTCTTAACCAGTCTTGACCTTTGGGCTGCGATTCGCCATCTCTCTTTCGAACACCCAGTCCTGACCTGGTTAGTGAGCACCATAGTATGGGTCGCACCGCAACCTGCCGCAACTACGTTGTACGACTCCAGCGCTGTCACGTGAGTGGGACGAGCTGAGCTAGATCCACCTGATGTACGGCGCCCCAACTGCCCATTATCATTACACCCCGCGGTGAACAACTCCCCGTCGGCTAGGCGTGTGTACGTAAGGGGTGGGGAGGAAAGGGGCGATAGTTATCTTCGGGTTTCCAAGATTCTCCAGAAAAATCGAAACTGCAAATTTGTTCTCGATATATAAATAAAAAATACTACAATAAATAATATAAAAGGAACTCTGGTTTCCCTTGTCTACTGCGCTTTTAGCGACAGCGTGTCAATGCCGCATCCGTGCTGCCGCTGCATCCTACGACCCGCATAGCTCAGAAGCCACCGGTACGTACCGGTCACGAACGCCACGTGGAACGCGCCTCCCGCCAGGCCAACCACGTCTTTGTCCTTAAGTGCCTGCAGCAGCCGAGCACACGAAGGCATAAAAGATGGGAGCTATTGCATGGTTATCATTCATTACAATGACTCCGGCAAGGAAGAGAAGGAACTAAATTGGATCCCCACCCCACCCCAACCCACATAGGGCTGTGTTCTCCCGGCGCTCGAGAGAACTAAACAAACTGCACCAAAGAATCATATGAAACGATCAACACGAAAGCAGAGAAGCACGCCCGAAACCGATATTGGGGTAATGGATCAACAGGCGTAATAATGACGCAGGGAAGTCCGTCAACAAGTCCATCAACCCTATTCGCCTCAGCCCCAACCTCAGCCCCAGCAAGCAACTAAAACCAAAGCTAGGAAATATGAGTCCCTTTACGAGGTCCCCGAACAAGAGACCAATAATCACGCATCTAGGAAGGGCGAGGAAGGCTGCCCTAAGACGAAGGCCTTGTACCCCACCACGGCCGAGCGAGTCCGTTGTCCTCCAGCAAACATATGCGGCGGTTACCATGCAGCTACAACGTGGAGTACCGTGGCCATATCCAGGCCCCCGATGACTATAGGTTTGAGCCGCATATTCGGGCGGTGGGAGGATGGGGCCGCCCAGTAACGTCGCGGTGTTTAAGGGGTGGCCCGAGCCGTGCGAGATCCTGACCAGAACTCGGAAGGGTTCCGCACCCCTCGTGGCTGCCCCTCTGGACTATGCGCACCCAGGCGGGCCCCTGGCCCCCTCCGCCAGCATGCCCAGACTACCTCTAGCTGCGTGGGCGTCGAAATGGATCCCACCAAGAAGTCGCTGCCGCCCAAGGCCTGCAAGGTCAGATAAAAGGGGCGACATCTTGTGCATTAGCCACATGCGATATGGTGGTTTCCGGCTCCCGCGATGGCAGGAACCCCAGCAGTGGCGCACAACCTTCGTACTCATCATCTTTCGGTGTGTTCTCGGTTGGAACCCCTGCCCCATCCTCGTCGTCCCCCAGGGCCTCACCTGCACCCCAAGCTGCCCCATGTCCGACCGGCCCCACACCATCAGCCGCACACCGGACCGAACCAGCTGACCCAGGTTGGGGGTTGCCGGTGGCTCACGGACCGAGCTATCACCGGTAGCCATGGCAGCGGCTGCGACCCTGGCACCCTCCCTTTGATCTATTGCTCCTACTGCTCCCTGAAAAGTACGACGTCAACTGCGGTGAAGATTGTTAGTAAGAAATTGTCATTCCTGTCCCAATGGAGCCTAACTATGTCATTACGGGGCCTGCCTGGAGGACTCGCGTCCTTTGGCTTCTCTGCCCACGTCATCGCCGCTTGTGAAATCCACTCCGTTGCCATTACTGTTCGTAAATTATGTCAGGAAACGATTCTTTTGCTATTTACATAAATTAGGCCAACCAATATAAAATTCTAGCCCACATGGAATGTTCAAGCTGATGTTATCACATATGTACCACGCACCGCTGAGCACGATCGACATTATTTCAACTTACCAAAGCAGTCTCTGCGATCCGATGATGAAGCTTTACGGAATCTTTTGCTCCTCAGAGCAGCACCTATATGGAGCAATCCGACGTATGTTTCATCTTATGCATCAATATTTTTACTTGTAATCATATCAGGACAGCACTATGCATTGTGCCGAAAATCCAAAAGAGCAGCAACGACCCCGGCCAGTCCAGTCGCGACAATGGCGCTCGCTCAGGTATCATACAATTTTCTATCCTTTAGATGTGAATACAATGGCATAGAAATCCACCTACCATGCCCAGACCTTGGGTAACCATGCGAAGGTACCGGTTTCTAACTACCGATCGGAGATTATAAAACGCAAAAAAGGATCAGCTATTAAATCTTGCCCTCGGGATAATCTAAGTTTATTTGCCTATATATCCAGAGTTCCTGACCATTACAGAAGGTTCGATTCCGTTAAAGCTACGGGACTTTTCTTAAAACGGCGTGGGACGGGCGGTAGTGCTTCAGAACTGGTGAGATGATAACTTAACATCATCCACCTAGTAAGACGGCTCCGGTATAAATGCATGGAAGACGACTCTGTAAGAATCTGTTTCTGGCCGGGGTCGCAATCGAGACAGTTGTAAGGGGGTAGGGTCCTCGCTCCCATAATTGACGTCCCTTTGCAAAACCCTAAATGGTGACTGTCTACATTTACTTAATTGTATTGTTTAATGCATTCAAATTTAACAAAAATCAGCATCTATGAAAAAGAACCCAAGGAAAACTGCACGTTTTGTCATCTAAAATCCGTTGCGCGTTATCTATTTTAATGTAGAGTGGCTATCCATGGCGATCGGAGCTATGGTGCCTGGAGGTGGCGGTGTTGCTGGCAGCATTTGGCGGAAAAACTATCTGCACGGCATCATACCGCCGGATAACTTTGGCCAGGATGAGCACTTTGTCCAAGACTCTTCAAGACCCATCAAGAACGGTCCACTGTTGCGGCATAACACCGAACATGAAATGGCTTTCTTATTATAAATGCTGACTTTACTAAATTTGAAAGTACCAAATAATACAATTAAGTGAATGTAGATAGTAATAATTTAGTATTTTGCTAAGGGACCTTTACTGTGGGAGCGAGGACCCAACCCCCTACAACTGTCCTGATTGCTACCCGGCTGGCATTTACTGCTGTCACGGTTCAATGGCAAAACGTACCGTTACACGCTGGCGGGTCCTCTTAGTGCGCGTTGTTTGTTTTTGATAATCTGCGAGCAGTCGATCGACAATTTAAGAAGTACGACGCCACCGTACAGCAGGTATCAATCAGAAAGGGCAGCTCTTCCCAGCTTCCTTTGGCTCTTGAGAGATTGCTCACAATGTTATAAAGAAATCAAATAAGTTAAGAGAATGAGTAAGTTAAACTACGGCGACAGAGAGTTTGCGGGGCTAGGACAACGACGGGACTTATTGCCATGATCTTGCCTGCGATTTGGGCCGCTTGCCTAGCCGTGACCGGTCCTACTTGTCCCGCGACCTCAACTACACCGTTCCTGAAACCCACAACTTTGCCCTGAGCATAACCTGATTGAAGATGCTAAGTGCAGGGCAATCGTGCTATCCGTGTGAAAAATAATAATTCCTGGATTTTACTGCCAATGATTAGCGTCAACCAATCGCTTGAGTATTGAACCTAGCAGGCATATGCAGTCACCCAGTCACGAACGCACTACATCACGACGCTGGGTCCTAATACGCAGCCAACACGCGGCATCCAATACTGACAGAGAACGATGCCCAATCAGCGAACGCTATGATCCATGTGAGTACATCTTGTGAAAGATATGTAAGTTACGTGACCGCGCTGTACTTGACGGCCAGCATCATCCAAACACTTGTGAGGCACTCGGGGTAGGCAAATACCTTCACACGAAGCGCAAAGGAAGCCGTACTAGATGTGGCGCCCAAGATGTCAAGCATCTGAGTGGGTTAGGGGCAGCAGCGCCGGGAGGGAGGATACAAGCGTTATTCAATCCACTTGTAATACAGCAGCTGCCGATGTCTGTCTCCCTGAAGCATCAAGCAAAGTCCTCCGTCTTAACTTCTACATACTGTCGACCACTGCCTAGTCCTTTTCATCAACACTCCCGAGAGTTCTTGCCCTCACGCCCCTCCACATCTTCCATCGCACACGTCCGTTCTACTAATTCGCCTCCTGTACCCCTTCCATAAGCGCACCTGGTCCTCCTCCAGCATAGCCTTTCTCATCAGATCGACACATACGTGGCTGTGGTGTTGTGGCATGGCCTTGAACACCCAACCCAGTGGCACAGCGCGTTTGATTGCCTGCTGGAATTCGTCGTTGCCTGGCGCCACTTCACCACTCACCGCCTCCTTTGAAGGCAACCACCGCATTCGTCGGGCCGGAAAAGCAAAGGAGAGGAAAAGGGCAGGGATGAGCCAGCTGGCAAGTCCATGCCGTACGTGCATTTCGTTCATTGGGTACATGAAGGACAGGATAGCCCAAGAAAAATGCTGGCGACCCAAACAGGTGGGCGAAAGCAAAAGGTTCGCTGCCACATACTTCAAGACTTCCTTGGCTTCCCCTCATCTCCCCCGGTCAGATGATTCTGTCCCTTACGTGCTCGTACGCCGCCAGTGCTGGCATCAGCAGCTGCGCCAGGCCATCGTCCCAAGCAGTGGCGCCGTCCATTCCCAGCACCTGGCGCCGATGCTGTGCTGCAGCCGCCCGCAGCCGGGCTTCCAGGTGCGCCTCCAGCTCCAACGGATCCAGAATAGTGCTCCTTGCCAGAGGAATAGCGCTCCTGCAGCCGCCGGGGGACACAAAGAGTAATGACGGAGGGTTCAGTTGCCCACGCAAAGGACGGCGACCAGTTGCTTCGTATCATGGACTGCATTTTCAGTAGAACAAAATCTGGTTAATCACTGGGACGCGCTGCCCACTGATCTTCCATGGCCTCAGCAAATGCTACCTGGAGGCCGTCAGCGGACGGCCCAAGGCGGCTTCTGTAGCAACATGGGAAAAGGGAGGTAAGCCGGAATTTCACCGTGTAACAGCCCATCTTTACAATTGCTAAGGAGCCATAGGACCCTACGTGTTGAACACGCTTGGGCTGCTTTCCTGCGATACACTTAAGACCTGCCCCGCCGCCGCAGACAGCCTGCTTTATGTGTCCTAGCATCCCTGAGGCATCCCGCAAACCTCAACCAGGGCCCAGGCGTATAAGCCCCTTGGAACAAGCGCCATGCCTTCCATACCCTGAGCGCTTGCCCATCCACCCCGCCTGATTACCAAGCAACCATTCCCCTTCGACGCTGTTACCTAACCCTCACTTCCACATAGCATACCCCGCTGACCAGGGCATGGCGGGAAGCTCTTGCGGTGGCATGGGCAGCTCCTGCCACAGTGACGCGTCCTCCAGCACATACGACGTACCAAAGGCGCTGTCGTCGCACTGGAGATGTCACCAGTATTTCATTCCCACCGGGTGGGGAATGACAGTATCGGCGCGAGAGGAGAGGGGGGTAGGAGAGCTTTAAAACAAAACAAAAGGCCAAGTTATATGCTGCATGGCAATCACTAGTTTCACGGGTCCCGGTGAGCTGAAAAATAAGTTCTAGAAATTAACATAATTTACAATATTTTTTAAACTAACCGTAAATAATCACTGATGCAAAATTGATGCATCGCCGTTATTACGATTAACGATTTTTGTTGACGCACCGTAACGGAGGCTTTTTAACTGTAATATTCGGCAATTTTATCTTTATCGCCCTTTACTTCACCAGCGGTTTTTGCGGATTAGTAAGTTGGGAGTGAAAGCCCGGGGCTTAACCTCGGAACTGCTTTCAAAACTGCTCATACGGTACTTGTGTGGGCCAGGTTGGGCGGAAACGATACAGAGTTAACCATCGGGATAGACGGCACGAAAACTTGCTTGTTCATGCACCGGGTTTGCCAAGCGTTGCCAGCAAAGATCGATTTTGTACACCCACATCAACACTCAGCCTGTGGAACGGATCGCAAGCTCCCTTCACTGAGGAGGCTTACGACCCATCGTGCACTCACCTGGGAATTTGCATACAAGCGAAGGTGATTGAAGACGCAGCCGACAGATTGATACGGCCAGGTGTCCACGTCCGTGATCGCATAACGTACGGCTGCAGCGATTCAGCGACAATAAGTGCATATTAGATTTGGATCCGGAAGGCCACTGGTGAAACCGTAACCGTTGTAGCCTGGCCCAGGTAAGGCACTAGGACTATGCACTACCCTACCGTGCCCCGGTTGAAGCGACTTCATTAATCTTCGAACGAAACGTACGTTGGAAATGGGATTTGGCTCGATGGCAGCCGCACCTGTGCTTGGCTCCCAGAAGCACGGCGATGCGAGCGGCCCACGTGTCATAACCCATGTGTGGCCTGTGCCGTCGTGTAGCCTGCCCACGACCACCCATGCGTCCAATCCGAAGCCCAGCAACAAGCTGCAAAGCAGCACCGCCATCTCCTCCTGCGGATTACATGTCGGTACGAAGTAAAATGTTGTTTGTGTAAAGGATCATACATCACTGCGGTGGGCAGCCCGTCCCAAGATTTTAGCACAATGAAAATATACTGACTGACACATCACAGGCAAGGTTCAACCTAACATCCATCCACTGCTCTACTTACGGACCGCGTCTTTAGAAATCCCATTCATCGTAAGCCACCTTTGAAGTTCGTGGGTCCGGTCCATTGAGAACGGGCAACACACTTGTGCCGCACATAGAACACATACATACACCAGACCGAAGAGTCCCCACCTTCGTCGCCGTCCCCGACGCCAATATCGTATGCAGCATGCACCAGCACTCCGCTACCTCACTTTGACCGCCTGTGGGCAGTGCAACCAAGTCCTCCCGCCTCCGGAACAGGCTGACAAAGCGGGCTACCTCACGTGCATTAGCCAGTGTACGGCCCAGCTGCAGCGGCCGCACGAAGCAGCATACAGGGTACTGGCTGCCGTCCTCGCCGACGGCAAGAACCTGTGGAAGGCACGTGTAAGGCAACGACATTCAAGAATATGCCACAGAGAAGTTTCACGGAAGCCGTAGGAATGAAGTCCGCCCCAAGGATATGCGCACAACCAATAGTGGAGGCTGTCAGCAAGCATACAACGACAGAAACGCCATTTGCAAGGGTTGGGTGGGGACAGGCTTATGCTTGGAAAGCCACAATAAGTATCAAGCCGTTGGCATTCGTGCATGCAGTTGGTTTGCACTTTCGGCTTGTCGCCCGATGCCAATGTTTCGTAACATCCTGCTGACAAGCATGCCGATTTTGCAACTATTACAACTACGCGTAAAGCACACCTACGCACTCGTGACAGGCTTATAGATGCAAGTTTGATAACCAGTTCTGTTGTTCGTTGCTCGCGGCGGTGCACACCTTGATTGGGCGCGATTTGAAGGCCAGGTTCTGAGACACGTAATCGCCCCACCACGCCTGCAACCAGCGCAAAAACAGAGTTTTAAAGGAACGAACAATCCACTTTGGCCTGACCTTGACTCCAGTTAGATCTTCCCAGTCAAGGTAAAATGTGAGCACATACGGAAACCCGATATCTAATACATCCAGAAACTACTAGCCTGGATCTTCCAACGTTCCAAACGTCTAGAATTCAAGTCTGATATGTACGAGCGGCATCACCTGCCACCCACCTTAGCATTCGCGACGAAAGTGGCCATGACGTCTGCGTCCCGCGCGTGCTCCATGCGCTGCTGGCTTTTAAGAAGGGACTCATCCAGCGCTGCCGAGAAGGATGGCCGCACCTCAAGCTGCAACATCAGCATGCCCGCGGGTGCTGTGGACGCGGGAATGGCGCCATTGCCCCCTTTGGAATGGCGGATGGGACACAAGGCAGAAATCACTGGGGAAATATGCTTTTAGCAAACCTTTACCCTACAGCGGCCACACAACTCGCAATACACTCGCCTGATGTGATATTAAAAATCGCGCCACAGGTTAGCTTGCGTGTCAGTAAATGGCTTTTAGTTTCTGGAACAATTTAAGTTGTGCAAGGATTCAGATAAGCAAGCCCGGGGAAAATTTTCCCTTGGTGTTGTCACGGGTCCCCTTTATCCGGCGAAGTTTCCCTGCAACAGGGGCCGCCATCACCTAATGCTCCATAGGTAACCTATACGTTCTGTTCAGTAACAGATTCCGCACCTGGGCCTGCGCCCAGTTGCACGGAGACTACCACCTTGCGCCGCCGCAATAGAGCCGTCCGCCATTCGGCCGTGCCCAACGCGCACACCAGCCGCCGCACCGACAGATGGCCGGCGATCTGCTCAGGGGCGGCCGCGGCGGCAGCAACAGCCGACGCCGGGCCTGGGCCAAGGTCTGCGGGCACCAGATACAGGGTTGAGCCGACTCATGGACGAGTAGAACATGGACTGGTTGGATCCTTAGGAATGGTGAGGTGCCTAGACGGAATCTAACACTTCCACGGGTGGCGGACGGCGCGGTTTCAGCTATAATTTTACGATGCATCAGGTTGAAAACGATGTATTTAGCGCAAAAAGTCATTATTGTTGCAGTTATCCTGAGGCAAGGTCGTTTGGCCACGATGGGCACTGTTGCGCGTTCTGCCAGGAATCGCACAAGGCCGGTCTCAAGGCCAAGGCCTTACCCCACTTCTGATCCACCGCAGCCGCCATGGGCTTCAGTTGCATCACCACCACGTGCAGCCCCTGTCGCATTGCCAGCAGCTGTAGCGGATCAGCGGGCCCTGGCCCTGTGGGCAGCTGGAAAAAGGCCTCGCCTGCAAAGGCAGGCTCCACGGCTGCCGTGACAGGCTTCGTGTTAAAGCGCTGGCCGAATAGCTCCAGCGAGAGCTGCAGCTGCTCGTCATGTCCAGGTATCCGGACGGTGTAGTCGGTGAAGGCCCGGCCCCCCAGAAGCTTCACGTGAAGGAACGTCTTGCCTCTGAGAAGGGCGAACTTTCCTCATGGTTTAATGATGCTTTAGGGGAAGGAAATGGAGCATAGCTACTTACTGGATAAGGGTGCAGCTGGAACTTCAAAATCGTATTGGAAGATGCATCGTTAGTCCTGGGCTGGTTATAAAGTTCTTCGTAGTCAGATCAAAGTTAGCGCCCTGTACGAACCATCAATCCCTGAACGCTGTCCATTTTTCAGATGCTTCCACACGTACGGACGCATGGTGGGAACAAGAACACAGCAATTTACACATCCTACAGGGCTACTCTTCCTGCCGTAGTTACCCGAATCGAAACGTCCCCATACCTGCAATGTAGATAGCTTCGGCGATCCCTTAAGAAATCCTATCTGTGAGAGCGCTAGAAACGACTTTTTGCGATGGACATGGGTGTCTCATAGGGGTGCTACATGCACGCTGCTATTAACTCGCTTAACCCTGGTCCTCAATCCTTGCATAATGACCTCGAATGACATTCACTCACGATGGCAGTTCAGCTGGCTTGATGGGTCCGACGTTCGATACTTGAACAAGGGCCTCCACCGCCGGCTGTGGTGGCCGAACACTCCGCACAAGCTCATCAATAACACCACGCCCCTGCGTAGTAAATACACCAATCCCCGTATAAAGATGTCCTTGTTGTGCGCCATATTAATGCTGCGAGCCTTACTTGGAGCACGTCAAGCACATCTTCAGGTGTCACGCGCTCGCCGGTCCTTTGGTACTCCAACAGTAACTGGTGCAACACTCCCTGCACACCTGATTTCTGTAATTGTTGGTGTACTGCCTTCCGCAATTCCGAAACTTTCGAGTCATCCATGACGTTTGTGATAAATTTTGGAGTCAAGGCTTACCCACCTACAAATAGATAGTAATGCTACATTTGCTCAACAGCATATCAATTTGAGGAAAGTCATAACGGTCGCTTCTGGTCTACTGGCTCTCTGTCGGATTTCAAACAAGGGCTGGAACTCGTATGGTTATATGGCGGCTTAGCAAAGTTGCGGATAATCATCAGCAAAGAGGAATCGGCCTAATGCAAGCCAAGCACCAGGCTCGGCAAGGCCGCATAACAGAGTGCCAGTCCAATCAGCCACCCTGCCACTGAGGCTATACGGCACCAATGAATAGTTGCGCCCCTAACAAGCGGTATGCGACCCCTTACCAGCATATGTGCAGATGACCCCGTTCCGGCAGGTAGGCCGATATTATAATATAGACAAAGATTGGCGTTGCTACTCAGCAGGAAATTGTTGTAATTTTAGGTAGCAGACGTCCTATGTCCTGCATAGGCAGTTTACCGTTGTTTGTCAGGATTTTGTCCCACTTTACCTGTGCACCATGGGCGCCATGGTCCACATCACACACATAGCGCTGACGAAGCCTGATGATGGCACAAAAGGTTGGTTACATTACACCTCATGGCATCGGATGTCGTTCTCTGGGAAGCAGGGAAGCAACTGCTCAGCTCCTTGCTCCCTACACGACACCTGACGTAATGAGGTGTAATGCAACGGGCCTTTACACCAGCAGCAGCTGTTGCAGCCCTTCTGCACTGCTCGCAAGCCATGAGGCAAAAGGAACATCAATATATATGCCCATACGTACCCATACATGTACGGGAGTCCGCGGTCGTGAGTCGGAACAACGAACATTGGAGGCGGGTTAAAGGTACTTAAGGTTTAGTTACACGAGGCTTTGGGCACCTGCTCTAGCACACGCAGCGGCAAATCCTAGATGTTACTTACAGTACCTGAGTCTGAGTACTTGGGCATTATTTCACTCGCTTTCAGTGCCCGAGAGCTTCACTTAGCGGGCTTATCAGGATGTTTTCAAACAGGGTGGGGACGTGCACGTGCCCATATCTTACTATCATGATTATTTGAGCCCTGATAGCTGGGAGCTCAAAATATCCATACCACCCGTGCACCCGGGCAGGTATTGTCAGCGCACTCGGGAAAACTGGGTAACGGCTGTGTGTGGCCACGGCCCTGTAAAGGGACTTTCGCTTTCCAGTGAGGTCACTGCGTCCCATTCAAAGCCCAAGTTCTAAATGTCCACAGCCATTTTATGCGTGCTAACTTCCCTGAGTGTTTCAAGTTCCGACGGTACGAACATGCGGTTCAACGGCTTGATCTGGATCTTACTGAGGGTTGCTTGCCGGAGCAAGCATCACCCTTCCGCGATCAAATTTTTCATCTAAAACAAGTTACATAATCAACACTCAATACCAATTTATTGCAAAAAATGGGTCAGGGTCAGAGTGCGAACAAGGATGCCATCGGCCAAATCGCAAAGACGAAGGTGGCGTATATGCCACCACTTGGTTCTCCCAACCCTGTAAGTCTGACAAAGACAGGTAGGAAGGAAGCTCCACGTCGGGGCTTCTGGAACCATGCCGCGTAGTAGGCTGACGTCGGTCGATTAGGAAAGCCACACAATTCCACAGCATTCAGACGGATCCGGAATAGATAATTGGAATTGCTTTACACTATCCAGCAGTGTGCTTGGGCTAGCGATGGCCAGCTTGCCACACTCACTTTCCGATCTTAGCAGTACGAAGGTACTGCTGCTGCGGTCGGAACAACACCCTGCTGTTCACCTTGATGCCACCGTTTCCCTGACCATTTCTCTATGTTTGAACTTGCTATTTTGATCTGTTTATCTTGCAGGTAAATCCACTGGTTTACTTCGACATAAAGCTTGGGCGCTATGGTGACGCTACTCCGGTTGGCCGCATTGTCATGGCAAGCAGGGGGCCTGCACGGCCATGGAGGAGGGCGCTGGAAGGGCGATTCACCATCCATTCCCAACATGCTTAGCCCCGTGGTCAGCAGCCGCTTGTCCAATCTGCTTCGGGCTGGATATCCGGCTGGTGGTGTATCTCTTAGCATTAGATGACACGTCGTGCTGTTAAGAGGCCCACGTTCTGGGATGTGTTTTCCTTTCTGTATCATGCCCTAGAATGCGCATGTTTGTATTCTTGGATACTACCTGTCGTGCCGTGATTGACCGAGCCACGTGTTTTCCTTCCTCAGGAGCTGAAGGCAGACGTCACACCGAAGACGGCGGAGGTATGAGATTTGCGAGGCCACCTGCTGTAAAGTTACCTGTCATGTCACGACCGCGTGACGACGACGTCCAGAACACCATGTAACGGACACATAATGCCGGTTCGCACGGAGCAGGACTTGTCCCGTCATGAAACGTTGCGTCAGCCCCGTGATGCAAGCGTGCGGTACACTACATCTCCTCGTCTGCCATAATGCTCTGATGTGGCCCAAAGCGCGTCCCTGTTCCATGTCTACAGTCTTCCAGGCAGGCCCCGTTGTCGCTGCTCATCGGGCGTGATGATTCCAGGAACCCGTCAACAGCGCGTGTGCACACGTGGCCCCATCCAAAGCTTAAAAGTGCAGTGCTTATTGATGTCCATGCTCGTCACTCAGTAATCCTTCTGAACTCATGGCAGCTTTGCCGCGCCGAGTCTAGTTACTTCGACCAGCCGGGGTCTGCAGCGCGCGAGCATGTTGTATGCGGCATTAGGGGTGTATACTTGCAGTTCTTGTTTAGTGCCTGCCTGTCTTGCGCGACTTGTTTTTAACCTCTGTCCTGCAGAACTTCCGCCAGCTGTGTCTGCGTGCGCCCGGTCAGGGCTTCAAGGACTCACGATTCCATCGCGTCATCCCCAATTTCATGTGTCAGGTAAGCGGATGAGGTTCACGGCGTCCTGATATCCGGACAGACGGTCGGCGCGGCACAATTTACCGAAAGAAAGGCTTTACGTGCACCATTCATTCATTCATTCATTGCGTGCGTATTTGGGGGTGCCAGTTGGGTTTTTTAAATAAATTTTCAGTTTTCTGACCTAACCCTCATAAGAGGACTGGTTGTAGAGACGCGGTTTAGTGAGCGCTGCTTGTGGGCTCCACGAATGGTCGTGATGCAAGCGATTGGTTTATGGGTTAGGCCACGCTTTTGCATGTCACACGCTGCCATGCCTTCCAAGACATGGAATGTAAGTGGTTACTTGGGTGCGCTGCTTGATAGTCTGCGGCTTCTCGGCACTCATTAAATAATTGCGTTCATTTGCCCTCCCCCTTCTTACTGTACTCAGGGTGGTGACTTCACTCGGGATAATGGCACCGGCGGAATGAGCATCTATGGCTCGAGGTTTGAGGATGAGGTATCACGATGAGCTGACCTTCACCAATTTCCATCCTCCAAATTCCTGCACATTATTTCACCGCAGAGCGCGGAGTCGGGTCCTAAGAAGAGCACCACGTGCTAAAATATGTTGGTCTATGTACGCCAGAACTTAGGGCATGCCGCCCTTCATAGGATTCAAATGTACGCTGAACGTTCAAGGCATGTTGCAGTTCCGCGTTCCGCTTTCTTTTCCGCGTTCTGCTTGTCCAGCCTTTTTGGGAAGCAGGCGCGGATTAGGGCACAAGGTTATGGTGGGACACGTCCGTCCGTGGTGCCGTATCCTCGGCACTGGCGTGTGTGCGCTCTCCTGTCTACGTCTGCGAGCGGGTGGTGGCGAGCCATCTGTGTGTTTTGCACGATGCCCTATTAACCTCCTCTTGCAGAATTTCAAGCTGTTGCACGCGGGCCCCGGCGTCTTGTCCATGGCCAATGCGGGCCCCAACACCAACGGCTCACAGTTCTTCCTCTGCACCGCTCAGACGCCCTGGCTCAACGGCAAGCACGTGGTATTCGGCCAGGTGAGAAGCCAGTGTTGGACGTGATGTTGGATAGTTCCTGATGTCATGCGCGCGGTAACACCGCGGTCATTAAGTCGATGCTTCTTGCGTTTGGAATGGTGGAAAGCGCGCTTTCTTCCACACGATTCGTGTAACATTAAATTCCATCAAGTTAAGACAGGATAGAGTGTTACTTACTCACACATGCTCGAGGTGTTTTGGGCCTCCCTGCAACGACTTCTCCGTCTGGATCTCATGGCGGTGGCGATGATTCGTCCATACATGGCCGGCAGAATCCATCTTGGACGTGCTGGCGCATGTGTGATGTGCTCCTGCTTCCTGAACCTCATTGACAACGACCATGCCCAGGTTGTGGACGGCTTCGAGGTGGTGAAGGCGATTGAGGCATGTGGCAGCCGCAGCGGGGAGACATCCTTTGACGTCATGGTGGCGGACTGCGGAGTGCTGCCATCGGGTGGGTGAACGGGGAGGCTTTGGTGACTGGATAGGGACAGTCCTCGGGATTTATGTAGCTTGAACGTGTACTGCTGGTACAAATGGAAATTTGGGAAGCCCAATTGAACCAGAGAATTCAGTGTGTTGCTGAGCTCAAGCTCGTCGTGTTGTCCCGTACGCTCGCAGGCTCAGCCAAGGCCGCGGCCTCCCGGCAGCAGCAGTTGATTCGTGGCGGTGCTGCGGGAGCGGCTGTTCGTGGCTACAGCACCCTCTTGACTGGTGCCCCTGGCGCACCTCGCGCTTTTGGGTCGAAGCTGAGTAGGTACGCCCAGTAGGCCTGCCGGGTCCGTGGTGCTTACTGTTTAGGGTCCGTACCGTGCACCTTGCACGCCCTTTCTTGTCCACACCTTGGAGTGCATATCTATCATACGGATGATAGCTGCTGGATTCCAGGGTCTACAATGAACTTGGGGAGTTTCACAGCGCGGGGAGAAACCATATCATACAGCGGAGATTGAATGCTTGCCCTAGGAGCATCCGTCTCTCACTGCCAGTAAGAGGCTAAGAGAGGTTAGGAGTACTCCATGGGACGAATGCGATAGCGGAGGCCAGGAGAAAGGAACAGTGGTGGACTGGAGGATGACTTACTTGCGCACCAGCGTCAGCACGTCCCCTAGTATACGGCTCCCTCAACCGCTTTCCGCTGTCCTTTATTTACCTCTGGTTCGCGGCCATGTTTCTGCGGTGGCCATTTTGCCGTGGCCTGCTGCGATCTGCGACTCGATTGTCTTGATTGTTCATTCTTGCCGTGACGTGACTGTCCACCGCCATAAGGGAGTCTGTCCACCGCCCTAGACTGTCCACTGCCCTGCTTAACAGAAGCAGGCCACAGACCCTGCATCCTGTCTTCCCCGCCCAGCCCTGAACTAGATCCGGTTCAACATGTCTTAATCACATGCATGGATTGTCCCTGGCGCGGGGATTCCCCGTCATTGTCCCCCTTCCCGTCCAGGCCCGCGGTCTGCCCAGTGAAAGCACATGCCATGATGGGTGCGCCCTTACATATTGCCTTCCGCAAGCACGCCTTGTTGGTGCGGTCCACGGTCCAGGTGGCTCGTGTGTTGACGCTGTGAACATCTGGAACTGGACGCTTAGAAGGCCCTTAAAGCGTACGTCGCTTTGTGGCATGCAGGCCCATCGACACTGCCAATTGCAGATGATGAAATCGGTCTGCAAGGGCTAAGGTTGCTGCGTGTTTGAGGAAGCAGCAGCAGTTGGCACCTGAGGATTGTCGTGATCACTTAAGGCGCTATAAGGCTAGCTTTCTAAACATACGCTGACCATTGAATGTATGCGCATGCTCAGTTGCCCCGATGGCAGGTTGATGCTAAGGGAGACTTGTCTTGCTCACCGTCTGGCAGGATATGGGCGACCTGGCTGTACAACTAGCCGGTCACGGCATGGAATCCACGTATCTGGCCTTTCTCAGATTAATGCAGTGTCTTTTACTTGCGACCGACTGGGATTGGTAGGATAGGGACCGTTACTGATAGCCAATAATGTTGGGCAGTGTGTTGGATGTCGGCCATCCCCGGGGTCACCCCATTCCCTCAGTTCCCTGGGGCCCCCCATCCCAGGCCGAAGAAAGGTTGGCACGTGACCCAACGTGTTCACCTTTGCTACCTTCATTTTAACATACTGAAACTTACTCCTAGGCTGGGATGGGCTGGGAGCTGAGACGAAACTGAAATGCCGATCAGGCCTAGGCCGGGCTTAATCGATGCCGTCCAAAGTTGGCTGTTCGGGTTGATTCAGCCTGGTTTGCCCAATCTCTTCGTCAAACCCTAAGTAGAGAAATTTGCGAAGTCTTTGAAAATATGTTGCACTCATTTTGCTGAAGTAGAGAAAGCGTAATGGCCACATTTCGGCGATCACGTACACTATGACTGAGCAGGTCAGGGGATGATTATACTTTGATTTACAAGGAGTCCGTAGTCGGTGAAACGGTTATACGGCAGTATGGTGTTCGACGAAGAGTACCGGAAGGATGTGACACGTTTGTGGATTAAATAGTGATGCACAGCACCCTAGGTTTGCCGGCCGGATGGTATTTGTCCCGTAGGATCTGCTGGTCCCGCTCGGCGCGTCTACCGTACTTTAATACGACATGCAGCCCTATAATTATGCCATGGCTTCTGTGTGCTGGCTTTGAAAGCTCGCTGGGCAAGGTTACAGGCACAGGCCAGGGGCACTGGGCAGTACCCAAACTGTGCGCCTGCACGAATGCCTTCTTTGACCGGGGGACTTAGATATCCTTTACGTTGAATCGTTCCACAGCTACCCATTGCAAACTTTTATATGTTAGAAGGATCGATTGGCAAGATCGGAGCATGAGAGCAGCGTAGGAAAGTTCGTCCTTGTACGGTGTTCGTCCATAGGGAGGCCGGACGTAAATTCGCCCGTCGTATTGATCCGAGTTCAGAGTAACTTGTAACCAATCAATCATTGATCCGAATTCATACCGAGAATTAGATTGCATGTGAACACACCCTAATCCTAACTGTCCTTCACGGCCCCAAGGCCGTATCTTATAAGACCTAATGCTAGCTGACCTCATCGCTGAGAAGTATGGTACAGCCGCAAAGCGGGGGACAACCGCCGTACATCAGCCGCAAAATCACTTGCACTCAAAGCGATTATTCTTTCCTGCCCAAAGCTGCTATGTAATAGCCACGTTGCACTACAATGTGAAATATGTCATATTGAGCGACTTTGGGCATTTAAGGCCGCGTTGACTTCCGCTGAGGCGCTGATGCGGTTTTGATTGCACTTGCACAAGGGGACACGTGAAGCAGACCCTTTCCTCTGAAAAGTACGCAAACTAAGCATGGTATAATATAAGTTTCATGTACGAAATAACGCAAACAATTATCTATGGTCACAGAGCATGTCGCGAAGCCCGGCTCAAGCTTGGCAAACAGAGCCCAAACCGACAGCACACTTCATCTCCATTTTCAATGGTTTATAAAAATATTGATTATTTTTCGCATCCTATAACCATTTACAATGACTTCAAAGTCGCTTTGTGCGCTCAGAACAAGTAGTTCTCGCAGTGGATATACGGCGGCGTAACGCCGCTGGGCGTATTCTCAGTTTCTCACACCCTCTCACACTAACCCAACAAATGCTAGAATGCTTCAGCTTTAAGTTCCATACATTTTTTCTTATAGAAATGACTTTTAAAATAAGGTAGGTTTGAGTTTCTATTAATGACTGCATAAGACAATACGACGATGACTAAGATGCTGATACCAACCCGCAACAGGGATTACTCACCAGCTGAAAGTTTACAACAAAATATTCTAGATTTTCAGCAGCAGTTCTGAAATGATTTGAGGTTGTACGGTCCAAGTGGTACGGATTTTACAAGCTAGAAATTAAACCAAGATAGCACAATGGGCATATCTGTGGTATTCAAGCTGGGGGTGTTTTATATCTCCTTCAGGCCCACAGCATACTGGTTTTCACAGAAGTCCTAGCCAACCGGTACCATCCACCTCACTTCCGACGTAGAGGTACGAAGTTCCCGACATGCATGCGGTCGATTAGCAGCTGACGGACTCTCTCTCTCTTTCTTTCTTATCTCTTTCTCTCTTTCTCTCTTTCTCTCCCTCGCACATAAGAGCACATGAGGCTTACATTTTGCTTGTGTGAATTGTACTACCTGGGTGCCCCCTTCAACTACTGCATGACGGCATATATGTAACCCAGGTTGCATATTATCAGGCATGAACTGAAAGAAAGGATACTCTTAGGCTGTTCTTTGCAGGATACGGAAAATAAACCGCTAGTCCAGGGTTGGGTCTCCAGACGTTAGATGGACGTATCATTGCGCGACGCGCATACCCGCAGGCTTATGTCGCCGTCGGCCCTGGCGTATTATATTAAAAAGTCTTGCGGTCGTACGCTTGCACATAGACAAACCATGCCTAGCATTGATGTGCAGGAAGCAGTTGTTGTGGGCGGCCGGACATACAACGTCAAGACAATTGCGCTTTCTGAAGACGTGCCACAGTTCAAATGCTTAGAACCGGCAGAGGCCACCTTCTTGTATAAGCAAATTTTTGATGACGCTGACTACACACAGTCCGGCGTATCCATATCGCCTGGAGATGTTATTGTTGATGTGGGCGGCAATATCGGTAAGCCAGAAGGCAAAGCTTAGGATGGATTGCCTCAATTCTATTTTACCTTTCCTATGGGTTGTAAGCTTATTCCAAATGGTCGCTTCCACTTTTTAGGTGCCTTCGGGGTTTTCACCCTACTGAAGAGCAAGGGCGACATCTCCCTGTACGCCTTCGAGCCCGTTCCAATCTTAGCACACATATGCGAAGCAAATATTGAATTGTACAGCAACAAAGACACGAAGGGCAAGGTGTTCACTTTGGGCTTAACCTCGCCAGATAAGGTCGGGAAGGTGGCCTTCGACTTTTTTCCAGAGGTAAATTATTCATCACAAAAGAGTTAGGATACGCCAATAGGAAAAGGCACTGGAACTTTGTGTTGCATTTGGACAATTCTTCGGTTCGGTTGTAGTCGCATGCATGCATGCCGCCGATAGTATCTAGCTGTATGTCTTCGCATAAACCTACCTATGCAACCTGTTACCGGACGGGGTCCTGGGGCCTCCTGCCGTAATAACCTCACACCCTGCCTCATTAATTAAATTTAGCATCCCTGTCAAACAAGTTGCTATGTGCAGCCCATGTTGGCTCCATAAAGCCAAGGTTGAGCTTGAAACTGGCACGTACTATACATACGGCGGTGCAAGGTCATCACGCGACCTTGCGCGCCTGATGACCGGTGCCCACTATGCCCACATTGCGCGTACAGTACTCCCTTCTCTCTTCAGCATACGACTGGGATCCTTCAGACCGGGATGCCATCGCGCTGAAATTGCTTCAGTTTCAGGGCTCAAACGATCCGTAAGTGTATGTATGTCCGGGGTGTCCGTTGCTAGATAGCTAGTAATAAGTTCAGGATGCGTCCAGCGGGAGAGCTGCTGCTGGATGGATCTTTCCTGACGCTTAAGTCGAACGACATACAACTACCATCAGATCATTTTATTATGTGGTTAGCTAGATCGTCGCAGCCGCCGCGAATCTTCACTTGTCACACCGCATGCATGCAGCAGCTGCGTCCCTATCCCTGCGGCTGAAACTTTGGCCGTCATGCAGGGCCCGACTGGAGGAGCTGCGTCAGCGTGTAGGCCAGAGCCTTCGTAAGGAAGTGGTGGAAGTGGAGCTCCGAACATTCGCTTCAGTGCGCGAGGAGCTGGGGTTGGAGCGCATTGACTTGCTGAAAATTGATGTCGAAAAGGTAAAGGAATGAGTGCGAAAATATTGCAGTTGTATAGGCTTGCTTATTACGTACGTACGTATTGACATATTGACGCTGCAGTAGTTGTGAGATAACCTCAATCGATATGCGTACGTGTCAAAATACCTCGCCGTATTATGGTAGCCGGGTATTTTGTTATACAGACATTTTGCTATACATCATGTTGTCGATCGATTGAATAAGTAATGTATCACTGCGTGACAAGTCGAGAGTAGCCAGGAGCATGCAGGGTTCAGTCGATGATACATAACTCCAGCAGCGCAGGCATGTATGAAAGATTGCCTGTTAGGTTTCGGATGTAGGTACATGTAGGCAGGGTCGCGTGCAGTACATAAATGTTAGTTACCAAAACAAAATGTATATATGCCACTCGATCGAGATACTACTGATTGTGTGCTTTTAGCACTTGATTTTTGCGTTTGCGCGTACGTACGAAATACCCTATGGTACGCCACGGCTGCTACGTATATAGCGTGCATATATATTCGAGCCCTTATGAACCCTAGGGTGGTTTGTGCTCTCCGTTCAACCCAGAACGTATGTCATGCGTGCATGACGTGAGTAGGTTCGGCGGCGTAATGCCTCGCAGGCTTCTAGCTTGGCTGCGAAACGTCTGCGTGATATGCAGGTGTTTGACTTACTTCAGTATTGTGCGGCTATCGATAGGTGCATGTGTTTATTATATATTTATTGAGCTAATTGAGCTTGAAGACACAAGCTTAAATGATCATTGCTTTTGCAAGGCACACAATCATGTTCATATAGCTGTATATCTTGATAGGATCATGCGTTCATGTCCTCCTCAACTAATGTTGAAAGTCTATTCACATCAATCATTGTTCACCGTGTACGTACGTACGGTGCTTGTCGTACATGTCTTGTGCGAAACCAGGCGGAGTGGGACGTTGTGTGCGGCATCTCGGATGCGGACTGGGCCATGACGCGGCAAGTGGCCATCGAAACACACGTGATTGGGGACCGGGTACAACAGATCGCGCAGCTGCTGCGGGAGAAGGGCTTCAAGCGGGTCCATGTGGGCGAGGTTGGCACCCCAAAGTTCCTGGGCTTCAAGTACTACAATAAGCTGCACCCAGATGAGGGTATCGCACCCGCTGTACTTCCCAATGCAGAGGGTGGCGCCCTGGTATGCAACATTTATGCAACCCGAGACTAACTAGCGAGGTACCAAACCTCTGACCATGCAGTGGCACAATATGGACCCGCACACATCTCTGGTGAATGGCTCGCACTGACAGCAAGCTGGATTTTGTGCTGATTTAGCTAACAAAAGCCTATTTCGTATGTGCTCGCGCGCGTGATCCCTTGCTTAGCTAGTCTGCATGACCCCAAATGGGATCATCAAGCAGACCGAGCGAGAGTGCATGGCTGTGGTTGTGGCTGTGGTGATCATAATCAAGGCCAACAGCGTGCGTGCATGGTTGCATGTGTGCGGTATAGGAGGGTTTTGCTTCACCCGTGGCCACTACCTGGCAGTCCCTACCTTTCCCAGTATTTCGAGGCACCCTCATCCATTCACTTACGCTGACTTCTCCGAAATCAGTTATTTTCCGGGTTCAGCACGCACGCACCACCGGCATCCAATGGAATCCTGCCGTATCGACGGCGGCATTAACTTCTGGTCAGCTCGCAGGTCACTATAACCGGGGTTTGTCACCGTCCGTCTTCGTGGAGACACATCCACCCTCAACTAATGGAGGGATTTTTATCCCGCTCTTAGTTGGAATTCGTTCATCCTTGTTATATGCGATTTTAAGGCTGCTAATGTCATGCATGGAGACTGGATGCATCATGACCCCTGGGATGCATGGTGCAGGCGCTGCTGATTGCGCTTGCAGTTGCGTTTAATGCGTATCGCATTGCAGCAGAGACAGCTAGTATCAACCTACCTTATTATTCGCTTATGGCAAAAGCAAGGTCAAGGGCCGCTCAGATGCCGTCTCAACCTGCCTAAGGAGACAGGAGGTTTGAAGTTTGGAAATATAAAGCGCGAATTAATTCATAGCAACGAATTGTAATATCGCATGTGTCCCGCTGGCTGGGTACGTAAACGGCCGAATGTTCCCAATACAGCCATACCCCGCATGTGGCGGAAAAGAACAGACTTCGCACAGCAATCCTGCATGGCAAGGCGATTTGCTTTGGCCTGGCTTTACGTAATTCTACAGACCTGTATTAAATTTCGGACACGCGTGAATTATTGTGTTCCACAACTTCAAGCTCACAATCGTCGGCATGCTCGCGAACAAGGCAACTGCCTGTGCTGGCCTGTGCAACCGATGAGGCGAGGGACGACACAAAGGAGTTGGCCGACACCTTTTGGAGCTCAGGCGGATGATAGCAATAGCGGGACAAAACAGAGTTGAGGTCGCACCATGCAGCGTTTTGCCATGCCGACAATACCGCCCGCTCATCTGCACACGTTCATCCCGCTGCCGACTTTCTGCCGACCCGCCCTCGCGCCCACCTCACTTGAACATACCCGGTTGTTGTCGCTCATGCCCTCAGGCCCACTCACCTGCTTGATGAAGACGTCCCGCTCGGGGCCCGACGTGGCGGCCTCGGCATCTTCCAGCATCCCACCGGCCTGCACGGGCACACACGCCAGGGGCGCGGCTTGGTCGTAGGAGATTCAGTACGGATACCCCACGATTTCCAATGCATGGCACGAATTTCCACATCATCCACTGTTCCAGACCGCCCCGCCCCTATTGCAACCACCGCCTCCCTACCAGAAGATATGCCATGTCCTCCTGTCGGAAGTACGACGGCGCCACGGCCTGCAGTGTCACAGCCAGGACCTTGATGCTGATCGGCATTCTGCTGGACGAGATGCCCGCGTCGGTATGCATAACAGTATGCTGTAACCATTGCATAATGCTTACTTCTCACATATTCGAAAGCTGGGTCAGGGCCCCACTGAAAACTGGTGTCTGTGCTTTTGCTTCCACACACACCCCGGCTCAATCCTCCGAGTTCCCCTGCATGTTACCCTTTCAAATAATGATGGCAGAAGATGGTTCAAATTATCTTTCAAATTTGAAGTGTAAATGTTGCTACTTTATTATATCGTATGCGGAAACTTGGGTGTTTCAGCTTTCCTCCCTCGTTCATGACCCAACTTTTCGTATGATGATTAAGCAATATTTTACAATTATCATTAAAAAGGTATTTAAAACCGTCTCCTGCCATAATCCTTTGAAAGGGAAATAACAGGGGAACCAGAAGGACTGAGGCGGGGGGCGGGGGTAAAAGCGAATGACGCAGACCTCCAACTTGCTCGTACGTCATCGCGTACACCAAAGGACGCACGAACAGGCAAAATGGTGTAAAACTACCTTCCTCAGCAGAAGGCGGTTATACTTGCAAGAGCTCAAGGTTATAGCTTTTTCCAAAGGATAAGGACTGATGAGATAACTTGTGCGCGTTCCAAAGTGGAATCCCATCTTAGTAAATTATTAGCAAGCTTCCTCTTGACGGTAGCCAAACGCGTCAGTATGTACACATTTTGAAACCTTTTAGTTATCTCCTGGTATTTGTTTCGATGGCTACGATGCAAGAGTGTCAGCACCTGGCGCGGTCCGTGTGCAGACGCAGGGCGCAGGCAGAATCGGTCGGCCTGTTTCGGGATGTGGAGTAAATGAGGAATGTCTATGCCCAGATAACAGCGGACGCTCCAAAAGATTCGAGGCTTTGGGGCGACCTGCACGATCTTCTCGTACCTACAAGCACGAAGGACATTTACGAGCAGCCATTGCGATTGGTGAGGAAACTTGTTGTCAAGCTGGAGATTTGCGTTCAGACTTTGTCGAGCTGAGCGCACATTCGGTGGAGGTGACGATGCATGCGGTTTATCATGACGGACGCGTGCGTGCACCGCTCTCTATAGGCTGCAATGTATCTAGATATCTGCCCGAACTTTATGCTCGTGTGCTTTTGCGCGGCCCTGCACCTCATCCGTTCCGGGGCGAAACAGAACGTAAGGAGTTCTCAAACGTAGTTTTCCTGCCTTGCTGGTATTTGTATCATCAAAATTGTCTACAGCATTTCGCATTCTCACATTGCTCAATGACGTATCCCGTGACATATTGGCATGGTTCAGGCTTCCCAATATCCTGCCATGGTTTCCGCGTTCCGAACAGCCTGTAACCATTTCCTCTTGTGTTGCCGGCAGCCGGTGGGGATGCGTTCGCTTCCTGAACTGCCCGAGATGGTAAGGGCAGAGTACAAGGATCACCGGAAGATGCGCTTCACGGGGCTTTTCCCCTCAATTTAGCACGCTTGGGCATCGGTGGGCAACTCCCTCCTCCTGTGGCGGTACGGCAAGCGGTAAGGCCTGCGGCGTGGAACTTAAGAACTGGCTTGCGTCCCCGCGTTCCAGCTTTTGCGCCAATCTGCTTCCAGTGAATTATTACTTGGTCCGATTTGGCCACCGAACGAGCGAATGAGCACTTCCGTCTCCCCGCTTGGTTACACGCAGATCGGATGTACCGATGAAGTACACCGCAAGGGGTGACATCACTTCCGTCTGCCTGGCCGAGCCAAAGCCCGGTGCCTTCCCGCCTGCCATCCAGTACATCATGGTGGTGTGTACGACAGCAGAGATCGTTGTGCTGGGCGTCAGCGCCAGTCGCCACGGTCACAGCTTGGCCAAGGTGTCGGAGGACGTCCGGCTCGAGCAGCAGCCGCTGCATCGCATCTCAGCCGGCAACGTCCGCTTCACGTCCTGCTTGGCTGGTCCAGCTGGCCGCATCTTTCTTGGCGGCGCCGACGGCCTTGTGTATGAACTCGTGTACGATGCTACAGACTCGTCACGTCCCAAAGTACTTGTGAGTCCGCCTCATATCTTTTGTACCCATTCAGTATTGCCGTCGCTTCCTATCCATGCAGACCAATGCCAGACCAGGTCTCCTTCGCTGTATGCCCGCCTTTCTGCAATTGTGCCTTCTAGCCCACCCACTGGAGACCCGGTAGCGTCCTGACGTGAAGCTAAAAGCGACTCCAGTTGGACCGCCTTCTACTCGTTGATCGCGCACCTACTGCCTTGGCCATTTTCCTGCCGATCCTTTGTCAGAGCCCGCTGGGTAGGAGCATTTGGGGCTTCTTGCCTTCCATGTTCGGGACGTGGGGTTCGGCGGCCATCACGCAGCTCGTGGTGGACAAGGAGCGACACACCCTGTATTCCTTGAACGCCGCCTCGGGTGTCAAGGTGTGAACGGAGACGGGCGGGTGCGTTGTGTTTTCGGTTGTGAAGATATGGTGGGGGGAATGGAGTGCAAGTCATTGACGTTGATGGCAGGCACCTGGTCGCGCATCCTTCATATCGCCGCACGCATGTGACCACGCAGGTGTTCGATCTGGGATCCTCCGGCGAGGTGCAGGCAAGATTGGTGGCGGAGGTGTCTGATGTGTATACGGCCGCGGCAAACACCAAGGGGGGAAAGGAGCTCTTCAGTGGCACGGCTGCAGACCGCAAGAACGCCAGTATCAAGTACATCGCGCCAATTTGTAGGTCGGGAGCTTGGATCGGGACCTGATGGTTCGAAGGAACCGCGGAACCACGAAGGGTGTTTTCACCGCTCCTATTTCATGTCCGAGGATATTTATTAGCGAGGGCGTCTTACTCATTCAGTGTTCGTTATCGTTCCGGTCGCGTATCCTCCACTACTTCCGACCTCTCACACACAGCGCCCTGAACCCCGCATCCAATACCCACCAGCCGTTGCTGAGTCAACCAGGGTCCACCTGATGGCTGTGACGGCTGATGGTCGCCGGATATACTTCAGCACGTACGGCCTCGCGAAGGAGGGTTCGTACATTCCGCCAGGGGTTGCCCGAGGCCGCTCAAGCTTTGCCAAGGCGATGCTGGCCACAAAAGTCAACAGCACCCTCATCCCCACCTGCAATGATGCCACCGGCACGGATGCACCATTTCTTCAACGGCCATACACGCTGGAGGCGAAGGCAGTGCGGATGGCTATGCCGCATTCCAGACGAATCCGAGCCGCCATGGGTGGTGATTTTCCACGGTACGGATATGGACTTGAATGGCCCTGGATGCTCCGTTCCCGTGGATGATCCGCCCAAGTCCCATCCGATGCCCTGCCTGCCCCACCCGCTGTGCAATTCCTTCCCTTCATCGTCACTCCCCCATCCCTTCCGTCCTTGCTGCTCTGCACGCAGCATGGCTGAGCTGGAGATCCTGGGTGCCCAGTACTCCGCGGGCTGCCTCCTGCTGTCCGGGTCTACTGATTGGACCGGCAGTGACGGCTTTCCGAAGATCCTGATGGCTTCACGTGACCCCGACGTGGCCCCCGTTACGAGCATCACGAGGCACACGGCGGGGAGCGGGCTCCGGGAGGTCGTCATGGAGGAGGACGTATGGACGGCGGGTACGTGAGCGAGTGCAGCTCCCAGTCGGACTTGTTTGTCGGGCTCATGTTTGCTGCAGTAGGGTATCCAATACAGCGGACGGTGTTATAAGGAGCCATACCTGGATTTTCCCTACTTGTCATATCCTGCCGCCGACCGGTGCAGTTTACATTTTCTTGCATAACATAAGAGACACGAGTTATTTCCGCCTTGTCTATACGCAGGGTAGACAACCGCTGTGGAAGTGGCCCCCTGCGAACCGATGTTGGGCTCTGACGTGCTGTCCGCCCTTGCCAGTCCTGGCTGTGAGGAGTTTTCTTCGGCTGTGTGGTGGACGCCCACGCGGTTTCTTATCATGACCACGAAGGGTTTGATTGAGCTGGAGAAGCGCCGACCGATAGAGCTGCTGATGGTGAGCGAGGATGAGATGGGTGAGGGTTGGATGAGAACAGCATATGGGATGTGGTAGGTGTGCACATGTGGCCAATGCAGAGTTCCGGTGTTTGTTAGAGTTTGCCTAGGGAATAGGGTGCGGCGTTAGCCAGCTCCACACCGAGCAATTCCTCACAGCTGCGCACCGCTAGGTCGTCTTGCCTAGACAGCATCTCTCATTGGTGATATCCTTGCCTGCCTCTGCCTTCAAACTCCGCAGCAAGTCCTGGAGGGCGGTGTCCCCGAGCAGCTCCATACTTTCTTCCAGGTAAGCACCCGACTAGCGCGGCGCTTACACGTCAACCCGCGCCACCGCTGGGTGACCACATCGCACCAATGGTGGTGGTGGTGGTGGTGGTGGTGGTCCCAAAGGACAATTAAGATCTTCCCAAGCGCTATAGGGGTCGTGTCTCACCGCGATGTCCTCCACTTTGCCGCGAAACCAACATGACAGGTACTGGAGGACCGCCTGAAGGCCCTGGGCTGTTATTTGGAGACCACCCTTTTGAAAAGCTACGGTGCGGGTGTCTCTGATAACGCCGCTATGGTGATTAACAAACGGCGGCGATTGGATCATGCTGCCCAGCAGCAGGAAGATGACATGACTTATGGCATAAGGTAAGGGTGTGGGTGGTTCCCTGCGTGGCCTGAGTTCGCATTCTGTTGGGACGCATACCTTATAGCGCAACCTTCGTTGCTGCATGTGGGGTGATGCTCATAGCCCTGTACATCCTGCGCAGCACCCGTACGATGGCGTGTGCTCTTGTGCGGTTTGCAAAACGCAGCCCTCCTTCTGGGGACCCTCGGTCTGCCTTTGCCTGCACGCAGGACCCTGCTCTTCCGGGTGGCTGAAGCCTGCGCGCTGTTGCGTCTGCTGTCCG
Source organism: Volvox reticuliferus (assembly GCA_019650235.1). Lineage (NCBI taxonomy): Eukaryota > Viridiplantae > Chlorophyta > Chlorophyceae > Chlamydomonadales > Volvocaceae > Volvox > Volvox reticuliferus. The sequence goes on along the minus strand of BNCP01000095.1, from coordinate 116,873 downwards.
CCCACAACCTGGGCTGCCTGGCGCTTAGGGAGCTAGGTGCCGGGACGGCGGACATGGCCAAGCTAGCCAACACGGTATGCTAGGGCGATATAGGGGCGTGGATGGAGCTCTTGCTTCGGCAAAGGTCTTTCAGATTGCTTTATGTCATGCCTAGATCATGCCTGTGAGATTAGAGCTGGTCTCCTGCTTTCTGATTGCCATCGTATCGTGCTGACTGCACCGCACTGCACTGCACTGCTGGCATCCACCCCGTCACAGACGCTTCGCGAGCTGGTGGAGGATGAGGAGGGACGTAACCTGGCGTCCCAACTGATCCGCGGTCTAGTCAACGAACAGCTGGACGCGGGCATCTCGTCCAGCAGAACGCCGATCAGCATGAAGGTCCTGGTTGCGACAGTGCAGGCCGCGGCGCCGTCGTACTTCCGACAGGAGGACATGGCATATCTTCTGGTAGGGAGGTGGTGGTTGCAATTGGGGCGGGGCGGTCTGGAACAGTGGATGGTGTGTGCAAATGTGTTAATTCACGTCATCGGAAATCGGGGAGTATCTGTACTGAATCTCCTACGACCAAGCCGCGCCCCTGGCGTGTGTGCCCGTGCAGGCCGGTGGGATGCTGGAAGATGCCGAGGCCGCCACGTCGGGCCCCGAGCGGGACGTCTTCATCAAGCAGGTGAGTGGGCCTGAGGGCATGGGTGATAATAACCGGGTATGTTCAAGTGAGGTGGGCGCGAGGCGGGTCGGCAGCGGGATGAACGTGTGCAGATGAGCGGGCGGTTTTGTCAGCATGGCAAAACGCTGCATGGTGCGACCTCAACTCTGTTTTGTCCCGCTATTGCTATCATCCGCCTGAGGTCCAAAAGCTGTCGGCCAACTCCTTTGCGTCGTCCCTCGCCTCATCGGTTGCACAGGCAGTTGCCTTGTTCGCGAGCATGTCGACAATTGTGAGCTTCAAGTTGTTGAACAACAAGCTGGCGGCGCTGAAGTATTATGAGGTTCGCGTGGGTAGAGTAAACAATCAGATAGGGTAGCTCTTTTTCTGGTGCGTGGCTTGGCCAGCGGTGCGGGGAGTACACCCGATGGAAAGGACGTAAATCGCAGGGGGGCAGCCAAGGCAAGGTTGAGCCTGGCGGTCCCCTTTGTTGCTGCTGCTGTTCCCAACTTGCAGGTGCTGCTTCAACATGTTTTTCCTGCAGTTTAAAAATGGTTTGTAATCGATGTTGCTTCCTTTCCTATGGCCAACACCATTGCCGTGCTTTTTATGCCGGATCTGCCGCTGCAGGGCATCGTGACCCTGTCACTGGCGGTGGCTGCTTAATATGGCTCGGGACCCTGAGGACCGGGCGCTGCAGCCCGAGCTGGGTCCCGCTTGCAGGTTGGCGCGGCAGCAACGTTGCGAGGCATACAGCCACATCTTTAAGGCCATGGAGGCGCTGATGCATGACCTCTGCAATGCCATTGGCGCCACGCTTGCTTTGCTTGCGATGATCAAGGTAGGAGACTCGATAGGTACATGTGTGGAGAGTTTGGGGTTAAGCAAGCATTCACATCTTTCCCGGGAGGATGTCGTGTTCTGGTGCTCGGAGTGAAACGGCTGGATCACGGTGTCGCGATGGATTGAGTATGTGGATGCATTGGATCATCCATAAGCCAACCGGACGATTAATCCTCAGTTTTTTCCCCACCTTCGGCCAGACCGCGCTGGCCTCAAACGACACCTTCTTTGTCGACGGGATGTAGGGCTTTGTCATTGGCAACTGCACGGCGGCCGAGGGCTTGCTGTCCCGGGACGCCCCTGGCCTGGAGAGCTACCTGGCTCGGTGGGTGGGTATTCGAAAGGAAAGCTAGAGTGGGATGTTGCCGTACTAGCCAGTAGCTGCGGCTAAGGCTGCGGTAGGGCGAGGCTTTGGTTACTAGGGCAAGGTGAACCAAGCGTACCGTGCGGATCGCACGGCTGTATCTTATTGACGGCAGTGCAGTTTCGAGCCTCAACATGCTAATGGTTCTGCTTCCGCCCACACATGCCAATGTCTACTCCGTTGGCATCCTAACTCGCAGTCATCATCCTTGCCGCTATGGAGTCCAGTGTTCATTCAGAGATAGTTATCGTTGGGAATAGTTGTAGTGCGTTTGTCATGCCGTTTAGCCTAATGCGCGTGCGTGCTTGCAACAGTCGTGTCACACGATGTGCACGTCACGCAATGTGCTGTGACAACCGCATTGAAAACCACGGCTGTTGCGAGGGACGGGTGGCGGGATAGAGCATCGGCCACAACATTCAAACGGCCAGGTTGATGAAGCCATTCAAAGTTGAATTGCTCTAGAAATTCTACCCAGCGAGCCTGCCGACGGCTTAAGTGTGCTTGGGTCTTCAGAAAAGTCAGCGGGTGATGATCAGTCACCAGTGTGAAAGGGATCGAACTCTGCAAATAACATTGCAACTCCCGTAAGGCATTAATTACCCCAAGTAATTCTTGCTCTCCCATGCTATAGTTTCTTTCGGCGGGGGAGAATTTCTTGCTTGTGAAAGCAACCAGGCGTCCATCCTGCAGTAAAATGGCACCGGTACCATTTAGAGATGCATCTGAAATAACCTCAAATGGTTTCTTAAAGTTGGGGTACTGTAACAGCACGTCGCTTGTAAGCCGTTTCTTAAGTTCAGTGAATGCATGTAAGGCCTGGGATGGCCAAATGTCTGGCAACTGCGTCAAGCTGAACGTATCAGTAAGCGGTGCAGTTAGCGAACTGAAACCAGCAATAAACCGGTGGAAATGGTTTGCTAGGCCCACAAAAGATCTGAGTTTGGTAATGTCTTTTGGCTGTGGCCAGTTACGGATGATGTCCACTTTCTTGGGGTCCATCCGGACACCTTCAGAGTTCACGATATGCCCAAGATATTTAACTTCATTGCACCAGAATTCACATTTCGATAGCTTAGAGTGAAGCTGGTGTTTCTGTAGTACAGCTAACACCAACCGAAGGTGCTCAGCATGTTCATCTGGGGTCTTAGAGAAAATCAGGATATCGTCCAAATAAACTGTGACGAAGGAGTTCAGATAAGGTGCGAAAATTCTGTTCATAGTGACTTGGAAGGTAGCCGGGGCATTTGATAGTCCAAAGGGCAGCACCAGCCATTCAAAATGTCCCAGGGGCGTGGTAAAAGCTGTCTTCGGAATATCATCAGGATGTATTCGTAACTGGTGATATCCAGAGGCCAAATCTAGGGCCGTAAAAATTGAAGCTCCCGAAAGTCTGTCGAGGGTGTCATCGATCCGGGGCAGTGGATACTTGTTCTTCACAGTAATCTTATTCAGTGCACGATAATCATTGCACATGCGTAGATCACCTGTCTTCTTAGCCACAAAGAGGATCGGGGCACCATATGGTGATGTCGAAGGCCCGGATAAAGCTTTTCTGGAGCAAATCCTTGACTTGCTTTTCAACCTCTTCTCATTCTAAAAGGGATAATCTAAATTGTGGCCGCGAAACAGGGTGTGCGCCCGGTTCTAGTGGGATGGTGTGGTGAACACCACGATCTGGAGGTAACCCTTCAATTGGCATGAAAACCTGAGGAAATTTGGACAGGATTTCGACAAGTTTAGTGTTCTGCGAAATTTCGGGAGGAAAATCTAGTGCGTCGACCTTGGTGGCAGTGGACTCGCGCAGGGCAGGTGCGGTTTCCTCGCACACGATCACTAGGAGCGCGCGCGCATCAGATGACTGCAGTTCTTTAAAAGCGCACTTAGGAGAAACGATTTTTGCAGAAATTGGTTTCTTTTCTAGCAAGGTCGCGCTTGGTTGTGGCTAAACGGGTTCCAGTTCTGGTGCGTTCATTGGTCGCAAAGTCACGGCATGGCCGCAGGCTTTGACCAACCAAAGTTCTCCCGTAGCCGAAGTCAGTACTGCTTTGTATTTCTTTAGAAAGTTCTGTCCCAAGACTAAGTCTGTGGTTATGGTTAGTGTTGGGAGGATCAGGAGTCTTAGGTCTGCTCTGAAAGAGCCCATCTTTAGCGGGGCTTGGCATTCTCCCACAATGGGTGCCGAAGTGGAATCTGCCAAACAAACAGGAGAAAAACATGAAGGATTCATCTTCAATCCTAGTCGTTCAGCCAAAGCCTTGGAGGCAAAGCAGTGGGTAGCTCCAGTGTCAGGGAGTGCTCGGACAGAAGCATTGCTCAGCTGTGCAGCAAAGAGGTCTAATCTAGCTAAAGATTCAGATACACAGCAAGATGGAATTTGGGCTTCTTTCATCAGTGGAGGATCAAACCAAACTTCCATTGGCTCTGTCAATGGTTGCGGTTTTTCACAGCCTGCATCTAAAGCTTCCCAAATTTCTTCTCCAGGTTCAAATCGTTTTAACTAAGTCATTTCTTTCAGCAGAGTTCTGAATCTTCCTGGTCTGGCTGGTACGACTATACAAGCAGAAGTACTGGCATCATGTTCTTTGCAAGTTCTGTAGTGCTTTAGAAAAGCAAAATTATTCTGTTTTGGAGGGTTAATCCAAATTGTTTGGCCGGAGCAATCTTTGGCCGGAGAGGAAAGAGCGGGACGGTGAGGCAAACACCTTACACAAAGCATTCCGTCCATCATCATTAGCTGCCACATCTAAAGAAAACAACCTATGAATAGTTCTATTTCAGCAAACAATTGCGGGTCAAAACGCATTAGTTAACCAGCATCTTTAGCGGCATCTTTCACTCTGGGAGGCAATTTCACGTCACGCAGTCTTCGGGATTCTATGGATAGCAAATCGGACCCAGCTCTTTGGCCAACAAGTAACTGGGCAACTTCTCAGTCATCTGCCTTCTCTACTTCCATGGCGTTGGCGGATGCCGTCTTCTTGCAGTCTTTGGTCCGGTGCCCCTTCTGTCCGCACTTGATGCAGAGGCCTTCCTTCTTGTAGGCCTCCCATTCAATCTGGTTCAAGTTGCGGTTCAGGTACTCCACAAAGATTGCCGTAGTCTGACCCGCTTTTGTCTTTGGTGCTGGCGACGGGGTCTCTGAGCGTGGCTTCTTAGCTGGGACGGTCTTCCAGCCTTCATTAGATTTGCGCTTTTCGGCCAGCTGAGGGCGGGTTTGTTTCGGATGAGGGGTGTGGTCGGCATGGGCATAATTCAGGTAAATTCTGTTCAGGTTCTTTTCTTGCAAGCGCTTTTCCTCACCGATAGCGTGAGTAATTAGCTTATCTAAATCTGGAAATTCTTCACCTTCATGGTTGACACAGCAAGGGCCTAGCAATGCTGGTGTCAACCCACGAGCAAGGTCAACGACACATCAGCCAAACACGCACGTTGAACAACAGCTCAAAAACATGCAGCATATTTGGGAACGCCCTTCTTTGGGTCCATAATGATCTTGCCATCGATCAAGGACTTCTGGGCTTCTAATTGCTACCGCTGTATATAGCTGGTCTAGTAATCGTTATTAGTTAGGTAGTTCTTTAATTTTATTTAATTTTAGGTAGTTGTTTTAGATTATTTTAGGAGGTTGTTTTAGTTCAGCAGATTTCCTCCGTCGTACTGTCACCCCTATTACCGAGTCCTAGTAGTGTAAGGCCCTTGGGAATATTGGCCGTCGCCGGCAAAACATGACATTTTGTTCGTGAAATCTTCTTTTATTTACCTGGTCTCGAACTCCTAGATGCTATCTTTTAGCTTAAATTGCTACTTTTTCTCCTGGGGTCAGTTTGGCAAACTTTTGTCTTGTCGTACTGCTGTCACCCCTATTACGGAGTCCTAGTAGTGTAAGGCCCTCGGGAATATTGGCCGTCGCCGGCAAAACTTAATTACTTGCTTTTGAATTCTGTTTTATTTACCTGATCTAGAACTCCTAGATGCTATCTCTTAGCTGTGATCTTTTTTCCCTCTTTTAGTCAGTTTAGCAAACGTTTGTCTGTCATACCTTCACTTCTTATACTGTAGATGAATTTTTAACTATGATGTTTTATTTATGTTCCCTTTCTATTTTACTTTAGCTATATTACTCTGACGCTGATGCCAGACGAGGATATGTTGGGGAAGGGGACGGACAAGGCAAATGCCATGATAAGGGACATGAAAAGGGGATGGATCTCAGAGAGAGATGTTAGTCAGGACGGTGGCAGTGCAGGGAGGTGGGGTAGCAGACCCCACAACCTGCACGACCACCATAACTTTCAGGGCCAGAACAGCAGTAGAAGCGGTAGCCCCATGGATATGTCACGACACATGTCGTGCCGTGCATCCTAAGGCCAAGAACGGCCAACTAGTGATAACTGGTGTTCGGTCTAAGAGACCAGGTTCCTGCAGCGACCTGATGAAAGGAAGCTCGGACGTGACGACTTGTGATGCGTCCCACTTGTGATGCGTCCCACGCGTCCCACGGGTAACGCGCCTCGACGCACGGGAGAAGGCACCTTGGACGGTGACGCCTTGGATCTGGGCGAGCGGTTATGACTCACGTGCTTCGCCAATGTTGAAACTGAAACTGAGCGAGAGAACGCTGCTTAGATAATCCGAATATTCCGTTACAGGGAGTTATCTATCTTGTTGCAATTGCGTCTAAATCGCTGCTCAATACAGATGAGCAGCGACTTAAGTACCTATGTTGTGCGCGCTCGCGCCTAGCCGTACTCGCACCTAAATCCGACTCGTCCATTGCCCGGATTGCCATCGGGCCCTCAAACTCAAACGATTAGCTACCAACGGTTGCTATCTTACTTAATATCTAAGCTATTTATCCTCTCAACACGCTGATGGCTAAGCTGGACATGTCAATGAGTCTACTCCGTCGGCATCCCAACTTGCCGTCATCATTCTTGCCGCTATCGAGTCACAGATATTGTTCTTATGATCAGTTATGGTATGTTTGTTATGCCATGGACGCGTGCCCGCGCATAGCCAGGTCACACGATATGCAGGTTACGCGATGTGCTGTGACAGCTGTCACGACACATGTCGTGCCGTGCATCCTAAGGCCAAGAACGGCCAACTCCCCCCCCAGCGAGACGAAGTCAAAGCTGCACGCTCGGCTGGGTCAGGGTAACTTCTGCCAGTGACGCCCCCCCTCATCGGGGCTCATACCACTAAGACAACACCCAGGCCCCGTCCATGCGGGCATCTTCATGCAGCATCTTGTCCCGCAGCGACCTGCTAGCGAACACCACAATCCACATGCACCTGCGTCCCATGCGGCCCCTGGGCAATCCCATGATCAGTGACAACCGTCCTTCCTTGGCTAGCCCCTTTAGGTACTCATGTCGTGCATCGTGCGCATCCGTAACGAAATGACCTGGGGTTGAAAAGGCGGGGACCCGCCTGCGTGGACATGGGTCGCGCAGAGGGACAGAAGTAGTGCCGCCAGGAGCAGCAGCCGTCCAGACCAGCTGCGCGGCGGGGCCCCCCAAGTCCGTGGAACCGGCTGCAGGACGGGTCGCTGGTGCTGCTTGGCGCAGAGGGCTTGGCGGCGGAGTTGACGGCAAAGGCGCTCCTGCTCCAGGCGCCATTCCTCCTCACGGTGAAGGGCTTGCTCCTGGGCATGCAGCGCTTTGTGGTGGGCCTTCCGCCGCCAGCGTCGCGATGCTGTCCGTCGACGGCGCATGGCTTCCGCCTCCGCGGCCTGGCCCTCGTGGTAGCACTTGGTGGCGGCCTCCACATCGCCCCCGCAGGCCTCTATCAGGAAGTCCGCCAGCTCTGGCTCAATCTGGTCAAGCGTACCCATGGCTGCAGTGGTCGGGGCCACGTCCACACCAGCGTAGGCAAGATCATATATTGTGAAGGTTTCTAGCCGCCAGCGGGCTGCTCGCAGTACAATCTTCGTCAGTGTAAGGTACCGGTGATCGGAGTCCACGGCCTCCAGATCCAGCTGGGCACGCCCCTCCAGGAAAGCTATGCCGACGACGATGTCGGCCTCCTGACCGTGGATTACAGGCCACGCCAGGTCGCCTTGGACGACGTCCGGGCAAGGGATAAGGATGGCCTGGTCGTGCTCCATCTCGATGAGCAGGTTGAAACCAGTGACATGAGCCCACGCTGGTATGAGGCTCCCGTCGAAGGTGCGGAGCTCCGGGGCGCCAGGGATGTCGTACGGCAGACGGTGCCGGTCCAGGAACGCCCGACTGAAGGTGAACGCCCCTGTGAAGCCGGTGTCGATGGCCACGACGGCAGCAGGGGTGTACTGATTGTCCCGTTGTACGAAGAAGGCCACACACCCCAGTCCATGTCCGCAGTGTAGACGTGGCATGTGGTACGCCCGGCGCCCCACGCCATGCAGCTGTGCTGGGTGGTGGCAGGGCTGAAGGGAAACCGCGGGGGCGGCCGTCGGTGGTGGCAGCGGTTCTCGGGCGGTGACCAGCCCGGGCTGCGGGGCCGTGAGTCCACCTTGACCGGAACGCTCGGGCCTGGCCTGGCGGACGGGCGAACCCGAGCCGGTGCGGCTCGGTTGCCACTCATGATGGTGATGCTCCTCCCGAGGCGGGCGGGCCACTGGGGCTCGCTCGCGGCTCACTCGCCGCTGTCCTTGGGCTCGTGGGCTGCGTTCCCGGCTCCGGCGCTTGAGGCTCCTCCCCTGGCCCGGGTCCTCTCGACGTGGGCGCTCGCGGCTCCGGCTCCGGGGACTCGGTCGGCTGCACGGAGGGCGCTCACGGCTCCGACTCCGTCGACCTGACGTAGGCAACGGTTGTCGCTCCTCAGTCGGCGGTGGGCGTGACACCAGGGCTTCCCTTGTGCTCACACGACGGGTTGGCTGAGGCGGGGTCATCAGTGTGGTAGGCAGCGGTGGGGTGAGACCGGACCCCCCGGTGGGGTGAGTCGTAACTCCTTCACCGGCGACGTCGGCGTTGGCGGGGGTGATGTTCGGGCCTCGGCTCAGACACAAGGTTGACAGTGCGAAGGCCTTTGCTTGAACGTCGTCGGCGTGTAGAAACCCTTCGTTGCTTAGGGTCCGACGCACCGCCTCCTCTTCCCCCGGATGCGTGGCTGACCGAAGCTCCAGGACGCGAAGGTTCCCTGCGAGGGGCAACGGTCCAGTGTACCCCGAGAGACCGGGCGTGCTGGCGGCCAGCGAAGCCCGGAGAAACTCTTGCCCGATGGCAGACTGCTCCAGCACTTGGACGAGCCGCTGATGGGCCGCCTGGGTGGCCTCCGCTGCTGTGAAGAGCCCTTGCTCCTGCAGCTGCAGGATCAACAAGCTTGCGTTGAGGGGTGCCAGCAGGTCGGGGTGCCAAGTGGCGGGTGGTAGCCCCAAAGCCTCCATGGCCCACGCCGACGGCAGGTCGCCTTGGTAGTGCCGCCTTGCGGCCGCCGCCGGTGGTGGCGCTGGTGTGGATGTCATCGGCGCCGCCATCTGTGACGCAGGTGTGGTCGCCTGGGACGTAGGTGCTCGAGCCAGCCGTGTTGGTAGCGTGGCGCGGCTGAGGGGCTGTGGGCCAGGTGGCGACCGTTCCGGGAAAAGTGCTGCTACTGTGCTGGCACCGACGGGGCCAGGCTCCACCCGCTCCACGGGGCCCGGGGCCGCAGCTGCACCCTCACTGTTCTCCGTAGTGCTCCCCGTCACCAAGCATTGACGAACCGCGTTAAGATGCGCCGCCGCCTTGTCTACCAGTGGCTCCATCGGAAGGTATGCCCATCGCAGCTCATCCATGCGTGGCCGGTACGCCAGGTGTGGGCTGGGAAAGCGTCGCACCTCCATGCTGCCTCGGTGCAGCACCCTGGTACCCAGCAGCACGGAGAATCCACACGCTTGGGCAGTGGCGTCAGGGACCACTACCGCATTCGTATGGATGTAGCTCTCGTGTGGCGTGCCGGGTGCCAGGCAGATGGTCAGCCCGCCTTCCACTTGTCCGAGCGGCCTTGGTCCAGTACCGGCCGGTCCATGGCCCGTGTTAAGCAGGATCCTGGTCGGTGCGAGTTGCAGTCCGGCTTGCTCCACCAGGGACTCCGCCAGAAGCACCACGTCGGAGGCGGTGTCCGGTACAACACGCAGATCCTTCCACAGGGGGCTGCCGTCGGCCGCCACGATTGCCACTGACGCGCCCTGCGCCTGGTTGCTCATACGCAGGATACCCTCCGCCGCCGCTCGGTAGTCCGCGCACGCCTGCCGAACCAGCTCCTCGGGGGCCCCTGCCAGCACTTCGGCTGTGATGAGCGGTACCGCTGGGTCAGCCTTAGTGCTAATGGCCCGAGCCGACACCTTGTCGCAGGCTGGCGCCTCCTTGACCACCTCCTTGACCAGGCGTAGTAGCTCCTGCAGCGCCTCCGCCGGTGCCTGCGGCCCCAGTTGCAGCTGGACACGCCGCCCGTCGCACCACTGGCAATCGAGGGTGGTTGCGGCCGACGAACTCCTCGGCAATGTGCTGGGCAGTGGTCCGGGAGGCAGCTGCTCGAAACCCGCCGGCAGCCGTTCCCGGTTGGTCCATGCGTTGGCTACTGACGCGTCCTCGTCCGTGGCTGGGGTGGCTTCAGGAGATGTGGTCACAGGGCATCCGACCTTGCTTGGTGCCAGCGCTTCCTGCTCCTGCAACTCCCATCGTAGAAGGTCGGCCTTGGTGATGGCCAGAGTGGTCGCCTCCTCATCCTCTTCCTCCTCGGTGACAGTGAGCATTGTCTTGCCTCCTGTGGCCCGCGCTTGCTTGTGCTTTTCCACAAAGTAGGCGGGTGGCGGCGCCTGATTGTTGACGCGCCCCTCATCCAGTTGCTTGGTCCAGCATTCTGTTTCCGAGTGCGCCGCGCGACGCCCCAGGCACTTGGCGTAGGTGCAGGGGCGACCGTCCGTTGATCGCCGCTGGCCGTCTTCCTGTCGCCCACCCTGAGCTCCGCGTGTCCGCCCTTCCGGGGGTGGGTTGGCGCGTTGTGGTGCGGGCTGGCTAGAGGTGCCCGCCGTTGTTGACTTTGGTGCCCGTGTGGTGGTGTTGCTTGACGCCTGCCACGCCTTGAGTTCTTAATACTCCTGCCATTCCTTGGTGCTGAGGGTGATGGCCTTGGTCTTGGACTTGGACTCCGTCGGCTTGTCACAATCCAGGCTCACCAGTGACTTGCGCATTGCCACGTGGTATTGCTGCGCGTGGTCAACAACAAACTTCAGCGACCAGACGTCCTCCTGTTCCACGGGCTTCTGCATGTACATGGAGCGGATGAACTTCCGCATCTTGCGGTCCCGTAGCCCGTCAAAGAAGTGCGTAGCCAGGTCATCGTCCGCGATGGCGTTCTTTCTGATGCATCGCACGAGGTCGGAGAAACGTTGGGCGGCCTGGGTCGGCGTCTCATGCTCCGCTTGTTTGAGGGTTTGCACCTTCCGCTTGGCATCGGGGTCCGGGAGGTCGAACTTGGCCTTGACCTTGGCCAAGTAGAACGACCAGAGGTCTGGGACGTCTTTCCCTTGTGCGTCGGTGAACTCCAGGCCTTCGTACTCCGCCTCTCGGTTGCCCACCTGCGTCCAGAGCTGCTTGTGCTCCCGTAGAACCTTCGGGTGCTCGCTCTCCGCCCACGCCGTGAAAGGGTCATCTCGGTCCTTGCAGACGCTGGCGGTCATGATGGTGAATCCGTGGACCAGCAGCGCCTTCTTGCCATGCACCACGCCGTAGAATTTCACAGCGCCTATGTGCTTGCGGAACTCGTGCTCGAACTGGGCGAAAGAGCCCAGTGCCCGCGAGCTGAAGGTCGGGTAACGCATCAGGTTCTGCCAGCTGTCCATGTCCTCGTTGACCTCTTGGTAGTCTTGCGCATGGACAGGACTCGGTAGGATGAGCGAGCTGGTCGCAGCTTGGCCGCCTTCGGATGTTGACCCACCGGCGCTCACGTTGAGGTCCGTGCCGTCGGAAATCAGTGAACCCGCTCCTCTGTCCACCGTGACTCGGCTGTCAGCTATGGCGCGTTGAACCAGGAAAGCGTCCACGCGTGGGCTGGCCGACCGTAGATTGTAGCGCGGGGGCAGCTCTGGGGCGGTCTCCTCAGTTGCGTCCGCTAGCGGTGAGAGGAAAGGTAGCACCATCGGTCGCCGCGGTTGCTCGGACCCGTATTGACTCGTTTTCCGGGACGCCACGGTAGCCGATGTTGATCAGCAGCGTGTTGACAAGTCTTCTTAGCTCCGTCTCGAGACTGAGGAAGTGCTCGGAAGGTGTTGTCGGGAACTCGCAGTGGTGCAGCTCGTTGCCGTGACAGATGTTGCTGTTGCAGCTTGAAGAGGTTGCTCGACGAAGCTCAGCAAAGATTAGTATCAGCAGAGCGATTTAGACGAGTGATAACTGGTGTTCGGTCTAAGAGACCAGGTTCCTGCAGCGACCTGATGAAAGGAAGCTGCGGGCCAACCTTGTGCCTTACTTGCTCGTCCAGGCCAAGCCTTGGACGTGACGACTTGTGATGCGTCCCACGGGTAACGCTCCTCGACGCACGGGAGAAGGCACCTTGGATGGTGACGCCTTGGATCTGGGCGAGCGGTTATGACTCACGCGCTTCGCCAATGTTGAAACTGAAACTGAGCGAGAGAACGCTGCTTAGATAATCCGAATATTCCGTTACAGGGAGTTATCTATCTTGTTGCAATTGCGTCTAAATCGCTGCTCAATACAGATGAGCAGCGACTTAAGTACCTATGTTGTGCGCGCTCACGCCTAGCCGTACTCGCACCTAAATCCGACTCGTCCATTGCCCGGATTGCCATCGGGCCCTCAAACTCAAACGATTAGCTACCAATGGTTGCTATCTTACTTAATATCTAAGCTATTTATCCCCTCAACACGCTGATGGCTAAGCTGGACATGTCAATGAGTCTACTCCGTCGGCATCCCAACTTGCCGTCATCATTCTTGCCGCTATCGAGTCACAGATATTGTTCTTATGATCAGTTATGGTATGTTTGTTATGCCATGGACGCGTGCCCGCGCATAGCCAGGTCACACGATATGCAGGTTACGCGATGTGCTGTGACAGATATCTAAAAGTATGATTTCCTTGACTCTACCTTAGGCGCTAAACGTTTCAGGAAGAGTGTCAAAAGGTCTTTCATATTCTTGTCAAAAGCAGTTGGGTCTTGCTCCTTTAGGTCGTGGAGCCATTGCTTCGTGTCGGGGTTCTTGCCAAATCCAGTCTGAAGTAGCAGGAACGCCGGTGTCTTGTACCACCGCGTAAAGATCTCACAGTCACTGATGAACATTTCAGGATCATCATTGACGTTGAACTGGGGGTTCGGGAGTTTGCCCACGAATTCTTTAGATACGGGATTTTTAAAAGTCTTCCCAGTTCTGTTTGTGAAATCAGAGGAACATCCCGCAGTTGCATTTTCAGGAAGTGCTACAGCAGCAGGTGTAACCGCAGTGGTAACAGCAATAGGCTGCACTTCAGGGTTTCTTGTTTCAGTTCTCACCTGGGGCTCTGGCGGCAGTCGGGACTGCACTTCTGCGAGCTTTCTGGTGAGCTCATCAATCTGTCACACCACACTGCGTGACGTGCACATCATGTGACATGGTTGTTGCAAGCACGCACGTGCATTAAACGAAATGGCATGACATAATGCACTATAACTATTCTCAAACAATAACTGACTCTGAGAATGAGCACTGGACCCGATAGCGGCAAGGATATTGGTTGGACGTTAGAATGTCAACAGAGAAGTAACCAGTGGCAGAGCTGAACCAGCAGCATTTCTGAGGTGAGCAACAAGTCAGATGTAGAGACGTGAATCGTTGGAAGCTAATCGTTTGAGTTTGAGGGCCCGATGGCAATCCGGGCAATGTACGAACCGGATTTAGGCGCGAGTACGGCTTGCCGCGAGCGCGCAAACTTAGGTACTTAAGTCGCTGCTCAACTGTATTGAGCAGCGATTTAGACGCAATTGCAACGAAACAGATAACTCTTTGAAACGAAACAGTCGGATTATCTGAGCAGCGTTCTCTTGCTCAAATTCAAGTTAGCATTGGCGAGCGCGTGAGTCATAACCGCCCGCCCGAATCCAAGGTGTCACCATCCAAGGTGCCTTCTCCCGTGCGTCGAGGAGTGTTACCCGTGGGACGCATCACAAGTCGTCACGTCCAAGGCTTGGCCTGGACGAGCAAGTAAGAACAAGGTCGGCCCGCAGCTTCCTTCATTAGGGTCGCTGCAGGAACCTGGTCTCACAAGACCGAACACCAGCATTACCACTCGTCTAAATCGCTCTTGCTGATACTAATCTTTGCTGAGCTTCGTCGAGCAACCTCTTCAAGCTGCAACGGCAACATCTGTCACGGCAACGAGCTGCACCACCGCGGGTTCCAGACAACACCTCCCGAGCGCTTCCTCAACCTCGAGACGGAGCCAAGAAGACTTGTCAACACGCTGCTGATCAACATCGGCTACCGTGGCGTCCCGGAAAACGAGTCAAGACGGGTCTGAGCAACCGCGGCGACCGACGGTGCTACCTTTCCTCTCACCGCTGGCGGACGCAACCGAGGAGACCGCCCCGGAGCTACTACCGCGCTACAACTTACGATCTGCCAGCCCACGCGTGGACGCTTTCCTGGTTCAATGCGCCATAGCCGACGGCCGAGTCGCAGCGGACAGAGGAGCGGGTTCACTGGTTTCCGACGGCACGGACCTCAACGTGAGCGCCGGTGGGTCAACATCCAAAGGCGGCCAAGCTGCGACCAGCTCGCTCATCCTACCGAGTCCTGTCCACGCGCAAGACAACCAAGAAGTCGACGACGACATGGACAGCTGGCAGAACCTGATGCGCTACCCGACCTTCAGCTCGCGGGCACTGGGCTCTTTCGCCCAGTTCGAGCACGAGTTCCGCAAGCACATAGGCGCTGTGAAATTCTACGGCGTGGTGCATGGTCCACGGATTCACCATCATGACCGCCAGCGTCTGCAAGGACCACGATGATCCCTTCACGGCGTGGGCGGAGAGCGAGCACCCGAAGGTTCTACGTGAGCATAAGCAGCTCTGGACGCAGGCGGGCAACCGAGATGCGGAGTATGAGGGCATGGACTTCACCGACGCACAAGGGAACAACGTCCCAGACCTTTGGTCATTCTACTTGGCCAAGGTGAAGGCCAGGTTCGACCTTCCGGACCCAGATGCCAAGCGGAAGGTGCAAACCTTCCAACAAGCGGAGCACGAGACGCCGACCCAGGCCGCCCAACGTTTCGCCGACCTGGTGCGACGTATCAGGAAGAACGCCATCGTGGACGATGACTTGGCTACGCACTTCTTTGACGGGCTACGGGACCACAAGATGTGGAAGTTCATCCACTCGATGTACATGCAGAAGCCCATGGATCAGGAGGACGTCTGGTCGCTAAAGTTCGTTGTTGACCACGCGCAACAATATCACGTGGCGATGCGCAAGTCACGGGTGAGCCTGGACTGTGACAAACCGGCGGAGCCCAAAACCAAGACCAAGGCCGTCACCCTGAGCACCAAGGAGTGGCAGGAGTATCAGGAGCTAAAGGCGTGGCAGGCATCGCAGCAGGTGAGCAACACCACCACGCGGGCGCCAAGGTCCACAACGGCGGGCACCTCCAGCCAGCCCGCGCCACACCGCACCAACCAAACCCCGGAAGGGCGGACCCGTGGAGCTCAAGGCGGGCGACGGGAAGACGGCCAGCGACGATCAACGGACGGTCGCCCCTGCGCCTACGCCAAGTGCCTAGGGTGTCGCGCGGCGCACTCTGAGGCGGAATGTTGGACCAAGCAGCTGGATGAAGGGTGCGTCAACAATCAGGCGCCGCCACCAGCCTACTTCGTGGAAAAACACAAGCAAGCGCGGGCCACAGGAGGCAAGACGATGCTTACCGTCACTGAGGAGGAAGAGGATGAGGAGGCAACCACTCTGGTCATCACCAAGGCCGACCTTCTACGATGGGAGTGGCAGGAGCAGGAAGCGCTGGCGCCAAGCAAGACCGGAGGCCCTGTGACCACCTCTCCTGGAGCCACCTCAACCGCGGACGAGGGCGCGTCAGTAGCCAACACGTGGGCCAACAGGGAACGGCTGCCAGCGGGTTTCGAGCAGCTGCCGCCCGGGCCGCTGCCCAGCATGTGACGGGATTTCCGTCACTTAGAAAGTTAAAGTTAAGCTGGTTGTGAGTTCCCTTGAACGCCTTTAGTCTCCAGACCTCCGCTCTCACTCCCTGGAGCACCCATATGGGTGGCGACCCTTCAGAGACCGTTATGTGGTGCTCCGAAGTTAGTTAGTTAATTAAGTTGTATAGGTTTAGGTTAATTATATAGTTGTTATTATTATAGTTATAGTTATGTTAGAGATGTCTAGGTGATCAGCCTAGCATCCGTTACACTCCCCCCCCTTTAGCTGCTGACGTCCCGGCAGCGGGGTAAATAGGGAAAGTTAAGCGCTTGACGGTAGCGAGTATCGTAATCGGCAAGATACTACCCGGTCGTGTACACATACTGGGGCATTTAAGGTTAATGGTTGGGTACTGGCCACATCGGTTTGGCAGCATCACAAGAAGTTTAAGAGTTAAGTCTTGGATGTTCAGACAGAAACACCTCTCCGTCAAGGGTCTGCGTTCTGTCTGACAGCCCAATATTCAGCAAGGGCTTGCGAGCAATTTGTTAGATTGCGAGCTGGTTCCCAGGTGTTACATTCAACACCGTATCCCATCCATTTAATTAGGTAGTGGGAGGGTTTCTTGCCCTGTTTCTTGGGTTTATGATCCAAGATCGATTGAACTTCATGTTCAAGGTTATTGTTAATGAGTTCTGGCGGGGGTGGAGCAGGGGTACGCCCATCATCCTTCCATGTCCTTAGTAAGGAGACGTGGAATACGGGATGAATCTGCCAGGATGGTGGTAGTTGCAACTTAAAGGCAGCTGCACCAATTTGTTCCATTACGGAAAAGGGACCAACCCATCGGGGAAGGAACTTGCGGGTACCAGAAGAATGTAGTAAATTCTTCAGGTTTTTAGTATTTAGGAGCACGAGGTCTCCCGGTCTGTAAGTAGCATCAGTACGGGTGCGGTCTGCAAATCTTTTCTGCTTGGCCTGAGCCTCCGCAAGACAGTGTTTTGCTTTACGTACGGCTTCCTTAAGACGTTGGTTAAAGTTATGAGCGGTTAAGTGAGGGGTTGGGATATCCACACTTAAAGGAGTAAGTGGATGTTGGCCATAGTTAAGCATAAATGGGGTCGTTTTAATAGACTCCTGGTAGCTATTGTTAATTGCGAATTCAGCAGCTACCAATAGGGTATCCCAGTTATCTTGGGTGGGGTTAATGTAATGTCGTAAGTATTCTTCTAGAACGCGGTTAGCTCGTTCCGTTTGTCCATCAGTTTGAGGGTGGAACGCGGTTGAGGTTAATTGTTGAATGCCAGTTAGGCGGCATAGCTCCTTCGCAAAGGTGGAGGTAAAGCGAACATCACGGTCTGTGATTAAAGTTTTAGGAAGACCATGATGTTTCCACACGTGCTCAGTGAAGAGGTTAGCTACGTCTTCAGCTGTGCAGTTAGTGGTTGTTGGGGCAAAGTGGACCATTTTAGAGAGTCGGTCCACAAATACCAGGATTGCGTCATGGTTATGCCGGGTCTTGGGTAGTTGAGTAATGAGGTCCATACTCACGCTCTCCCACCTTCGGCCTGGGATAGGTAAAGGTTGAAGCAACCCTTGTGGGTGCTTATTAGAGGGTTTGTTACGTTGACAATCTGGACAGGATGCAACGTAATTGTTAACATCACTGTGCATGTGAGGCCACCAACAAATAAGTTGGAGGTTTTTAAGAGTTCGGTTACGACCTCCATGTCCACTGAATGGGGGGTCATGGGCCATTTGTAAGGCATATTGCCTTGTGGCGGGGTCGTCAGGGATAACCAAAAGGCGGTGTTTATCGGATTTTCGCCAGTAAAGGTTATCTGAAAATTCAAAACGTGGGTTGTGACAAGTCTTTTGATAAAAGGCTTGTGTCGATGGGGAGGAATTCAGTTGAAGAACTCGTTCCCGAAGAGAGAGGTTAATGTTATTATGGTTAAGGTTAGGGGGACGGATACTTTCAGATGAGCGCGGTGATGGGTGAGGAGCCTGAACTCGACGCCCCTCAACACGTTCAACCACCGGAGCCTGAGCTGGTGGTAGACCAGCCTGAGCCGGATCTTCTGAGAGCATACGTGTACGGTGTCGGGTTAAGACAGCAATTGTATGAGCGGGGGTTAAAGTTCGATGGGGGTGATAAGCCCAATCAAATTTAAAACGTTCATGCTGTACACACCATTGAATTGGTGGACGTGCGGCGATAGGTTGCTGGGTAACACTAAGTAATGTGTTGAGTAAAGGTTGGTTAAGGGTTGTGGAGGTATTGTATATAGATGCGAGGATTGGTTGTCTGCTGAGGGCATCAGCGACGGTGTTTTGAGGACCAGGTTTATAAACCCACTCAAAGTTAAATTGTTGTAAAAACTCTGACCACCGGGCTTGACGGCGGGATAGAGTAGGTTGAGTACTAAAGAAGGTGTTAGGGCAATGATCCGTGTGGATCGTGAAGGGGATACCTTCAACATAACAACGCCATGTATGTAGGGCGTGTATGACAGAGAGCATTTCTTGCTCAGTGGTTGTATAGTTAACTTCAGCCGGAGTTAATTTCCGACTTTCATAAGCAATGGGGCGGTGTCCTTGTAGGAGAACAGCACCTATTCCAGCACAACTAGCATCACAGATAATAGAAAATGGTGGAGCACCATCACTGTAATCTGGGGCTGTTAAGACGGGTGCTGTTACAAGTGCTTGCTTAATTTTATTGAAAGCTTCCTCACAAAGGGGTGACCATGCCCATGGTGTATTAAGTTTCGTTAGGTCAGTTAAGGGTTTAGCCATAACGGAGTATTTTTCAAGAAAACGCCGAAAATAGTTGGCAAGGCCTAAGAAAGACCTTAATTGGGTTAGGTTAGTTGGGGTCGGCCAATCTGTGATGGCCTTGGTTTTGGCAGGGTCGACTTTAATGCCGTCCTGACTGATAATATGACCCAAAAATAATAATTCGGGTTTGTTAAAGGTAGATTTTTCAGGGGATGCGAACAGTTTATGTTGTCGCAGGGTTTCGAGAACATCACGTAGGTGAATGAGATGTTCTTCAGGGGTTTTGGAAAACACAAGGAGGTCGTCAAGGTAGACCAACGTGTATTTGTTAATTTTATCCTTAAAGATGTTATTCATTAAGGATTGAAAGGTCGCAGGAGCATTAGCAAGACCAAAAGCTAAGACACGCATTTCATAGTGTCCAAAAGGTGAGGTAAACGCACACCGGTGTTGATCTTCCGGTGAGAGTCGGATTTGATGATAGCCAGATTGTAGGTCAAGGCTAGAGAAGATGGTGGCTCCATGGAGGCGATCCAGGAGGTCATCAATACGAGGTAGAGGATAACGGTTTTTAATTGTTATCCGGTTAAGGGCACGAAAGTCAATGCACATGCGTAATTTGTCAGAGCGTGGTTTTTTAACAAACAAAATTGGGGCACCATAAGGTGAGGTGGATGGAACGATGTAGCCTTTTGCAAGAAGGTCATCGATTTGGGTCCGTGCCTCTTCCATTTCACGGGGGCTTAGACGATATGGAGGTCGGTAAGGTGGTTTAATGTTAGGATCCGTTAGTGGGATCGTGTGGCTGACATCCCGTTCAGGGGGAAGGCCGGTTAAAGGAGCGAATACATCTTTGTATTCATCGAGAAGGTTAAGTAAGGGTTGATTTGGGATGAGGTTTGGGTTAGGCGGAAGCGTGGGGGCTGAGTCGCCCGAGAGGGGTTTAATTATAGCTAGGAAGACTTGGTCTTCCTCGTTATGTAAACTTTTAATGAGTTGGGTTGCACTCATAAGGGGGTTAGTTGAAGGGTTAGTTAAGTTAGTTCGTAAGGTGTACTTTCGGTTAGAAGTTTGGACCCGAATACTACAGGTAGCGTAGTCCAAACAAGCCTTATATTGCGTACACCAGTCATCACCAAGAATGACATCATAAGCATCGGTTAAATCCATAGCTGTTAGATACACAGGACATTTAAACGCCTGGGCTGTGATGGTACCATGCAGATAACCTAATGGTTTCTGGCAGTTACCATTAGCCATTTGAACCGTATCTAAGGAAGCTGGATGGATATTCAGGTTATGTTTAAGTGCAAAGTTAGTGTTAATGAAAGAGGTGGAGGCACCACTGTCTACGAGGATGCGTGCAGGGCATCCATTAATGTGGCCCGACACATGCATTGTGATGTGGCCACTAGTATGATGCAAGGTTGGGGTTAAGGGTTTAGGACCTGGGGCATCATACCAGACTTGCACGGGGTACTGAAGCGGTTTAGTTTGCTTTTGTGTACCAGAGGGGTTAATGGAGTTAAATAGGTTAGTACCAACAGGGTATTCCTGTAGGAGTGTCATACCATGCAGGTGCTTACGGAACTTGCCGGGCCATGCAGGGACAACGATACAAGCAGAAGTGTCGGATGGTCGTGTTCGTTTACATTTGAGATAATGTTTAAGAAAAGTGTCCAGCAGACAATAAGGTGGGTTAATCCACACATGATGTCCGGATGCATTAAATTTAAGAAAAGAGTTGGCTTTATGGCAGTATTGAGTACATAAAGCATTATTACCACTCTCATCAGCCATGGCATCGAGGGAAAACGTTTTGCCAGTTAAAGTTTGCAACCGTTCAAACTCCTCACGAGCTACACATTGGCTCAACTTCTTACGCATCCGTGACGCACAAATTAAAGTCTGTACCGTCTGAGCTGGGACAACAACCTTCGAAGCACGACGCTGCCGAAACTGACTAAGCGATAAATGCGCAAAGTCTTTAGGGATCAGGGGACGAGTTAAATGCGTCCGACTGATTGGTGGGTGCGTCTTCATCACTGCTTGTTCTGATGAAGTGCAGTCTACCTATTTTGCCTTTAGGGGGCAAACCTCGGGATCATGAAATTGGGGAAGTAGTTTTTTATTCTCGCAGGTCCAGCAGAATCTGCGTGGACCTCCCCTGTAGTACTCGTACAGCGTTTTGAGTTCCGCTGCCGAGAGGTTGTGGGCAGATGCAGGGAAAGTTGCATCCTTGGTAATCTTCAGGTTAAGAGTCCTGCCGATTGCCTTGATGTGCTCCTCCGGCGTAGCACCGGCGGAGCTGGTTGACGCATCCAGATTACCCGCTGGTTTGGCGGGGAGTTTAGCGGATGGTTTGGCGGTCGGGTTGATTTTCGGCCGCTTGTTAAGGAAAGCGTTGAGGAGGTTTCGCATGTCCCGTACTTCGTGCGCTACGTTACTTGTAGCCTGGAGGCGGGGTTGTTTAGAGGGGGTGTTGGAGTGGGGTTTGTAACGCTTTTTGAGTAAGGTGCCGTGGTTATCACGGACACGGATAACATACTCTTTAGCATCTTCTAAAATATCCCTATAAGAGTTAAATTTCTTAGAGGGTTGACACGTGACAATTTTATCATAAAGGTCACGGTCCATGAATCGTTGCAGGACGAAGAGTTTAGATGCTTCGTCAATGGGTTTATTGAGGTTATCAAGCTCAGCAAATTTATCATACAGTAAATCGGCCCATTCGTTAATAGGACGGGATCCTTGTGGCCGATAAATTGCTTGGCGTGCGTCCGTTTCAGGGTCGGGTGCACCGAAAACGCGCGCAAAGTTTTTAGCAAAGTCCGACCAAGTGCAAAGAAAAATGTTACGGCGTTCTAAAGCACTCCGTTCTGCATGCCATCGCTGGGTTATATTACCAGCTTTTAAATAAGTTTGTGCCCAAGTTATTATTTCTGAGTCACGTTGGTCAGTCGGGAGATGGGAGCCGATGCCCTGGGCTTGCGCATTATCATACATAACCCTTAACCATTCCCGAACTGATATTTTATCGTCATTGTTAAAAGTAGGACAAGGACCCCAGCGAGGTTTCTGACTTGCCTGAGGGTTCGCGGCGTTACTTGCCGGAACGTTATAGGAAGATGATGGATGTGACAGCGCCAACGCAGGTGATATAGAAGATAATCGCCCATTAGGAAAATATGTTGGAATAGGAGGAGGAGTGGGATTGCCTGGCGGTTGTTGAAATGGTGGCTGTGGCTTAGGCGGCGCTGGGAACCCATTCGCTTCCATGTAATCGTGGACGCGAGTAAGTTCTTCTGGAGACGCGTTAATTGCGTCTAAGTTAACAAACCATTCCGTCGGGTAGTCTAGTTTTGCGTTGCAGATGAAGCGACGAATGGCTAAGGTACGGTCCGCGTACCACGAATTAATGGCGACATCATACTGACGTCGCATTTCAGCTGCCACAGTCGGGTTAACATTCGACTGTGGAGCGGTGCTAGTGAAAGGTGGAGCGATGACCGGCGTTGACTGCCGGTCAACAGGGATTGCTCCAGCATACGAGTCTCCAGCGGAAAAATAGCCTAGGTGCGAAGGCTGCAAAAGAGACTCCAAGCGTTGGAAAGCATCCGAAAAAGCGGCCATTTGAGCTTGAGTCCGGGCCTCGCTAGCGGCGATTTCGGCACGAGAAGCGAGTTGTTGTTGCTCTAATTGTTTGCTAAATTGTAAGAGTTTGTGTTCGATAGATGAGAATTGTTCGGCTAAATAAGCACCAGGATCATCCATTGGGGAGTCCATAGTGTTCGATGGTGCGAGTAAAACGCGAAAAGATAAATTTGAAGGATCGAAAATCCCTCGATACCAACTGTGACGGGATTTCCGTCACTTAGAAAGTTAAAGTTAAGCTGGTTGTGAGTTCCCTTGAACGCCTTTAGTCTCCAGACCTCCGCTCTCACTCCCTGGAGCACCCATATGGGCGGCGACCCTTCAGAGACCGTTATGTGGTGCTCCGAAGTTAGTTAGTTAATTAAGTTGTATAGGTTTAGGTTAATTATATAGTTGTTATTATTATAGTTATAGTTATGTTAGAGATGTCTAGGTGATCAGCCTAGCATCCGTTACACAGCACATTGCAGAGGAGTTCGTCAGCCGCAACCACCCTCGACTGCCAGTGGCGAGATGGGCGGCGCGTCCAACTACAACTGGGGCCGCAGGCGCCGGCGGAGGCATTGCAGGAGCTACTACGCCTGGTCAAGGAGGTGGTCAAGGAGGCGCCAGCCTGCGACAAGGTGTCGGCTCGGGCCATTAGCACCAAGGCTGACCCAGCGGTGCCGCTCATCACAGCCGAAGTGCTGGAGGGGGCCCCCGAGGAGCTGGCCCAACAGGTGTGCGCGGACTACCGAGCGGCGGTGGAGGGTATCTTGCGTATGAGCAACCAGGCGCAGGGCGCGTCAGTGGCAATCGTGGCGGCCGACGGCAGCCCCCTGTGGAAGCATCTGCGTGTTGTGCCGGACACCGCCTCCGACGTGGTGCTCCTGGCGGAGTCGCTGGTGGAGCAAGCCGGACTGCAACTCGCACCGACCAGGATCCTGCTTAACACGGGCCATGGACCAGCCGGCACTGGACCAAGGCCGCTCGGACAAGTGGAAGGCGGGCTGACCATCTGCCTAGCGCCCGGCACGCCACACGAAAGCTACATCCATATGAATGCGGTAGTGGTTCCCGACGCCACTGCACAAGCGTGTGGATTCTCCGTGCTGCTGGGCACCAGGGTGCTGCACAGAGGCAGCATGGAGGTGCGACGCCTTCCCAGCCCACACCTGGCATACCGGCCACGCATGGATGAGCTGCACTGGGCATACCTTCCGATGGAGCCACTGGTAGACAAGGCGGCGGCGCATCTTAACGCGGTTCGTCAGTGCTTAGTGACGGGGAGCACTACGGAGAACAGTGAGGGTGCAGCTGCGGCCCCAGGCCCCACGGAGCGGGTGGAGCCTGGCCCCGTCGGTGCCAGCACCGTAGCAGCACCTTTCCCGGAACGGTCACCACCTGGCCCACAGCCCCTCAGTCGCGCCGCGCTACCAACACGGCTGACCCGAGTACCTACGTCCCAGGCGGCCACCCCGGCGTCGCAGATGGCGGCGCCAATGAGCCGCGAGCGCCCCCGTCGTGAGGACCCGGGCCAGGAAAGGAGCCTCAAGCGCCGGAGCCGGGAACGCAGCCCACGACCCCATGGACAGCGGCAAGTGAGCCGCGAGCGAGCCCCTGTGGCCCGCCCGCCTCGGGAGGAGCATCACCACCATGGCTGGCGACCGAGCCGCACCGGCTCGGGTTCGCCCGTCCGCCAGGCCAGGCCCGAGCGTTCCAGTCAAGGTGGACCCGCAGCCCCGCAACCCGGACTGGTCACCGCCCGTGAACTGTTGCCACCACCGACGGCCGCCCCCGCGGTTTCCCTTCAGCCCTGCCACCACCCAGCACAGCTGCATGGCGTGGGGCGCCGGGCGTACCACATGCCACGTCTACACTGCGGACATGGACTGGGGCGTGTGGCCTTCTTCGTACAACGGGACAATCAGTACACCCCTGCTGCCGTCGTGGCCATCGACACCGGCTTCACAGGGGCGTTCACCTTCAGTCGGGCGTTCCTGGACCGGCACCGTCTGCCGTACGACATCCCTGGCGCCCCGGAGCTCCGCACCTTCGACGGGAGCCTCATACCAGCGTGGGCTCATGTCACTGGTTTCAACCTGCTCATCGAGATGGAGCACGACCAGGCCATCCTTATCCCTTGCCCGGACGTCGTCCAAGGCGACCTGGCGTGGCCTGTAATCCACGGTCAGGAGGCCGACATCGTCGTCGGCATGGCTTTCCTGGAGGGGCGTGCCCAGCTGGATCTTGAGGCCGTGGACTCCGATCACCGGTACCTTACACTGACGAAGATCGTACTGCGAGCAGCCCACTGGCGGCTGGAGACCTTCACAACATATGATCTCGCCTACGCTGGTGTGGACGTGGCCCCGACCACCGCAGCCATGGGTACGCTTGACCAGATTGAGCCAGGGCTGGCGGACTTCCTGATGGAGGCCTGCGGGGGCGATGTGGAGGCCGCCACCAAGTGCTACTACGAGGGCCAGGACGCGGAGGTGGAAGCCATGCGCCGTCGACGGACAGCATCGCGACGCTGGCGGCGGAAGGCCCACCGTCAAGTGCTGCATGCCCAGGAGCAAGCCCTTTGCCGTGAGGAGGAATGGCGCCTGGGGCAGGAGCGCCTTTACCGTCAACTCCGCCAAGCCCTCTGCGCCAAGCGGCACCAGCGACCCGCCCCGCAGCCGGTTCCACGGACTTGGGGGGCCCCGCCGTGCAGCTGGTCTGGACGGCTGCTGCTCCTGGCGGTGCTACTCCTGTCCCTTTGCGCGACCCATGTCCACGCAGGCGGGTCCCCGCCTTTCCATCCCCCCGCGGAAGGGTTCCAAGGGCATCGAGGAGCGCGTCCCGCCATCAACCTCGAACCAGGTCGCAGCGCCCACTCCAAGTCGCCCACCCGGCGGCACACGTCACCCAGCCTGCTGGATCATACTGCCTGGGTGCTCGCAGGGCAATGGGCACCGGGAGTGGTTGCAAGCAACCCTCCCACCTCTGGAGCATCAACCAACCCTGTCCCCTCTGTGGGTCGTCCGAGGGTGGCCCCTGGCAGCCTGGCGCCCGAGCCCAGCCGACCGTCCATGACCACACCCGAGGGCAACCGATACCCAGGCACTGGCACCACCTTCGTCAAGGACGACAAGGGAGGCTACCTCTGGTGTGAGAGACCCGACATGGATCCTATGCTCAAGGCCAAGTTCAAGCAGATGCTGGCCAAGCACGACGCCATCTTTGCTCGCTCCCTTAAGGACCTTGGATGCTATTCTGGAGCTATGGGTCCTGCAACCATTGACCTGGTCCACGACCGGCCTATCTGGCAACCTCAGCGGCACCACTCTCCCTTGGAGCTCAAGATTCAGGAGGAGAAATGTGCTGAGCTTCGGGACGCTGGCATCATTGTGCCTTCTGCTAGCACCAAGTACGCCATGAACGTCACCATGCCCGCCAAGAAGGACGCTAACGGCCAGTGGACGGATAGGCGCTACTGCTGCGATGCTCGGCCGCTCAACGCTGCCACCAAACCCAACCGGTACGCACCCCCCACTCCCGAACAGTTGTTCCAGCGCATTGGTGATGCCACGTGGCTGAGCAAGATGGACTGCCGGGCGGCGTTCAACCAGATTCCACTCGCCGAAGCGGACCAGGACAAGACCTCCTTCTGGTGGAACGGCAAGCTCTGGAAGTACACCCGTAACCTCTACGGTCTGCGCAACGCGACAGGGCAATTCCAGATGGTCATTGACCATGAGCTGCGGCGCTGTGGGCTGGATCATTGCGCCATGGCCTTTGTGGACGACATCCTGGTGTTCTCGCCCACCGCTGAGCAGCACCTACAGGACTGCGCCGCTGTCTTCGCCTGCCTCCAGCAGTGCGGGCTCAAGCTCCACCCCGACAAGACCATCATTGCTGCGGAGGAGGTGGAATTCTTGGGCCACATGGTTTCAGCGCAAGGTCTTCGGCCAATGGACGCCAAGATCTCAGCCATCCTCGCCCTGCAGCCGCCCAAGAACCTGACGGAACTGCAGGCGTTGCTGGGCTTGGCCAACTATTACCGCGGCTACGTCCCCAAGTTCAGTGAACTGGCGGCCCCGCTCAATGAGCTCACGCGCAAGGGCGTGCTCTGGAACGAGGACACCTGGCAAGATCGTCACCAGGCTGTGCTGGACGCGCTCAAGGACTGCTTTCGCCAGGAGGGTCTCATCGTCCGTCGGGTGCGGCCCAACCGGCTACTCATCCTGCACACGGATTTCTCCACCTACGGCATCAGTGGCGTCCTAGGTCAGCTGGATGACGACGGGCAGGAGTACATGGTGGCAGCGGTGTCTCGCTCCCTCAACTCGCACGAGCGCAACTACATCTCCTACAAGGGTGAGATGCTCGCTGCTTGTTGGGCCATGCAGACGCTCCGACCGTATCTCCATGGCGTGCCCTTCGTGCTGGTCACCGATCACGCGCCTCTCTTGTGGCTCATGGAGGGCAACACCATCGGCAGCACCGGCACCTATGCGCGCTGGGCCCTCATCATGAGCCAGTTCGACTTCGACGTCTGTCATCGGCCTGGCGCCCTACACCAGAACGCCGACGCCCTCAGTCGGATACCCTTGCCCGCAGCGCATGATGGCACTGGCGCCCGCATGGACCAGGACTCGGACCCCAAGCCCCCCGGGCCCCGCCTGGTGCCGTATCCCACGGCCCTGGTGACTGGGGAAGCCTACCGGTTCGGCAGTGTGGCACAGGTGGCCTTAGTCGCGGCAGCCGCGCGCCTGCAGCGCCTGCGCGCGGCCCAGCGATGCACCCACACCATGTTGCCCACCTCGGAAGAGCTGCTAGCTGGGCACAATGGGCTCGTTATGGACGCGGTGGACAAGTGCCCCCTCGACAACCCCTCCAATGCACAGGTACTGTAACGGCGCCTGTTGCTGCACGCCAACAAGCTGGTGCGCGACCACCGGGTGGCCCTCAATGCCATCCCGTGTGAACCGCCACTATATATATATATAGTGTATATATATATAGTACTAGTATATTATATATATAATACTATATAGTATACTAGTACTATATATATAGTATATATATACAAGTATATATATACTATATATATAGTACTAGTATACTATATAGTATTATATATATAATATACTATATATAGTATATATATACTATATATATATACTATATATAGTACTAGTATACTATATAGTATTATATATATATAATATACTAGTACTATATATACTACTATATATACATATATATACTATATAGTGTATATACTATACTATATATACTATATATATACACTATATATATAATAGTATATATATATAGACCGCAGCAACTGGGCTCTGCCGCGGGTACTGCTGGGCTCACCACGCTGGCGTTGGACAGCAGCCTTGTCTCGCGGCACTTCCTGGACAAGGCCCTCAGCGAAGGACTCGTGGTCATCAAACTGGGTGCCCGTGTGTCGGGCCTCGAGGCCTGCCTACGAGCTGGATGGCGCATCCGCGACTACCATGTGGCCGATTCTCTCGCCCCTGCCGCCGCCACGGCCGTCACCAACCGGGTGCGCCAGCTTCGCCTCATGTTCCCACAACAGCTGTTGGCCAAGGCCACCCTGCACCCCACTGGACGGTTCCCCACCGCGTCATCCTGGACGGATACGCTACTACGGGACCTTGGCGCGCACAAACCCCACCAGTGGCTGGTCATCGGCGCGATACCCAACTTGCAAGACCCACAGGCTGCGCAACTCCGCCAGCTGATCGGGGCCCTGCAACGTCTGCACCCGCGCCTTCTCCCTGGCTACCTTGTGGAGGTGCCCGGCGACCAGCGTTCGGATGCGTCCTTCGGCAGCAGCCACCTTACGGACCTCGCCGCCCACGGACGCCATCAACATGCTCTCGCCACCCTCTACTCCAACCTCACGGACGCCCGGCGCCTGTCCAAGCTGATGGACGCAAGCTCTACCACCGTTCGGCCGCCGCCCCTTGCTGCGTCCCTCCCCAGCAGGCACCTACCTGTCCCCGCAGACGTCCTCAGCAAGCCCTACCTTCAGTGCGACACCCTGGGCCTAGCCCCGCTCGCCCTGCCCCCTGGTGACCTCATCACTATGCGGCTTGACAGCCCCACTGGCCCGTCCACCCTCAGCCCTGCGGAGTTGGCCTGCATTCTGGACGCCCCCACCGACCTCGTGTCCGGTTTGCCAGAGGCGCTGTGTCACCGACTTCTCACCTCTGGCGTCACCCCAGGCGCCGCCGCCCACGTCTTCGCCCTTGCTCAAGCCCTGCAGCTGGCCTACCTCACACCGCATCACATGGCGGTGCTCAAACCCCGTTACACCCTGACGCCGATGAACCCGTCGGACTCAGCGCTGGGGGGGGAGGGGGCTATGACAACGACAGCGCTGAGTACGACAGGGATGTGGGAGCCGGCGACAAGTCTCACCAGCGCAGCCACTGCACCGACTGTGAGGAACTGCACTGCGCTAGTTGCAGACACTTGCCAAGCCCTTTCCCGGTGCGGCCCAACGGAGGCGAGACCAGGTGGCGGCAAGCTTCGATGGGCGCAGGGTGCGACGTGCCTTCAAGGACCCGGTCACGTTGGAGAAGACGTCCCGGGACGGCACAGCGCGATACAAGGGTGGAGGAGCCGGGCGGCAGAGCTACGACATCGTGTACGACGATGGGCTGGTAGAGACAGTCAGCCCCAGCGTCGTGAGGAGGCACCTGCTTCAAATCGAGCAACCGCCAGCCAAGGCCCTAACGACGGCGTGTAGTGAGCTACCGGAGCAATGGGATTTGAGGGAGCCAGCAGGCGTGAAACGGGCTCTGGCCCTGCTCATGCCGGGGACGCAGCCCACGGAGGCGCTCCTTGCACGGCTGGCCAAACGAGTACCCGGAGGC
Source organism: Volvox reticuliferus (assembly GCA_019650235.1). Classification (NCBI taxonomy): domain Eukaryota; kingdom Viridiplantae; phylum Chlorophyta; class Chlorophyceae; order Chlamydomonadales; family Volvocaceae; genus Volvox; species Volvox reticuliferus. The sequence continues at coordinate 87,590 of BNCP01000095.1, read as the reverse complement.
GCAGCTTTCCTGCAGCATCCTGGGCAGCCAACACCAGGCCAACCGGAGTGTTTGGAGACAGCCGATGAGGAGATCAGGCCATCGCTGGACACCGTGGACTTGAGCCGCTGCACTGGAGTACTGGACCCGTGGACCGGGAGGGGCAATGTTGCGCGGGTACTGCGACAGCATGGGTTGGTAGTGCACTGCAATGACGTGAACCCCAGCCACTCAGCAGACAGGCATGAGGACGCATTGCAGCCGAGTTTCTATGGAAGAGTGCAGGAAGTGTGGCCGTACGATGCTATTGTGTGTTCCCCTTGGTTCGCCTTGCTGGACTTGGCGCTTCCGTTAGCTGTGCTCTTTGCACCAGTTGTAGCCATGCACGTGCCAGGTCATTTCGTTACGGATGCGCATGATGCACGACGTGAGTACCTAAAGGGGCTAGCCAAGGAAGGTCGGCTGTCACTGATCATGGGATTACCTAGGGGCCGCATGGGACGCAGGTGCATGTGGATTGTGGTGTTTGCCAGCAGGTCGCTGCGGGACAAATTGCTGCATGAAGATGCCCGCATGGATGGGGCCTGGGTGTTATCGTAGTAGTGTGAACCCCAATGAGGGGGGGCGTCACTGATAGAAGCCACCCTAGAGTGTGCAGCTTTGACTTCGTCTCCCTGGGGGGGGAGTTAGCTGTGTCTGGCCTTAGGGTGCATGGCACAACTTGTGTCGTGACAGCTGTCACAACACACTGCGTGACGTGCACATCGAATGACATGGTTGTTGCAAGCACGCACGCGCATTAAACGAAACGGCATGACATAATGCACTATAACTATTCTCAAACAATAACTGACTCTGAGAATGAGCACTGGACCCGATAGCGGCAAGGATATTGGTTGGACGTTAGAATGCCAACAGAGAAGTAACCAGTGGCAGAGCTGAACCAGCAGCATTTCTGAGGTGAGCAACAAGTCGGATGTAGAGACGTGAATCGTTGGAAGCTAATCGTTTGAGTTTGAGGGCCCGATGGCAATCCGGGCAATGTACGAACCGGATTTAGGCGCGAGTACGGCTTGCCGCGAGCGCGCGCAAACTTAGGTACTTAAGTCTGTATTGAGCAGCGATTTAGACGCAATTGCAACGAAACAGATAACTCTTTGTAACGAAACAGTCGGATTATCTGAGCAGCGTTCTCTCGCTCAAATTCAAGTTAGCATTGGCGAGCGCGTGAGTCATAACCGCCCGCCCGAATCCAAGGTGTCACCATCCAAGGTGCCTTCTCCCGTGCGTCGAGGAGTGTTACCCGTGGGACGCATCACAAGTCGTCACGTCCAAGGCTTGGCCTGGACGAGCAAGTAAGAACAAGGTCGGCCCGCAGCTTCCTTCATTAGGGTCGCTGCAGGAACCTGGTCTCACAAGACCGAACACCAGCATTACCACAAATCTGCTTTTGCATCAGTTCACGGTTTGCAATTTCCGCTGACATCTGTGCGTTCTGAGTGAGGGTCTGGGTCGCAATACCAACTTCTATTAGGAAATGCTACTTAGCGCATTTCTATCTGAGATCAATTCAGATGTTTCCGTTATATAGCTTATTAAATCATCCGATTTAAATATACTATGCTACAACAGGCTGTGCTGCAGGTGGGTGATCTGCCGGTTGTGCAGGTGGGTTTGGCTCTCAGTTCCCCTTGAAGGGGCAGCTGGTGCAGCGGCAGCTCCCTCTCCGCACATGCCGTGTGGTGACTCCATTCGCCCTCGTGCCCGCCATGCCCTAACCTTCACAGTCGGCAGTGATCCACGCGCGCACCGCTGGTGACGCGGCGCTCGAGGCCCGACTGGACAGGGTCATTAAGGTGTTGGAATTCCAGGTGCGGATCGGGAGAAGGATGCACGGGAGATTTGCCAAATGCGTTGGTGACCTGCTGCCTCGCCCGATTTGCCGTACCACATTTCAAAATTGATTGTGCCTCTCGTCCCTCCCGTGTCCCCGTGTGACCACACCATCTTCCTGGGGTCGCGCTTGGGTGGACCAGGATGTCATCAGGAAGCGCCTGCAGGTGCGGCAGTGAACGGCGTTTCCACATGTTAGGATGCAAGAATACCGTATAACTACACTACCTTCCTACCTAGGTGACCATCCGGGTATTTTAGTGCGCCGTAGCTCCGAATCAGCACTGTCCCGTTTACCTGCCTTCTTACCCAAAACAGGAGCGTCACGACAGCTTGGCTGCCGATGCGAGGCAATTATGCGGCGGCAAAGGGGACCCAGTGGGCTGCCCTGGGGCAACCGGGCCCTCCGTCCCCGCCCTGGAGGCATCACTATCCGCACTGGACAAGGCCCTGACGGAGCTGTCCGAGGCGCCCCTGGAGCTATCAGCACTTTACAACGGCTATGCACAGCAGTTTGCGCTTTGGGACATTAGCCTGCGGATGATTCACTTCGCAGGCGGCTGTGGTGGTGGCAACATGGACGACCGATCGGCTGCTGTGCAGCGCCTTTGGGACAACGAGCTGCTGCGGGTACGTGGGGATACATCCCCGCTTGTAACGTGGACGGAGCACGATGGAAGGCTATTTGGGTTTGGGTTTGGACATCTGTTTGCGGTGTTGCAAAGCTGCGGCCACATGCCACATCTATAGGCATTGGGCCATTATATGACTGTTCTATCGGCGTGGGGAGGTCTGTCGTGTTGACTACTGGTGCAAGGTGTGGCCTCACAGGTCCTGAGTGCGCACACCCTAGGGCGTGACGTGACATCTGACCCTCCTCCACCGAAGCAACGCCGTACGCAACAGGTGTTCGAGCAGTGTTGGGAGGACGACCCCTTGAAGCGCATCGAGGCCGCTTGTGGCGCCATGTCGACCCTCGAGAATTCATTGCATTACGATCCGGATATGCTGCCGCTTGCACACTTGGCCGAGCGGCTTGAGAGTCTGGCGGCGGGGCTGCCGGCAGCGGACGGCCGCTCAACCGCTGCCGAGGCAGCAGTACTTGTCGAGGCGGCAAACCGGTCCAGCGAGTTGATTGTACGAGCCCTCACGGTGAGCTCGCATGCCCTCCTTCCCATGCCTGTTCCGTATTTTGATTCGTATTTTCTTTGCCCGATGGCGCGCTATTGTTGTCCGTTTGCAGACAGCTGATGGCTTTGCCCGCCTGTGCTGTATTTGAAGCAGGACTGACCTCCTCCATCCTCAACCCACGTCCTACAGGCTGCGGCTGGCGGCAGCACCGCCGCTGTTTGGAAGGTCTACAAGCCCCTTGTGTACCGTGAACAGGGGCACACGGTGCCGGCTACGCCAATGGACTCTTATAGAACTAATGCGGCAGTGCGGCGGGTGAAGGTGCAGCTGTTGCAGTGAGAGGGTCGACGTGGGCTGTACGTATTACATAGGCGCCGAAGAAGGAGAATGCGCACCCGATAGGCTACTTCGATCATACATATATGCAGCCGCACCAGCCGTGAGCTCGCAGACACGAATGGCTGCCTTTCAGCTGTATTGAGCGTAAGGGGCAACTACTTCAGCAGTCAGTGATTTGTACCCAGTGCTTACATGCAGCGTGATGGCCTCCGGTGCAAAAGCTTGGCATGCTGCGCTGTCCTGTTGTGTTACATAATTCATTCTTTTACAGCTCAGAATCGTTCCTGTCGTGCGTGCTACTTAGGATGAGGGACCCGGGGACTGGATTAAAGGCCAAAAGAGGAGGGGCCGCCCGATGGTGGCAGATGTCAGGGCAGCTGCATATATTCTACACGCGGATTGGTGGAGGCAACTGCGCTGGAAGGGGGTGCGACCAATCTGTTATTACTAGTCGATGCATGTTGGTAGGAAGTTTGCTTTATGTGACTCAACTCGCGCGGATAGCTATGGCACTCTGCAATGCCTTGCCATGGCTTCTGGCTCTGCGCACCCGCCGTGTGGTGGCGGCACTGGTAGAAACTATCATTATCCTTGTAAAAGTACCTATGTACATTATAGAAAACGCCATGCTTGCCTCCTTGGAAAAAGCCATAATTATATCAGGCACACCCGTTTTGTTGCCGCCTGTCCCGTCTCCCTCTTCCAACCAAGGGAGGCCTGCTAATCAACCCATAGCAACCAGCGCTTAAGTAGGCCAACAATTCGACGGCAGGGTTGAGGCTGCTTGAGGCGTAAACGCGGCGCATTTAAATACAGGTCGAACCGTCAGTGCTGCTATGAAGATATGTTTGGGAGAGATGCCTGTGACGCCTGTGAATGTAGGTTATGCCACGAGGTAGGCAGGGGGCATCCTGGCGCAATCTAATACTTCGAAAAGCTCACGGTACAATTTTCGTGGCCTGGAGATATGTTTTTTCCGTAGTACTTATCATGCCGCATCATGCGCACTGCCACCTCAGCTAGCGGCGTTCCTTGTACGGTACGGTACGGCGCTGCACATTAGGCCAAGGTGAGGCCTACTCCTGGCCAGCTTCCGACTGAGTCACGACACTAAGTTACGAAGCCATTATTACCAGATATTTCACTATTTGGGAGTTCTGGAGAAAGCGGGAACATTAACCTAGGAATTCTTGATTGTGTTGAGGAAACCCTGGCTCTTCTTCTCACGACGAATAAGTCCGCTGGTGTACGGCAGACGCAGGCTTACAGCTACGCTGGCGACGCGCCATGTCGTAAGGAGGGAAAAATGTCCTAATTCATTCATCCGATGCACATTTATCATTGTTGATATATACTTAACGCCTATCCTCAACTAGGTTCAGACATGGCGCACAAAAAAAACGTCGTCTACGTCTCGAACTTACCATACGAAGCCACACACGACGCATTAGAGGCTGCGTTTGAGAAGGAAGGCTATGACGTGGTGAGAGAGCCGGGGGTCAGCTTGCTTTCGGAGGCGGACCTGCATCGGTTACTCAGACCGGGCTGCACAATGCGATTGTCTTATTCCATGCAATTGTAAGTTATGACTACCTTGTTTTGACGAGTGCAATCTGCAGGACCATATCGAGCTCATAAAGAAGGGGGCGGGAACCAGGACAAAAGCTTGCGGGCTAGCAGCTGTGACCCTCAAAGAAGGAACAGATCGAGGTACGGTTATAAGTTTAATGTCTAAGATTATGGGATTGCTGTTTTGCGGTGGATTTGACCAGAGGTTCGACTTCTGTCTCTGAGTCAGCATATTAGTGTCAGTAGGGACCGTACCTGGCAAGCATTACGACTGGGCTGCCCTGAGCTTCCAGCGCAATTGCGCAACAGTTATCTTACGTTTTATCGTACGGGGTTAGATCGAAAACCAAAGGGCATCTGCCCCGCTGACCTTATCATTCCTAATCACCCATTTTGGACAACGGCCGAAGTGCATGTTACATGAGCGCCAGGAATAATCACACATTTTTCTTGTTTGGACACGGGAAGAAGTTGGACCATCTTAATTTGACTACGTGTATATGAAATAGTCTACGTGTGTGTCTTGTCCTAGCAGGCAGTGCCACCCGCCTGGGCTGCTGCTGGTACCAGGTCACCGCACTGAACACACGAGCATCACTGTCGTACACACCGTTACATCGTTACACATACCGGTTCACCGTTACCTAAAGCTATTGTGCCCGCAGTACATATGGGAGCCTAGGGAGGTGCCTGCCTATGCCCCCATTGCCCATTTCTGCGCGCAGAGGTCTGCTGCAAAAGGATGGATGGCAAGGGCTGCTTTGGGCGGCCAATGATCGTTCGGCTGGACAAATTCTGCGGCGATGACCTGGCGTACACGCCTAAGATCCAGGCGGCACAATGAAACCAAATGGCACGACGTGCGATCCGTAGCAGGTGTACGTATGTAGATGTGTTTGTTGTGTTTGGCTCATCGCCCGCGCACGCTCGCACCAGTACGGGCAGGTTCTGTTCTGGACTCAGCACTGTAAGAGATTTTCTCCAACTCGGCGATACAGTTTGAGCGGGTCTCCATCTGCCGAGTGTTGAATTCCGTTGGCAGCAAGGTTGCAGTGACGGTGGCGGCTGTGATCAGTTTGTCATGTTTTGCGTCCTGACGCGGGATGGGGTGCTGTGCTCCTGTTTACATCCCTGGTGGTCATGGTCGGGGGACTGTTTGAATTGATTGTGTGCCTTTTGACGGTGACTCATACCTGTGCGTCTTAAATTTTGGGTCTGGCAACTTGTGAGGGGGTTACGACGTATAGGTGCGGTTTCAGGAGGCTCGGTACAGCCCCGCCCACTGGGCGCTGGGGGCGGTGGCGCCTCGGAGGGAGTTGCTAAGGACGGACTGATGATGATGACAGTATCTTCATTGCTCTACAGTACTACGTAATTTATGTATGTGTGTTTTTGGACTTCCCTGTCTACGGCCAAAGATCTGGTTCTGCCCAGCAGGTGAAGGGTATTCAGCTGTGGGGCGAAGGTGCGAAGCTGCAAGCTGCACAGGCGTGTGAACGCAGCATGCAGCGACATCTCTCGCTCACATAAGCTGCGGTCGTGGACGAACAATGTTCATCGTCCAGTTATCGTTCCGCGTGGCCAAGATCAATATCTCTTGGCGGGAACCGCACATGATTGCCCTTAATACACACTAACCCTACTTTTCGCCATTCTTGCTTTTTTCCTGCTGCATGTCATGTTTGTGACTCTCGACTGAATAGCGTATGTGCGTGGTCCACTGCGCAGTGGGCCTTCGGCCTCGGGGTCTTAGGTGGCCGCGGCACGTCCCGTATGCACGCTGAAGCTTGGACCCAGCTGATTACTTTAGTTACCAGTATAAAGCTTACGTTTGGCGGAAGGAGTGTGGGGCCTTGGATACCAGCGCCGTAGCGCACTTCACACTGGCCGACCGGCCCGCACGAGATTCCCTCATTTCACTCCTTTCTCTTAGGCCCCGGAGATAGATGATGTGCCTTTGTGCTTCGATTGCGGGGGACTCGTTTCCCCGACTCTCTTTGTGTACATTGACATTAAACGCATCCTTTCCGGGTTGGTGGTTTCCTGTTGTGGCGCCGAGACGGCAGGGGCACAGAGGCGTCGGCTCGTCCATGTCCTCCGAGCGGCGAGTGCCTCGCAGGGGTGCTATTTTAATAAGGGACAGCTGCACAGAGGCGCTTGGCGCTGATCTCTGCCACCGTGATGTGGTCCAGTCTCACTGATGCCATATAAGGCGGTGGATAGTTTGCGTTGGCGTGGACGCATCACTGAGACTTCAGCTGATGGCCTGGTCCTACATATGTGTGCGCAAGGGCCCTATGTGTACTTGGTGTGCGGCATGGGTCGTTCACAGAGGGGCTGGCTGAATGGTCCCAGAGATGCAGCGGGATTGGTTGTACGCGCGGTCCAGGGCGTGATGCCCCGTTTTGGTGCCTTGAGGTGTTGCTTCCACGTGTTGCGTCATGTTTCCCGATGTGCGCTTCTGCAGCTGAGCCTCCCTTGGAGAGTTGCGCAGCGAATGATTGGAGCGGGGAACGGAGTTCGAATACAGCATACGGGAGCCAGAAAGCTTAGGGGGTTAGGGTATGGCATTCTCTTGGGGAATGGGGAACTCACGGGTAACTCACGGGTGAAAGCTCTGATGAAAATGGCGCCGCAACTCGGCGTGCGTGTTTTGCGTAGGGAAGCCTGAGTACACGCTTACTGCGTTATCTTGCCGTACTACTGCATCGTCTTATCCTTTCTTAACGATGCATGAAATACTACGACGCAAAATAGTTACTGCATATATTCAGTACTGGCCCGCGGCCAGTGCCGTGGGGATGCAATCGTGTACTCCGGATGCCCTTGTAAGGAAACATGAGACGTAGGTTGCTCTTCGTCTAGCACCCATGTGCCATATCGTGTTAACATCAATGAAAGAATTCCGCCTTCCATCAGTGACGAAAGTGTGATGTAATTCCAGGTTCATTGAAGTCGTGATGAAGTCGCTAGTGGATTACATGATTGTTACAATGGACCCCTTGCCGCGAGGATGGTTGAGGAGTCCTCCATAACCATGACCGGTCGGGGGTGCGGCACCTGCCTCCTGTTCCTTCAGATACGATCACGCTCTAGTCAGTGCCTCGTCATCTAATCTACCGTAAGCCGGAAAGGCAAAGGAGCTCGCAGCCGCAGCGGCGGCGCTAGCAGTGGCGATGGAACCGAACACTGTTGCCTGCCGCTTGGCCCACTATTGCGGGCCGGAGCGGCCGCCACTGCCACGTTGGCCTTGACCACCAACACTGCCGCTGCCAGTCCGTCTGCTGCCGCCGCCACCACCTCGTCCCCGGCCGCCCGGCGCCTTCCCTCGGGCCGCCAGAGGCGGCAAGGTTTCATCCGGCCCTGCAAGGAAGAGGAGTCAGCGCAGCCCGGCCATCTGCCCGGTCCTCTGATGCGTTGTTTGCTTCGCAGACCACACCTACATAACCCTTATGGCCCACGCAGCGCCGGTTGCTGGCTGCTGCCAAATGCCCCAACTACAAGCGCTCGCTAAGGAATGCTCTTGGGTGGTAAGCTAACCGCCCTGTGTTCCCTAGGCCAGCCCGCGCGCTACTCACCGGTAGGCAGCTTGGACCCCATCTCCCTCTCAAGCCGCTCCTTGAGCTGCTGCAGGACCCGGATCTGACCCAGTTTCTGAGGCGACAGCTTGTGCCACAGGATGCCACCCGGCTTAGGCAATGTTGTGTTGGTACGAATTACCTGCAAAACAGGCAACGTAAGGCGTGAAGGAGGAAACGACTCTGCGACGCTTAATCATAGGCTTCATGGGATACGCCAGTAACGGCACGTGAAAGGTGTTGGGACGTCAATGATCTTCCCCATCTTGGAAAGGAGCGGGAAAGATAACACAAACTCCTTATGGAATAAAGCCGACAGCTCAGTGCTGAATTTGAACTTGAGGGCTGGATCGGAAGATTGCGAAGACACTGTTATCGGGAGACACGTAGCCGGGCCCTATGGAGAGATAGGGAGCCCCGACCAGCAGCCCTAGGTAAACACTTGAGTCCAGGACTGCCCTATCCCGAACCGTGACCGCACCTGTGTGGGGGTTACAATCACGTCAACAGGCACGTCATGCTCCAGCATCTTGCTGACGTCGATGGTGCCCGGCTCGAGCACCTGCGGAGAGACGTGGGGAAATACATACATACACATACATACATGTCTTGATGCAACGGCAACAACCATGATATACAGCATTTCCGCCTCAGCCTTTCTGCCTGGCCTATCCAGTAATCGACCTTCTGTTGCCTGGATAAATTTTGTTAGGCGGGCCCATCACACCCTTGTACTGTCCTTGTCGAACTTCAACCGGTTTCGATATTGTGAGGTGCCTCCCTGGCGCCTCAGATGTGAACGTATTATACACGCACACGAACCTGGCAGTCGTGTACGGTGGTTACAACTAGCGTGTTTTCATCAATGGCGCCCATCCACCTCAAAATGCCGTACTCAAGCTCCGCAAAGCCCTGAGGGCCAGGCAGGGCGAAAGGGAATGGCAGCAGAAACGACGCTTGTGTTGGGCTTGGGAGGAAGAGAAGGGAATCGAGATGGGGAGTGCAACAGGGTCGTGTCTCTCTCTCTCTCTGTCTGTCTGTCTGTGAGACACACCCATACACCCATGCATACACACGCAGACTCTCTCGCGCGGGTAAGATGGTGGAACTGACAACTTTATGGCATCGTAGATCCAAACACTTGCGTGAAACAGCGCGTCATCTGCTCCGTGTACCGGCGCGCTGCCCCTGGCCCGTGGGTCATGAACTGATAACGACCCAAAGTCGTGTCTCTCGCGGCCAGGAGGCCGTCTGTATGCATCGTTTTGTACCAACACATGCCGTATTTGAGATCTCTTCGTGGGCCGATCTCTTAGCCCAACCCCCCGCCCAAGCCTTACACTCACTTCGCCTTTGCCAAGACGTGCGCCACTGGCAGGGTCTACACAAGAGCTGCCCACCACAATCAGGTCCACCTGCAGCGGCAGTAGCAATAGTTCAGACGCCATAGCAATAGCCGCGACGGTGGCCAGAATCGCGGTATCGGTGATGGTCCTGGCAGATTCAATGGCTGGCACAGTCAGCAGTAGTAGCAACCATATGCGTGTGGTCATCGCGAGGATGGCTTCCCGGCGAGGAAAGCCACTCCAGGCCATTTCCGAGCAGGTGGCCGAACCCGAACCACCCAGCCGTCGGTCCAGTAGACTCTTTCGCATCAGCCTTGGCAGTGCCGGTGCCTATCACTTGCCCATCATTTTTGCGCAGACGATAATGATGATGATGATGATGATGATGGATGCTAAGTGCGGGGCACACCTGCTGCCACAGCAATTTGCGCCTTTCCAGCACCGTAACTGCTGTGGAACCTCGCCTCGTACCTAATTACCATCCCTGGAAATGCCAGCCATCCCCTGGTTGCTTTTTGTCATTCAAAACCTCAGGTTACTTGTACGGCATCAGCACGGTGAGGAAAGCCGACAGCGTCCGTAGCCATACCTTGATCTTGGTGTCCAGTGACAGCGGCTCGCCGTACTTAGCAACGCCTATGTACGGAAAAAATACATACGGGATTATGTGTGCAAAGGAAATGCGCGCAAGGGTCAGAAGCAAGCCGTACGAGAAGCGACGACGGTGAGGATGGCAGGCAAAAGTGGTCCATGGTGCACGCCTTGTCGTCATGGTCCCAGAAACCATAGCACAGCATCTGCGATTGAAACTTAAAGCTTCGTCTCACACCGTTCCGTCGGCCAACATACATCCCATCCTCCTCGCCGCATCGACAGCACCTCACCTTTTCCTCGTTTCTTTTTGAAGCTAGGTCTGTGCATCTGATAACTGGCGCTGCTGGCAAGACTGAACTTCAATGCCAAGATTGGACAACAGCCCCCCTTTTCCTCCTCTTCCTCCTCCTCCTCTTCCTCCTCCTCACTATTTCACTACGCTCTCCGTGCCCCTCCGTGCCCCGCCCTGTCTAGGCCAGTTCACCCACCTGCGCTGGTGCACGCCTCATTGAAATCCTCCGGGGGAAAGCTGCTGCGGCTGAGGCGGCTGAAGAAACCCGTGCGCAGTCTCGGTTGCGGCGTCAACAGCACCTTATCCCAAATGAGCACCAGCTGACGAACCTAATGATGCGTGGGGTTGCGGTGGGGCGTGTGGGTAACGATGAGTACGGGCTACGGGGTGGGTATGGGTAAGGGGTAAAGGGTAAGGGGGTAAAGGGGGGATATTGGCGAGAGAAGGCCGCAGACCCGATCCCAATCCATAACGATCCAGAGTCGTCCAGGGAGGGCGCAGAATCTAAGACACCGCTGGCGGTTGTCAGTTATATACCAAGGCCCCGGACGACCGGGCCTCAAGGAGGTAGGGGTAGCCAGGGGGGCGGGACAGTGTGAGAGATGTGTGAGATGTGTGAGATGCAGCTCCACCCGACCCGCCGTCCACGCACCATTTTCTGTGGCGTGTCCGGGTTGACTTTGACCACCTGGGCGGACTTGAATTCCGGGAGGTTCGCGAGGCGCTGCGCGGCCATATCAGCGTTGACGAAGTTGGGGATGCGGTGGTGGACCGGACGGGGGAACCTGAGGAGGTCGTGGAGGAGGACACAGGAAGAATCACGGACAGGTGGGATGGTGGGCCTGATACCCTCTCTCCCTTCCTTTCCTTCTGGACCCTGGACCAAGGCAGGCAGCCGCCGACATCCCCCTCCCGTACCATGCGACTCACACCCAGTTGTTGTATCACGACGACGACGCTTCGCAATATCTATCTGCTGCTCAACAGCAGCACCGGATCTCGTGTATTCGCCCCTGCCCTCTTTCCCCCTCTTTCCCCCTCGTCCTCCTGATTCGCCGCACAAAACCCTTGGCGAAGCTCCAACCTCCCTTTTACCCCAACCAACACACACACACACACATGCATCACCCAGCACAAGGAATCGTTCCTTCTTCATTAATGCATTTCCACAGATGCCTGTGGTTTCGAAGCAATCCGCAGGACCTTAGCTCACTGATGATGATTCAAAGCCTGATCGTCGTCGTAATACCGTCAACCCAGATATTCCAACTCCCAACTCCCAACTCCCAACATCCATCACCCCAAAAGCCTCCGTTACCATGCTGCCCGCGGGTAAAGCCTGCATCTTCCCTTTCGCACACCCCGGTGTAGGATTTCACGCAAGACACTCCCTAGTTAGCTCACGAACACGTGACCACCAACCTTGCGATGTCCGTAGCCTCCATGAAGTCCCAGATCTGCTTCCGTAAGGCCCACTTCCAAGCGCCAGCAACACTGCCCGGCAGGCTCCGCTCCGAAGCCTCATCCCGAGCCAACTGCGCGCGCATCCCGTCACGGGCCTGGCATGGGGTGAGATGGGCGGTTTTCATCACCAGCACGCCCCTGGGGAGAGGTTTGAGATATTGTGAGGCGTTCACATGCTTAAAAGGTCTGTATAATTAGCGCATGATCCGCCATTGGGGATTCAGTGGACTACCCCTCCCTGGACGCAGGTAAGTTCGGAAGGGTGTGGTGGCAGGACCCCGAACGGAGACCGCCGCGTCAAATGGATTATCGGGGCCAGGGGGCCCCGGCCGATTTGTCTGCTGTTAGGTCAGGGTAAGGTACGGACCTCAGACCAGGTGGGTGGAGCAGCAGCTTAAGCGCCGAGGGTAAACAGGAAGCCATTGAGCCAAAGCATGTCCTTCGCATTCACAAGCACTGCAGCTACTCGGACCCGACCGTTGCCTTACTTGCTCGTCTAATCGTAGTCTTTCCGTGTTGTAGGAGTTAACGTCAAAGGGTTTTGGTGCAGCCTGTAACATGGTGCGTACTTTCGGCTTGCTGCGATACAGATGGAAAGGCTGCACGTGGAGCCGATCGCCGCGTGTCTTAAATGTACAAGCTATCCTGTAGGAAGTTGATGGTAATGCGGATGTGTCCAGTTGGACCAGCGCTTGGGTTTGCGCAAGCCGATAATACATGAGAAGTTTCGTGTGTCGCAAGATGCTCCTGGGCAAAGTAACCAGTTGCAGAAAGTATTCAAACTTTGTGGTTCTGCAATCGTAAATGAGGCTGACAATCGCGCGCAATATCTATTGTTTCAGTCTTCGCGTGCCATGCAATGCAAGTGTCGACGGTTGGTACGGTGACGCGAGTGTGTGGCGACAGAGCCAGCGGATCTGTCCGGGGCAAGTTTCCCCACGCTAACGCAAATCTCTGGACATATTATGAGAGTAGTACAGAATATCAAATAATTCATCGAAAACCGTGAAGAATTCTTTGTGCCTGGCTGTTCGCTGCGCCAGATAATTATAAAGATAATAGCTCAAGGTCAGTGAGTCTTATAGTTGAGAATAAGGGGATCAGATTATTTTGAACTTGATTGTGGTACTGCTCTGTGGAGTGATACAACCATCACAGAGCCCAAACATGATGCCGCTCAACAGGCAAGTCGATGCCCCTTGCACGTATGACCTAAGGAGATTTCACGCTTAAGGATGGATTTTATAATCATAAGATGCATTCAAACAAGGCTTTTGTTTCCCCGAAGCCCCGCTGCGCTGCGTAAGGTTGCAGTGCCCTCAACCGTGGGACGTTCGCAAACTGCACCACAGCCTGTCAACCACCCTTTGGCCATCGTCTACTTCTCAATTACAGCACAAATTTGTGCATTATATTCATCGCAACTTGACCGCCTTAAACAGTACATTTTCGTTTGCTGGACCACTTCACGAGCAAAACCATGACCGATAAAATTGGTCATGCATGACCCAAAGCCATGACCGATGCATGACCTTACCTTATCACTGCTATCGATACCTACCAACTTTTTTCGTGCATCTTCTTGCAATATCAGTCCATGTGGGGTCTGTGCTCGAACCCAACACCGCACCATCAGGCTTCAAAGGGTCCCAGCCCACCAGAGCCCATCGCGGATTGGCCTCACGGCGGCGATCTGCTGTCCTCCGTCACGTTTCCCCTTGCTCACCGGCGCCTCTCTGGTGCCGGTCCAGTTGTCAGCCTCAGCATGCAGTGCTGCGGTCAGGTCGTCTAGGCGCAGAGCGGTAACCGTGGCGGTAGGGGCGGCAGCAGCATCCGATGGCTTCGCTGCAGGCGTCAACAGCAGCGGCAGTGTTGTTGATCCCAGTGCCGCTGAGGGCCGCCGCGTCGTCATCGTTGGCGGCGGATGGGCAGGTGGGTTCGGAGCGGGTCTGGGGCTGGGTGAAGTGTTGGCCAGCAGTGCAGTCCGGTTGTGCGCAGTAAGACAGGACCTGTTTCCGGAACACATGTTGTGTGTGCGGATCATGCGTAGGTGTATGAGTATTTGTGTGTGTCTCTATGTGCTTTGTAGGAAGACTTACGTGTGTCTGTGTGTGTGTGTGTTTGCCTTGTGTGTGCTTGCCTTGTGTGTGTGTGTGTGTAAGTGTGTATGTGCTTGCCTTGTGTGCGCGTGCAGGGGAGGGAGAAAACTGGGTGGGGTTTGGAGGACATCTACATAGCAATGCCTTAAATGAAAAGCAGGCACCCGTGGGGAGTGCGTGTGTGTGGATGGAGGGATGGAGGGAGGTATGTGGGCGGAGGTGGCTTTGTTCTTGCAATCACGGTCATCTAAAAAAATTGATAATACGCTGAAGTTACCGGATCCACGTTCACCCTTGAATGGCAATCGCCACCGGAATTACCCGCTTCGAATAGCCACACGCAGGGTGGCCCTCCCCATCTCCTCAGCGGGGAGGGCCACCCCACCCAACAGATCGTACGTGCCTTCGGTGCTTCATCTTCGTATTCACCGACATCTTCCATTACGATGTTTGTGTTCTGTTGTTTTTTTGTTACTAGTCCGATTGCATAACGCTGTTGTCGTTGTTATCCCACGTAGTGGAAATTTTCGCATGATGTCCCTCAAGCCAGGTTTCGGAGCAGCCAAGCACCTTTCGGAGCAGGGTTACGATGTGACCCTTCTGGAGGCCAGTCCCAACCCAGGAGGCCTCTCCAGTGGGTGGCGGACCGCCAGCGGGCGGGCGGTGGAGGCGGGGATGAAGGGCTTCTGGTACCAGGCAAGTGGCTGGGAGGGTGAGCGACGGGTCCGTGTGTGGTTGCGCGCGTCTCCCGCGTTCCCATTACTTGAAGCGCAAGTCCTATCATACCTCTGGTACACAAAAGCATATGAAGCGCCAGATGTCAGATGGCGCGGAACTGAGAGATAATTTACTATTATTGACTTAGGGTTCTGTGTTTCTGTTGTTTCGGTTTATTGAGCTCCACCTTTTCATCCCTCCCTGCATTCCGTCCTCTCGCTGGCGCGGTCACATGGACGCAGTACAAGAACACGTTCAAGCTGCTTGAGGAGCTCCAGCTGCCCTCCTGGCCTCTCACCGACTTCACCACCTCCGGGTTCTGGAGCCCCCGGGGACTTGTGACGGAAGCGCCCGTGTTCAGCAAGATGCCACGGCTGCCCACCCTCGTGGGGCAGGTGGGTGCTGGCTACCCGGGTGTGTGTGTGTATGTGTTTACGTGGTTACGTAGGGGTATGAAGGTGAAGGGGAGAGAGGGGATGCTCATGCTGCTGCTAAGCTGGTGATGGTGCATTGTTTGTTCTTATAGTGCCCGTGTCGCAGTGTGTATTGTGATGTCCACATCCCCCTCCTCCTCTTCTTCCTAGGTGCGCTGGGCTGCATTCCAACCTCCCCCTCCTTCCTCGCCTTCATTCATTGTTATTCCGATCACCCACAAACGCATTCACGTCTCACTCCCGCAGCTGCCAGACTTCATCCATTCCGGCAGGCAGTGCCTCGCTTTGCTCGACCAACCTCTATACTAGCTCGTCCTTTTTCCTCTCCCTTCTCGCGCTGTCTTCTTTTATTGCTTGTTCATATGCCTTTGTTTTCCTTCATGAGTTAATTGCCCTTTCCTCCGCCTAAACACTCCCACCTCCCGGATGTGAATTCGTGCATGTCACCATGATGTCCATCTGTGCCGCAGTTTGTTTACACCTTCCCGCTGTACTGGGCGCTGCCGTTGGAGGATAGACTCACCATGCTGCCTTTCCTAGCCACCCTGGCAGATTACGTATCCAGGTACGGGACATTACGAAATATTTATTTCCGTACAGTACGGTGGCCCTCCCTGTCCCTGCAATGCAAATAGTGAAATAGCCTTTTCAAAGACAGAGGCGTCGTCGATGAGCTCACGTCCTGGGCGTCCCATCTCCTGGAGGTGGTCGCTGAGGGGAACATCCTCTTATTCGTACGGCAATACACATCAATTGGAAAAAGAAATCTAAAGAGCAAGAAACGCTCCCTCAACCTAAATCCTTTGCTCTACCCTCAACGCTTGACGTCTGCACACCTCGGCTCCTTTTCTTTTGCTACTATACCTTGTTTGATGTTTATGCCGGATCACACTCGAAACTGCGTCATTACGTTTTTGCTGCCTGATCGACGAACCATGCCTGTACGGTCTACACGTGTGGATGAACGCAGCGAGGAGCGGTACGAGCAATACGACAAAATGAGTGCGTATGAGCTGTTCCGGCAGTGCGGTGTTAGCACTCGGTGCTACAATGAGTTCCTGAGACCCACTCTGCTAGTTGGGCTATTTGCGCCGCCCGAGGTGAGAAGCGGATGAGGGGGCCTTGATATAACCGGCTCCGGTTCTGGCTCCGGTTCCGGCTGTCAGATGCGAGATCGGGAGAGTTCTCGAGAGAAGCTGAGGATGCAGCATGTACCGGGGAAAGGGGAAGGGGAGGGCGGGGGCAGGGTTTTTTACCGGACCCTCATTTGCGGGTGGATGGGGCGAGCGGATCGGGCGTGATGTCCAACTATGCTCCGTGCAAAGCAAAGGGCGCGGCGCATTGGGCCGTGCTGCTGTTGTCAAGGTTTAACATCGAATCGATCAGGATGTAAAACCGATATGATGGAAGCTCAGCATGCCTGTACTTTGGTAAGCTCGGGGTGTGTGTGGGTGTGTTTCGCATGCACTGTGTGTTGATATGATCCTGGTCTTAAGGTATCAACGATCCCTCGGTTCATTTTCGCCTCTCTGAGCGACCATCCCCCGACCTGCGTTCTTCTCCTTCCTGTCTCTTCCGCTCTCTTTCCCTTTCCCCCCGCGAGTTGTGTTTCTCTGATTGGATCCCTTGCTCACCTGCTCACCTGCTCACCTGCTCACCTGCTCACCTGCTCACCTGCTCACCTGCTCACCTGCTCACCTGCTCACCTGCTCACCTGCTCACCTGCTCACCTGCTCACCTGCTCACCTGCTCACCTGCTCACCTTGCTCACCTGCTCACCTGCTCACCTTGCTCACCTGCTCACCTGCCACCTCGTCGTGACCTCGTTGTCACCTCGGCAGGACCTCAGCGCTGCAGCTGTACTAGAGACACTGTACTTCTACGCACTGGCCCACCAAAACGACTTCGACGTGTGCTGGCCCAGGGGCTCCATTGCGGAACTCATCTTTCAGCCGCTGGTCGAGAAGATTCGAACAGCGGGTGGGGCCCAGTGGGGCGGATGGGGCTGCGGTTGATGGGGGGGCATAGGGCCCAGATGCGGCCACCAGCGAAAACTAGTTGTCATTCTTAGTCGATAGGAGGAGACAGCTCTATGGCCCGCCGGTCTCGTTATCATCGGCCGAGTCCTTATCATCCCAAAGCTCCGTCCGCAACTTATTTCTAGGGCAAACAGGCGTGCCTCCATTGTAAGTGTGCCAGGACGTGCCGGCTCTCGGAAAGAGACCCCTTCATAGAATTGATACAATAATCGACCTTTCGTCTCCTTCTCCGTCTGCGCGCGCGCAGCTTCTTTGGCTTCATACCCAACACCATATATGTTGCGGGCGTTCGTCTTCCACCCCTGGCCAACCCCAACGCCCCGCGGTGGGTAATGGGAACTTCGACGTTTCCTGCGTTTACGCATTCCCCGTGCAGGCGGTCGGGTCCTGGGCAACCGGCTGGTGACGGGGCTCACTGTAGACCCCGCCACCGGGGAGGTGGCTAGCGTGGAGGCAGCGGACCGGAGCACAGGTACCGTACTTCCAAAGACCTCGCGTCGTCCCGTGCCGCGCTGAGCTGCGTTTGGACGTTCACTTGTTTTTTGCATTGGCGAATTGGTGACCCCTCAAGTAATTCGCCAAGACACGCGCAAGCGCTTTCATGTCCCTTTGCTTGCCGATAAAACCATCATCCCAAGGCGGTAGTCTCCAAATTCCTTGCCGTTATCCATGTTCCTTTGCTTTGCCTTTTACATTTATCTTTTCCTGCCTGGCCCGCCTTGACCCTAGGCCTGATGATAGGATTCCATTCTTTCTAAGAAGGCCGTACTTTTATTGGTCCGCCCCTCAACATCTTCCTTTTCCCTTCCCCGCCCCACCCCCGCACGGCACTAACAACTGGAAAGGTGAAATCGCCAGCTACCCGACTGATGCGGTGGTGTTCGCGGTAGGCATCGGCGGCATGCAGAAGCTGGTGTCCGCCAACCCCGCGCTGGCTAAGCAGGTATGAACATTGGGTGGTGTTGCACCATGTTTTGTATTTGTCGACTGGCTCCGTATGCTTTGCACCTCCCTCTTGCACCATGCCCCCAAGCAGTCCAATGGTTGCTTCCAACTCGGTTCCTCTTCTTCGTGCTTGCTGCGCGGACCTCACCACCGCTCTCCGGCCTAGATTCATTTCTACCCTCCCCCTATTCCCCTTTCGACTCCCTCCCCCTACTTGCACTTCCAAAGGAAGGTCGCCATGGCTTCTCAATTCGTGTGTCGATGCTTCAGCGGGATGCCCCGACACGTACCTCTGACCTCCCGCCGATCCCGCACCGCCCCCAACAGCTCCCTTCCTGCCTTCCACTCTCCTCCAGTCCTTGGGTCCCTATCTTCTCCTATCTTCCTGACCTTTCCCTTCCCCCTCTCGGGATTCTTATCGCACTGCGTCTACAACTTTCAACATTTGGTCTACCTGACTGTACTCTTTATTGCATTGCTGCACATTCCCTTTCCCCCGTCCTGCAGCCCGACTTCCGGTCCATCATGGAGCTGCGTTCTCTGGATGTGATCGCTACCAGGATCTGGTTTGATCGCCGAGTGGCCACCCGTTACCCGGCCAATGTGCTGTCTGGCTTCGAAACCACAGCGGGGGCCACCTTCTTCAACCTCAATGACTTGCAGGTAAGGATCTTCTTATCCGGTACGTGTACATGCGAGTCGGCAGCTTGAGCACTTTTGGCAAGAGGAGTCGTTGAGAGAGGAGCGCCACCGGACCTGCTCCCGAAGATGCACTTTGTTTCCCCTCATTGTAACTCCTGAGGCGCTTTCATGTTATAGATTGCGCACAAAGCCTCCTCCGCGCAGCGCGGCTACGTTGCTGTTACATCCGCGCAGCGCAGTTGCGTCCGACTTCTTCCGTTTTGTTCGTATCGATTTCCATCTCATCACCCTCCCCTCCCTCTTCATTCCTTAAGGACGAGTACCGTAATGAACCGGGTACCGTCATATCCGCTGACTTCTACCATGCCAACAGCCTTCTGCCTCTTAGCGACCAGGAGATTGTGGACCGAGTGGTGTCCCACGTGGCCACGTGCGAGCCGGGCTTTAAGGGTAAGCTGTGTGCCCGGATTTGCGCCACCACGATACGGGGTGCGGGAAGATACGTAGACAAGGGGCGAGGATGATTCGTCATCGGAAGCAATGGGGCTATTTGAAGCAGTGTGGTCTTAAACAATGCATGCATCGTATCGATCAAGAGGGAATTTGTTTTGTTTGCATCCCTCCCCTTATACCCTTACATCCGTTCTCTTTCCAATTGCTTGGATCATCCACTGGACTCAGACCCCCCATGTGCTCCACTGTGTTCTGGTGCTTCTGGCTCCCGCCAACCATCCTGTTGCTGCTTTGGTGGCTGCTGCTGCTCCCGCCGCAGGTGCTAAAGTTACGGATAGTATTGTCCTTCGTTTCCCAAAGGCTGTGACCCACTTCAGTCCGGGATCCTATCAACACCGCCCCTTCCAGGCCACCACCATTCCCAACGTATTCATGGCCGGTGAGTGGTAGTAGTGGTGGTGGCACTGGTGGTGGTGGTGGGATCTAGCCTAGCTCTGGGAGCGTTGGAGGACACATGAAACTCATAGCTACGTCCTCGCAGCAGCTGTTAACGGTATGTGGGGCGTGGTAATGGGCACTGGGCTCGTGCGGCGGTACGATACAGGAGAGGCTGTCGATGTGGCCGGCACTCACAGAAGTCGCGGTGAGCAACGGGCCTCCTCCCATGATGGCCCCTTCGTTTAAGTCCCATCGCCTGCTGGCCCTATCCGTCATAATGTACTCCCGACCTGATGTCCCAAAGCTTTCTCGGTGTTGTCTTAGGGTGTGCTTAATCTTTGATTTTAAGTTATTTTCCGTCCATCACTTACCATCACTTGTTCCGGATGAGGGTATTAGGGTTTTGTCTTACCCATTTGCACCCAACGGGCCACTTGCATGGCCACATCGCTTGTGAGGTCCCATCGCATCGCTTTTCCATACACTGACTCAAGTCTGCCTGCTTACCCGCTCATCTGTAGGTGACTGGGTCAAGGGCGTACCGCATGGCGCCAACGGGCTGTCTCAAGAGCGTGCATACGTGACCGGCCTCTCCGCTGCCAACCTTGTCATCAGCCGCCTGGATAGGGGTGGCCAGCCGGCACAGATCCTGGACGTGGAGCCCGACGAGCCGCACATTGCCGCGGCCCGGGCTGCGGTGCGAGGGTTGAGAGAGGTTGCAGCAGCGGCTGGGCTGCGCAGTCCCTTCCTGTAGCCTGCAGGGCGCTCGGCGCTGTGGCACCTATTCATGGTTTAATTGGGTCGCCGTCTTTTGATTATGGCTCCCCTCACGATCGACTTTATGGAGAAGCTGCGTGCTGCCCTTTACTTTCGAGGAAGTGGAACTGAAAATGTTAACGCGATCGTGATCATGTGACCACTATGATAGTTAATGCTGGTGGTCAGCGTGATGAGCGTTAAGTCGTGGTGTGCGAGAGGGTGGTTTGGGTGTTGTCTAGGGTGAGAGGAGGTCAGGTTGCGTTGCATTGGCTTGGTTGGTTGGGAATGCCTGGGATCCTCCCTGCGTGGCCGGGGTGATTTGAGTAAGTTAGCTCCAGGACGTGATACATGTGATTGGGTGGCGGTTCGCCGAATTCTGGGGGCGAATGGTAGAGGACAGGGAACGGCGCGGAAGAACACGGCCACGAAAACACACAACTTAGTTGGTGATTGCTAGGCTGATTGGATTGAGCGCAGGAGAGTGAAGGGATGAGGGTATGGAGCGTGCAGGTGACCATCAGGTTTGGCAAAATGTTCGGATGGAAAGCTTCAAAAGAAATGATTTAGCAAAGATTCGACAAGGTATTTTGATCCAATTCTTTATTTTCAGGTGAAGTTGTGAGAAAAAGCCGGTGAGAAACCACATAGGGCGTCGTTGGCGCTACATGAACCGTGCTTGGAACGTGTGTGATGGTAGGTGCTGATAGTGTGGGTTCGTGAACATGATCCAACCCCGCAATAAACCAGAATGGAGGGGCTGTCTTGCGTGGGGGCTCGGTAAAATGGGCCTTATCTGGGCGGAGTCGGGACGCAAAGAGTGCAGAAGCGATGCATTTGGGGCCTGATATAGGAGCCATGCATGGCAGGATGACCGACGGCAAAAAGATCATCCGGAGGAAGGTTTGCGATCGTGCTTTTGTGGATGGCCCACCTTTTGTTAAGTGCATTCACCCGCCTTAAGAGATGTTATCCGGCCTCGTCCATATGCTCGTTCGATCACTGACAAGGTCATATCCCTACCTGAACAGTACAGTAGGAATTGCAGAGAAGTCAGTTTCTGGGGGCGAAGAGTATGTAGAATTTGTTTGTTTGTCTGTTGCGTGCGTGTGTTCGCAGCCAGTTTTGCGGCAGTCGGGATCTAAGGGGTATTACACTACTGTGGTCGACTCGCCCTGCAAAGATGAGCACCGGGGGCCTGACTGGATATCCATATACATAATTATAGCGTTTATTATTGTTGCGTTGTATATCAAGAGCTTTGTCCCATTCAGAGGGTGTTACTTCCCCCGCACGCTCCCATGTTTCCTCCAAGTTAAGGTGTGGTAAGTGTAGGTGTAGTTGTGCCATGCCTAAAGCAAAGGACTCGCGAGTTAACGAGCGACAGATTGGACCTCTCAACTGCTATCATGATACAACATATGGCTTTGTTGCAATGGGAGCCAATTCATTAAGGACCGGCAATGTGTCCAATCTCAATTGCAAACGAGTGTTTATCTATATATAAACAAATACTTATTTTGGGGGGGTTTGCGGGGAGTCTGGTTATGCCACACGGAATTTATATATTTACGCGTCTTTTAAACTTCACTACTTAGGGTTGTCGCCATCTTAAAATCGGCGGACAATCACTGCAAGGAATGCCAGGAAATTCCAGAAATGTAAATTCAACATGTTAAATATATATGATTAATTTCATTGTTGCGGAAGCTTATCTTCGGACCGCAGGCAGCCTTGCGCGCTGCACGCTCATGCTTGCACATCAGTCAGGGCACATAAAGGTCCAGTAGTATTTATAACAATCCAATTCGTAGTATGCATGTGCCGTTGCTGCCGGTCGAGTCAGCCGAGCTGCCGGATCGGCACCGCGCGGAATGGTTGACCTGTGGGTCGTAGCACCACACGGGAGGGCCATGGCCTGGCTGAGCAGGGTGGGCGCTACTGGCGCCATACCCAACAAGCCATTACAAATCGGTCTGCCAAAGACTGAATGGTCGTGTCGACGATCTCGGCTGGGTGCCCGAACAGTGCTGTTGACGTTAGCGCCGATTCTGAGGAGCGGACTCGCTCGAGCGGGTCATCCCCACTCCAGCGACAACAAGCACCACGCTATGGCCAGCGCCTCACGCAAACCCTACCCGGCGAAACCCCAACACCTGCATTCCAAGAGTACACGCTCTACAGTAAGCCAAAGAGCTTGACACTGCTCATTGACTCTGCACCTGCAAGGTCAATTTATTCTCGCCTGTGCTTAACTTGGGCGCCACCGCAATCACCACCGCGCTCCAGTGCCTCCTCCGCCTGGCCCGCTCGTACTCGCAGCTGCCCCCACGGTTCCACGGCTGCCTCCACCATTACCTTCTGCCGTTGCCACTGACACGGTCATTATTAGGGCAGCCGCAGTCGCATGATATTGAACGGGGCTGCTGCCTTCAGCGCCAGCAGGCCGTTGGTCAGCTGGGAATAGTGTATCGCAGCATGCGTGTAGTCCAGAACCTGGCCCTGACCCCAGGTGCTGACGCTACGGCAATTTGCGTCATGTCCGTAAGAGCGCTGACGCAGTATCGCGCCGCTGTGCGTATAATGCGCGGCTCCCCCCGGTATCCGCTCTACCAATAGCGATAGCACCTCGTGAAATATTATTACCCCTTGTCATGACTGGTGTCCATTGGGAGGCACGTCCTCATTTATGCTATGAAAACACACACACTCTCAAAACTCGGCTGTGTGGCTTGGAGAAGAAGGTACTCGCAGCGCCGCGAGGGCTTTTCATTTGAAAGGTAAAATGCCTGAACTGTAAAGAAGACAACTAGAAAGCCGCTCAAGGCAATTTTTTGACGGGCGTAGCGTACAACGTACGTGAATGAGCTTTTCGCAGATTAAGATGAGATTTAGATGTTGTCTGCTTTGTCACGGTGTTGCGAGTCGAAGTTAGATAGGAAAATGTTTACCTGGTCGCGACCGGATCCTTCTTTGGAATTCCGGGATTAAGGTGCTCCCGGCTCGTATGAAGCCAAACCATGTACAGATAATGCCCGATTTAATGTTGAACGGCGTTTAGAAACTGGAGGACTTACATTTGGTGAACCTTAGCCCAATGGCACCGGGCCAAAACTTGCCGTTTAAGGTTGTGATTTGTCATTGTGAGTCACTAAACATGACGGAACAGGACTGATTGATCACAGGTTACTAGTGAAGTCGTAAGGCCGGACCGCAAATCACCAAAGACCAAAAGCAATGCAATATACGACTAGCAAAGATTAGAGGTAGAAATCCCTTTAAGTTTGTATTTTGAAAAACAAAACAAACGGAAAACAGAAGAGCGGTATTCCGACTCATTTACCGTCTCGCCTGTCCGAGACTCTTTCACAAGCCGAATCTCAATAAGAGCTTTGGCCGGATTGCGCTGGTTACCCAATCTGATTATCGCCATCATGTACGTTAGGCCCGCTGAGCCGCTCGTCCTCTCGTTCAACGGACAAGGCCTTATGGACCTTTTCGAACGCAGTCAAAAAGACTGCACCAAACCTAAAGCGGTATTGATTAATACCACCTCAATGTAGATTGATTTCGAGTTAGTTGCTACGGCTTAGGGCCCTATAGGGACCACGCGAAGTAACAGTTTCCCTCCATACACTTGTAGAATGGTGCCTGCAACGGTGTCGTACAAAATACGTGGTGTCAATCCTGGTCTTTGAAATCATATATATAGATATATATATTTACGGATTGTAAGTATTGTTCAGTATCAATTAATATCATTCTTTCAAATAAGGACGCCCGCATAGAGGACGGTGTCGGACAGAGAGAGCCCAGCGCAGACAATTGCGATCCGGCAAGCCAGCTGAAAATCATTTTCAGCGCTTCTGTTTGGCTCATGGCAGGGTCGGTATCCACCGTATTCAGTGGCCACAGACAAGGTAGGCCACGGAGTACCGGGTTGTTAACACGCATCCACGGCGAGTTGCGATATGTATTCAGGCGATGAACGTTTCGGTCGCCCTGTTTAAACCTCACACAGAGACCCCGACCGGCCAAGGACCATGGTCTTGATGCGGCGCACATCTTCCCCTAACGAGACTGCTGGAGACAGCTTGTAAGTCCAGTTGAACTGTTTGCGGCCATTTATAGTTTCGATAGTGGAAATGCCAGCTTAACTCATTACGGACAATGCCCGGACATATTAAACATTATATTATTCGGTAGGAATTATAACATACACGCACGCACAGCCGGGGATTCAGGGGAATGTTTTGCCGTGTGTAGTGCGGCCTTCCGAGGGCAGAAAAAACTTGCTGTGTCAAAGAAAAAGTTATTTGGGTGTACCCAGAGAAATTTTGCTGAAACCAAGTTCGAATTCCGGAATGCCTACTGATGGCTAGCTCCAGAATTTGACCTATTCTTGACAGCTTGATTTGCGGTTCAAGGTAAAGCGAGCTATGCACGCATGTTGGGATTTAGTTAAATTTAAGCTCCTTAAGCCAACAACTGTAAGCTCTGAAGTAAGCAAAATACGTACCATCAATACTTAGCTTGTCAGCAGCGCAATCACAACACTCAACAAACGTATATATTACGTAAACAATTCTATCCTCTGTCAGATGCTAGCAGTGTTGTTTTCGGCCAGACTTGCTTTCTGGTAGCTCGCAGTAGTTTTCCTATGGCTTCTACGGTTAGAGTCGTTAGCTTAGTTCCAGGGTCAGATCCAGAGTCCCCTGGAGCTAGCTGGTTGTTTTGGCGCGCTCTTGTCAGTACGGCAGTAGCTTGCTGCCAGTACAACTTCGCTCATTGCGAGGTTCATTTCAGCTAACTTGTAAGGTCTTAACGATGTATAGCTTGAGGCTTCTTTGCTTGTCGCTTGAGGCTTTTGTGTGATAGTGTTAGTTCATCTGGAGGTCAGACACGCAGCAAAGTCAGTCGCTGCTCAACAAGCAGGACTACTAATAAAATAAGCTGATACCCGACACATGTGAAAACGTTTTTGGCGTGACCTCACCAGGGGAGATGAAGTATCGGAGGGGGAAGGCAGCAGGAGGATAAGGAAGTAGAGGGAGAGAACAGCGAGCCAGGGGAGTGTAATCGGGGACTCTGTGTTTTTGCACCCTGCCTGGGTTACAATTCTAGATATTGCACTCTGGCAAGTAAAGTTTCAAAACATGTTATACTCAAATAAGTATATACCATGGCGCAATTTTAAATCCTTGTATGTCTTGAGATATCAAATATTTATCATACAATCAACAAACACGTGTATTGTGCCCCGAAATCCTTCTATGTAGGTTGGGGCCACCCAGAACGGCCTAGCTAAATAGATAAAGAGTTGGGGGGGAGGTTCCCATAAAGGATTATTAGGGCCTGGGGAAACCCGGGAACAAATTAACAGCTACCTTGCCATGCCCCTTCAGTTGAAGAACTCCGGGAGGCACACCTTCAATGCCGGTGGGTCGCCTTTTGCAGGCCTTTTTGCCAATTCAAGTCCAGGATTTTCACTGAAGATGACGCTGTGACCGTTATCTTCATGAACCCCTCACCTGGCCTAATTTATGAGACGGATAGAGTGATGCCGGGTCTTCTTATAGACTACATGGTTGATAACAAGATTGTGTCATTTGACATATTGGGCGCGTCTAATAAGCTTCTGCATTGCCATTTCGGGGTCACAAATGAGCAGTTGGACAACAAGCTGCGATGAACACATGGTGCGGGCCAGCACTGCAGAGGTCCAGATGACTGATGACCCGCGCATCTCGGTGATTGTAGGGGTGAGCGGTGCATGGGAAGGTGTAATGGTGTATGAAGCGAAGAAAAGCATGGCTCAGCCGTAGTCAGTGACGTACCAAAGGTCAGCATGATGTCCATGGGTGAATGGCGGGGCCCTCAGAGCCTGCCTATTTTGGGAAGGGATTGCGTGCCTGACATTGTGTCACAAGACTGCGCTGGCTGGTGTTTTATCATCACCTCCTTCGCTATCATACACCGTTCTCAGACAATCAAGTCTGCCTATCGATGACTCTTGCATTCAGCAGAATTCTAACGTGTGTTTTATTTACCTCTTTCCCAACATAGTATCTAAATGCTAGTTCATGGTGTTTGCAAAGAAATCGTTCAGCCAATTGGGAGGCCCATACGTTGGCCAGGGAGGCCAATATGGTTTGCTGTATGGGGCTCACCGACTGTGATGTGCAGTAGGCGCTCTTTGTTTAGGTTGCCGCACTCAAGTAACCGCATTCCACATTTTGATTTGTGTCATGACGCACGGGGTCGTAGCTAATGCTGAGGCTGTTGTATGCGTGGCAGATGCCGATATGCATAGCCTTCTGGTAGAGAAGGTCATTAAAATCCCAGCCAGCCATATCTCTACTTTCTTTACCCATTTCCTGACAAAGCTGGTGTTAATTGTTTTTGAATATATCTCATTATATGAACTTGTACCCAGTGGATGTTAAGCAGGGCTGGATCTCAGTTGCAGCTGCTGGCTGGCCTAAGTTTTATTTGGTACGCACGTTCACCTAGAATGAAACTCCTCACTGAATGGCTCCTTCATGGCTCTACATCATTTGCTCGCTTCATAACTGATGATGCGGATACCATAACTTTTATCTGTGTAATGTGTCACACAGCTGGCGGCGGGTGATGCATGATGATGTCACATGGCGTCATGGCCAATGTGACTGCTTCTCGCCTGGGAGGGCGAATGAAATTGATGATGACCAAGTGCACCATTACCCATGCCTATAGATTTTTTCCCTAACTCCTACATGAACTCCCCACACCTGGGGCATCCAGCGCAGAGGCGACGAACCACCCGCATCTTGAACGCTCGTTCCAGGAAATCTTTCTGACGGTCCGCAGCTGCTTGGTTGGGGGCGGGGTTGGTATCAGGCGGCCCAGGCTCGGTCATATCATGGTCCTCGGTGGTTGAGCCCCTTGCCCTGCTTCGATGAAGTGCAGCAAAGTGCTCCGGCGACCGATACTCATAGCTATGTTTGGGCCTTGAATGACGACGTCTATCGCAGAATCCTGATCCGGCCATGCTTACAGGAGCGGCAGCAGGCAATGGACTGTTTCGCCGAGTTGTCTAACTCTAAGGTACCCAATCGGTATCTGCTCAACTGCCTGGACCCCAGGATGCATGGGAGTAGATGCCTTTGCGAAGGCATGGGTTTGGTCGGGTGGGGAATGCAGGCCACTAATGTACATTAACTCACCCTTTTCACAAGCTGGATGAGTACTGGCCAAGGCTCACGATGAACGACCTGACTGCATTATAGTCATACCAGCCTTGCTAAAATAGCTACTGGTGGTGGACTCCTGGCACCTACCGCTCAGGCCGGACCTGTTCAAGCCGGGGCCACTAGCTGGGGCCCATCACCTTAGAGTAACGAGTGTACTACGTAATGTGGTGACTGAGATGAGATGTGAGCGCAAGCCAGGATATATCAACTGAAAACACCCGGAGTCACCTAGTAACCGAGATAAGAGTGAGGATCTAGAGTGGTGGTGTCGATGGTCAGGGATGGGTATGTCGGTTTTGAAATCTTGCGTGTTTCGGCCAGTTCCACAGAAGAGGGGCCAAAGGGGGCTCTGGTGAAGAAAGGTCGTACAGAAGTTGCCCATGGCAAGGAGTACTAAGGAGTAAGGTGGTAGGCAGATGTAAAATACGTATTAAGAGCTCAACGGGATCGTAAGGAAAGAGGTAGAGTGGACATCAGAACGAATCATGACTTGGAAGTACGTCGGTTATGAGAAGGATAATAGTGGTGCGCGTGGTATGCAGAAGGTTAGGTGGAAGTGAAGGTGGGGACACGCATGGTGCGAGGAGCTCGGGAGAGTCAGGAAGATTAGAAACCAGTAAGCAAGTTCTTCGTACTATACGACTTATCACCCAACCAATCGAGCCCTTACAGCATACGGACACTTTCTGCAGAAATCATCAGTAATGCATGCTCCGAGGCATAGACTGATGAGGGAGACTAACCGCCGCCGACAGGTGCGCGTAGCCTGCCTTAGTTGTATATGTGTGGACTGGAAGGAGAGGATATTTAGAAATTACCCCAGTTTCAACCGCCCTGCCTTGAAAGGACACATGGTCGATCACAGTCGGCCAGCAGCTTCGGCGCGCGGCAGACCAACAATAGCCCTCGGTAAGTCATGGATATATGCGTATCAGCAACTGGTAATCCCCATATAGTATACTCCCTTCTATGTTCGGACCCGCGCTCGCTCCTTTCCCACCGAGCCGCGAACCCGTGCGTGCATGGATGCCTGAAGCGCGTTGACTTTCATGACATACATGGCTTTACCGGGGGAACAGCTGAACAAGTGTTGCTCCCCTTGATTTTCGTTTATTGTACATTGTAATGTAAGTACGGAAGTAGCTGTCTCGTTTTTTGTACGTTCCGTATACATGCGTCGTTCGGGTTGGGCGTTTAATATACCCAGCGTCATATCATGTTGTCTGTATCAAACATGAATTCAGATTTAACATTTTATTTCATGTTTAATCGTGGTTCACAATAGTTTCGCTAACAACTTGCCTTCCAGGGCTCGATAGTGTCCAGAGCTGTGGCAACTGTTCAAATTTACCGGTATAAAGATTGGAAAAATCCTAATTGAAGATTGCTAAGAAAATAAGTACTGCCCGGAATTCGCTGCCCCAAAGCTTCAATGGAAAGCACATACATGGCTGGAGATCCTTTAATGATGGAGGCTACAAGCTATGAAATAAGTCCAGAACGCATGTTGATCTTAAAGCCATTCTGCACAACGGCCTTCAAGCAAAGGGTAGGTTTTGGCTGAAGGAAGCTAGATAAATTGTTGCGACAGGAACTTGCTTCTTGGAGGTTTTATCTGTCACAGAATGAATAATATTTGTCCTTTCCAACGCTCCATGTTCATACTGATTTAAGTGTGCGTGGGTCTTGGAGAGTTTGGGTTCGAGCTCGGGTTTTATTACTACAGCATTACCGAATAGATTTTATGCCGGGCGCGCGATATACCTTTCCATGATCGAGATATTTATTTATCGCTTTGAAGTAAACTCCTAGTATGGGCCCGTATCGCATACGGTCACTTGCCTTTGCCGCCGGTTCAACAGGTTCGGTTGAAAGGCGCCGGTGAGGATTCATATTACGCGACACCGGACCAAGTTCTGCAACAGGTTGGTCTCGAAATGGCGTTTTCCATGGGGAAGCTGTTCGGACGCAGTGCCGGTTTAAGGCATACTTGCTGTCCTTCCCTGCCTACCATATATACCAGGTTGGCCTTCACCGCGAGCTTCCTTCCTATGTCGTCTTGTCCCTCAGGCCGTTTCCTCTCACGGGCGCAGCATGAAAGAGCTATCCGATCTCGCGGATTTCAGCTGCCTCCGCATGAAAAAAAACATGAGTATGGTCCGTTTGCAGGCCGAGGATTATATCAATCATGCAGACATGGTGATGGACAACAACAGTGACGGTGAGGGCGACGCCGAGTTCGACGGCTGTAGCGCCGCCGGCAATTGCAGTGCTGGCACTGTCAGCGCCCCGAACAGCAGCCCGAACACCCCTCGCGCGTGCATGACGACAGGCCGTACAGTGTCCCTGCGCCGCGACGATAAGAGCTCGATTACCGGTGCTGATGCTGGTGGCACACATACCGCGGTGAACGGTGGTGGTGCAGCAACCGACCGGAAGAAGTCGCGATATCCTCATCATGCGGGCGGCGGGGCTGGCAGTATCGCCGGTGGCGACAACACAACGTTGGCGCATCATTCCACTGCTGATGGCAGCCACTATGCGCCGGATCAGCACCCTGGCAAAGGTGGTGGCAGCGAACTGAAGTTAATGGTGCCTGGGAGAGCGGGAGCCGCGGCCAGTGCAGACCAATGGGCGCGGGATGCTCCTCGAAGGCCGCTGCCGCCGACGGGCTTACCTCCTGCAGCTGTCAATCCGCGCACCACCTCCATCATGTCCTCCACCTCCCCCAGTAGCCCGCGCAATAATACAACGGTTAGTCGCCGCATCGATGACATGATGAGCCAATTAAAGCGGCTGGACCGCACCGGTAGCATCAGCGGCGGCAGCATCAGCGGCGGCGGTGATGCCCACGTCGGCCCGACTCCGGGACCCAATTGGGAACTGCGTTTCGCACGGACATCCGCACAGAAGGACAATAGCATCAGCTGTGCAGGCTCGGTCGCCGAGATGTGTGTCGTACCGTGCCCCGTGACGCCGCTACTAACGGACGCTTTCGTGCAGGACTGCGTTAGCAGCCTGATAGATGACGCGCAAAGTGCAACCTCTCGTCCGCGCTTTAGCTCGCCAGGCAACGCAGGCGGCGGTGAGGGCCGATGCAGCGGCGGTGGTGGGTCGCAGTCCTGTGATGGCTCCTCGCCCAGGGGTCGGAGGTCCCGCACTGTGAAGCCGTCCTCCTCAGAATACACACCCAGTGGCGGGGCGTCGGCGGTGATGGCGCTGCTGAATCGTGGCTGCATGGCTTGGCCGACCCCGGGTTCCACCGTTCGCGTGGCGGAGCGCTGGCTGTACGGCAGGCGTGTAACCCGGGATGGTGCTGATGCGGTCGGTGGCGGTGGTGACGGCCTTTCCACCGGAACAGCTCCTTTGCGCGCTGGGAAACAGGGGCAACCCGCGTCGACGTCCCCACGGCCGCCCCCAGCCTTCGACCACGGATCGCGTGGCGTCTCCCCTCGGTACGGATGCGCCGCTGCGGAGCCAGTTTTGCGCTTGGCTAAGAACAGTGCGACCAGCAGCAGTACCTGCGGCACGGGCGGAGGCGCCGACAGTCGATGTGGAGATGGGACGGATGGCCACGTGAGCGCTGGCGGCGATGGGAAATCGGGCGATAACGCCACCAACGGCGGTTCGGCTCCGAGTGTCCACTCGCTGGCGCTTGCGGTCGCAGTGGCCGAAGGGCGTTTTATCCCTCCGGCGGGAAACGTACAATCCAGAAGTGCACCTGTGACACCCCGAGCTCCTTGCGACAGCAGCAGCGGTGGAGGCCGAGGCTGCGGCGAAGGGGTAGGTGGCACAGGCGCCAACTTTGCCCCAGTCGTTGGCGCCATCTCTCGGCCCGACAGTCCTGCAGCTGCCGCATGGCTGTTCCACGCTGTCACGGGCTCGGTGCCTCTGAAGCGGGACGGCGAGGCTGTCCGTCCGATCGGCACTCCACAGGAGCTAAATAAGCTCCGAAGCTTCCGCATTCAGGCGAGCACGTCGCCGCGGAAGCTCCGAAACGCCAAATCGGGCTTGGTAGTGCGACGTAGCAGCAGCAGCAGCAACTTCGAGGTAGGCGCAGGTGTTGAAAAAGGGGGTCTGGTGTGAACCTAGCAGAGCGAGGCGAAGCGCAATCATTTAAAGCATCCGTTTTACCAGGGGGGGGTGTACGACGAGCAAAAACACAGTACATGCAGAACTCTTCGTAGCCCATCCATATTCTCACGTCACCCCAGCCGGGCTTTAATGAGCGTCTCGGCGCATTCATTCTGGGAGGTCTTCGTGCCAGCACGCAGCGACATGCGATGGCAAGTTGGTTTCCTTTTTCCTACCTGTCAATGTCAATGTCGCGTTCAAACGGACATCGTTGCATCACAACGACACACACAACTCCGCGGCGAAATGTTTTTTCCCTTCCTTGGGCTTCTGTTGTTGGTCATTATTCCTGACGCCGATGCCCGGCCTGGCGCCTTGGTATCCCCTTGCTGCTGTTTGGGCCGCCATTGGGCATTTTATCCTTCTTATCCCTCCTTTCACCCCTCCCTACCGCTCCCCGCCAGATCTTCTCTCAACGCTCCACCCTGATGAATTCTACCAAGTTACCAAAGCTCGGTGTTGCCTTCACCGAGGCCGACCCTTCGGCTGCAGCCGCAGAGACGCAGCCAGTATCCGGAGGATGGCGAAGGGGTGTTGGGGATGAGGCCGGCTACCAGACGGCGCCGCATAGCGCGCTGTCGAGAAAAGCAGCAGTTCCAGGCGTTGGGCGATGCAGCAGCCCCGGCGGGGCCCCCGGTCCCTCGGAGGCAGACGCGGAGCTCGCCTGCCGGTCCGCACCGCAAAGTCCCCGACGCTGGCGTCGGAAAGCGGGCGAGGAAGAGGATGGCCTGGTGTCAAAGATGCGGATCTTGTTTGACATCTTGTCGCGATGATGGCATCGAGACAAGGCCAAGGCCATCAGGGTTAGGTAGATAATGGCTTTCCAGGTGAGTGAGTGTTGGCTTACAATGGCGAAGCAAGCAGAGTAACACGACGGACAGAGCTAGAGTGCAGATCGCAACCGATTCATCTTCATTCGTTCCGACGGGCAGGTGCCAGCAGAGACCGTATATATGGAGAAGTGAGTAATAATGGGGTGGGGCTCGAGAGAGCATTGCTGCCGGACTGTGCGTGCTGGCAGCAGCGGGAAACGTTATTCATGTAATGGCGGGGACGGCGCCTCCGCGGACCTGTCAACATGTATGTGATTTTATGGGGGCCCTGCGGTCACAACAAACGGCAAAGTGAACCATTTCAAGTATACAACGGTTACCATTCCGTTATCGTTAAGTCTTCGTGCGACTTAGGCAAGGGTCCTGACCGGACCGAGCCACAGCGGAGGGGAGGGGCACGTGGCTTTGTCTGTACATAGTTATGTACACGTATGTAGTTACACAGTGCATGCAGGTGTATAAGGTTGAATGTATGATTGGAGTGCATGCATTGTACATTTTACGGTATGCTGGATGTGATCCGTACGGCAGGCCAAATGAAAAAGCGGAAAAAGAGTCCTGCCCATGCTATCTATCGACAAATGTTTATCGAACTTGAAGCGTCAGCATGCATGCCACTCTTGCTTATAAAGTGTTTTCCGTAATAATGTTTTATATTGGGGTGCTGCATTGCGGGCGACCCGCCCTGCAAAGACAAGCACCGGGGGTTCGTTTTTTTGTTGTTATCTTCCATAAATTGCAGTTTGGATTGCGTAAACCCCGGTTTGCCACCTTTTCTGTAAATTGTGATATATGCGAATCCACCAAATAAATCTATCTTTGTGGCAATTAGAGTTTAAACTGACAAGATGTGTGATAAATGTAAGCTTTTTGGCAGAATGTGATGCACAATAATCACCCCTAATCACCTTTGCGTGCCTCGGTGCAATTTTTCGTAATATATGGCTATATATGTTCAACGGCCTTAGTTTTCCAGTGTTTGGGGGTGTTACACTGTGGGCGACTCGCCCTACAAGGGCGAGCACCAAGGGGCCTGACCGGACCGAGCCACAGCGCAGGGGAGGGGCACGTGGCTTTGTCTGTCTGTCCTGCCACGTGCTCCCCCACTCACTCGGACCAGCTAGAGCAAAGAAAGACTCAGAGGCTCTAGCCTGGCCACTAACAGAGCACTGAGGAGCACCACGAAAACAAGGAGGGAACAAAAGAAACAGGGGGCGACTAGCTGCACAAAGAAGGGGACCACTCTCCTCCACCTCAAACCTGACCTAGCAAGAGCCTGACAAAAACACACAGGAACCCTCAGCCAAGAAGGAAGAACCCAGCTAAAGACAGAGGGGGGGATCCAGTGTTGTATCTCTGTCATGTCCGCCTACAGCAAAGGCCCGATCATCAGAAGATGACCAGGTGTCATCTTGGGTACTACCCCTGGGTATCCTAATCAGGATAATACATCCAGGTGGGCTGCAAAATATTGCAAAATCCCCTGTTGAACTTTGGAAAATTCACCAAATATGTCTGACAAAACGCCAAAATGCCTCACATGACCTTGCAAGAAGGTGTGTCACGCCAGATAATTCTGCCTTACAGATTCAAGTCCGTGCATCTTCCATAGAAATAACATGATCATATCCCGCTGATTGTATCCCGCTGCTGATGCATATGTCAAATGAAGTCTGCATGGATGGATCCACCTGCCAAGTTTGAAAGCAGGGAAATAAATCTCCTGCTGCCATCGATCAGCTAGATAGGGAACTGCACACATCAACTACCCGAATGACATACAGCCCTCACAAAAAAGACATGTGGGCCAGGGTTTTTCAAGGGGGTAGCTATTTTTTCCGGGGTTCCCCGGAGCCCTAAACATTCTTTTCCGGGAGGGCCCCAGGAACTCTACCTGGCTAAGCGCTTAGATGTTCCGGGGGGCCCCGGAACCTGCACATTCATTTCAAGGGACACAAAACACTCGTGTTTATTACATGATAATATTTTTCCAGCAAAGACAATTTTCATACCTTCTGTTGTAGTAAAATAAAGAAATACATGAAATTGTCTTTCTGACAGCTGTCGTTATTGGCTACCCATATACCCACGGCAATACCCGGCATCAGCAGCTTATGAACTAACACAGATACCAGCTTCCCTAGCTCTCTTAATCTGCTTCATTCTCTTCCTCTCAATCCGAGATATACTTACATGGCCTTGCTTTAAGAAAAATTTCTCCGGGTACACCCGGAAAAGAGCCTTTTTCTTCACGGGGCACTTTTTGTCTGCCCCCGGAAAGCAGCACTTCACACGTCATGAAATTCCGGGGGATCCCCGGAGCAGACCCAACACTTTTACGGGCGTTTTCCTAAAATTCTAAAAATTTCCGGGTCCCGTCCGGGGTGAAGTACTGATGTGGGCCAAACTATCGTTCATTAAGGAAAACGACAATGAGCTTGGGAAGCAGGCCACACATACATGCTGGTGTTCTGCCAAAAGTCACAAGGAGCATGTACAGCTGCGGAATACACCATCTAGACGGACTCCAATAACTTCAACATTCTCTTTCACCACAATGCATTTGCCCCTGTAGCAAGCAATGTGTCCACTATTCCACTGCGCGGTACGACCACAGTTTCAGTGATGCGAGCGCTGCGCTCTGCTCGGTTGTAAGGGTCCTGCGAGTGTAAGGGCGGGCATCAATCGCTTATGTGTTCACACCAGGTGTTCAATAAAGGGCTACCTCAGGGATGAGAATCGTACGGCTCGCCTGACTTCCTCTTTGGGTCATCATGATATTTCCTAGCCCAACAAATAGCCTTATTAAGTAATCCTTAATTAAAAACTAATTTCCGTTATTAAAATTTCAGTTCTATTTTTGAAGTTACCTTAAAAAATATTATGAAATTTGATTTTGATTTTTTCGCAGTTAATCGCATTTTTATTATTTGAATTGAATTTTCGACCTAGCGTCTGGGCGGGGTATAAAAAAAGCATTCGAGAGTACGATATAGGTAACAGAAATTTCCTTTCAGAAGTGCCGCAAAAAGTAGCCGCTTGCTACGTGTGGCCAAGGAAACGAGGTACGCAGGGCAGGGGCAGGGGCAGGGGCAGGGGCAGGGGCAGGGGCAGGGGCAGGGGCAGGGGCAGGGGCAGGGGCAGGGGCAGGGGCAGGGGCAGGGGCAGGGGCAGGGGCAGGGGCAGGGGCAGGGGCAGGGCAGGGGCAGGGGCAGGGGCAGGGCAGGGGCAGGGGCAGGGGCAGGGGCAGGGGCAGGGGCAGGGGCAGGGGGCTATGAGCCAAAATGGCCGAACAGTGCAACTGCAGTGACTTTTATGTATGAATTTTTTGTCAGCCTGAACAATCGCATGCAGGGTTAAGACTAGTCTATTTATAAACGTACCTGCTATAAATGGCCGCCGCAACGTCTTGCAGCACGGGCGGCAGTTGGGGTTTGTATTTCAGATAGGTACATACGCAGTTTCTTGGACGACTTAGGTTGCTACAGACAGATCAGGTATTTGAGGCATTTTAGGCCACATTAACCCTTGTTCCAGTCAGTTCCCTTGCTTGGCTTAAAATAGACAGATAGATGAAGTTTAGGAGTGAGGCTGGCTTTAGTGAGTTTTCTTACTTATTTATGGTCTGCTTGCTGTATGTGCTTGGGCCAAGTTCGAAAGTTCATGCGTTTATACGTTGACTTATTTATGTGAGTGCAGAAACGCAACATATGCTCCATTGATCCGGCAATCACTGAATTCAGGCCATCAGGCCAGGGCAGGCCAAGTGAGTGTGGCAGGGACGACACTCGAGCGGGTAGGTGGGCATGCTGTAACGCGATATCCTTAAAACTCATCAACGACAATCTCGAATGCCTTGCAGCAAATGTTTCAATTTCTATAAAATCTCATTTTGGTCCCATGCATAAAGTGCCGTAACATGCGGTTTTCCTTCCGTAAAGGGTTTCCGTATTAATAATTAGCCCACTGGATTGACGGAAACATATGATTTCCGTTAATTGGCCTGATGATTTACGTACGGAAAACAGTCACCCCATTTTACGGTAAATAGACATAACGGTTTTTCCAGGGTGTGTCATTATTAGTTAACAGCAATGCGCACTTTTCCTTGCTACTCTCACCAGCGATGGGGCACTACGACGCTGAAAACGCTGCGCCCTAGGTAGGTAGCCGCCCCAGCAAACAAACAACCACAAAAAGAGCTAGCTGGCTGCTGCCTGCCCATCAGGGTGGCCCTGGGCATTAAGCTGTACGGCGTCTGTACGGGGCTTGGCAGTGGGATTTCTGTTTTTCGCGCACTATGCATGGGTCCGTCACCCCTGTATATGATGGTGCTTTAATAGGAAATAGAGGGAGTGAAGTCATTCATCGACTGTTTCTTACGCTTACGTCTAAAGGCTGTTGTGCTGGCTGTGTTGTGAACGCGGTCGCGAAAGATGGACTGTTGGCGAACTCGCGATTGAGGTTAAGAATTCAAGCAAGCGTTCGGCTACCTGGCGGGGATTCCGCCTGCCCCGGCATCAATCCAGCAAACAAGAATATAAGACGTCTGTGCGCGGGAGACCAATTTGCTGAACTTGTAACGTCCAAAGGCAAGCAAAGAACGGTCACCAGACGGCGGCAGCGTCGTACAAGCAATCAAGCTACTTTCTCAGTGAGAAATAAAGGACAATACGCAAACGATTTCACAAAAATCCTTTTGCGTTCACCGATTGAAACAGTATTCACATGAACACATAGAGTCATATAAACAGCAGTTGCACCAGCCAGGCAACTTAGAAGCAAGAGGTGGAGGCGGCGGCGGCCTTTGTCACCGGGACAACAGCAGGTCAGTGCTCGGCCGCCGTGACCCGCGGTTCCATGCACGCGCGCAGCCGCGCCCTCTGTCTCTCTCTGTTGCTTGCCTATGTTCCAGCAGGGTCTATCTTCTACTGAATTGGCCTAAAAATTTCGCACGCCAACTTAAGCAGCAGCCCACGCATATATTTGACGTCTGCTTCTTTGTGGGTCCTTGGACATCCATCCGTCCGCGCGTGCTCTGCCAATTAAGCTGTCGCCAAGGCGGCGTATTGGCTGAATATAGGGGACGGTTTGCGTTTCCAGCATAGATGACGGTTTAAAATGGACTACTGAGTTCATCCATCCATCCCAGAAGCGGTTCTCCTGATCCATCCAGTTCCGCGCGAGCCCTGCTGCATGCAAATGACAATCGAATGTGTCAATTTACCTTATCTTCACCATAACACGCAATTCCAACTGCGCTTGTTTCAGACTTCGCGCGAGCGTCCTGGCTACAGCAATTAGCTAGCTAGCGGCGGTCCTCACGCAATCCATACTTCGCTGTACGTATGTAATTTAAGCCTCCCTTTTCATACGCCCTCGATTTGTCCCTGTCCCTTCCCCTCATGCATGGCAGCGCATCCGCCTGCTCCCTCACTGCCGTTCCGCGTTTACAGCGGCTTGCAGATCGGCGAGTTTCTTTACCGGCTTCAGCAGCCACAGGAATGCCTCCGCGCCGGCCTCGCCACAACCTGCCTCAACAGCAGCACGGCCAC
Organism: Volvox reticuliferus; assembly: GCA_019650235.1. NCBI lineage: Eukaryota > Viridiplantae > Chlorophyta > Chlorophyceae > Chlamydomonadales > Volvocaceae > Volvox > Volvox reticuliferus. The sequence continues at coordinate 49,125 of BNCP01000095.1, read as the reverse complement.
CAGGTGTATAGCGCGCTGCCGAACCCACAGCCTGGTCGTGAGAGGAGCGGCAAGACGTCGCCCTCGAAACTCCACCCCGGAGGTGTTAGCGCTGATGACCTCACCGACCGTATTTTGCGTGAGCAACAACAGTACCATCATCACCACCACCATCAACAAGGACATCTTGTCACTCCAGCCACACCGGCGTCCTCCCCCGCACCGGAACTGGAGGCAGCCCTCAGCGGACCGGCCCCGCTGCAAACCTGTCCCATGACGGAGGCTGATGGCCAGGGTGCGACATCAACCCCGACGGGAGGCGACGCGGCGTCACCGGCCCCGGGGGTGTTGTCGGCGCCGGTGTCGCTCCATGCGTGTGATATCCACCCGCTCGAGCTGGCATCGCAACCCGTCGAAGCGACCATAAGGCCTGGGAGGTCTGCCGCGGAGGAAGCGGTTTCAATTGCTACTGCCATTACCGCCGCTGCCAGTGGCAATGGAAATGGCAGTGACAGTCGTACTGGTAGTGGTGGCAATGGCGCGGTAGAAGGCGGCGGTGACTGCGCGGCGGTGCTCAGTCGCCCGGGAGTGGCGCAGCTGGGAGTAACGCCCCCAATGATTAACCGGCTAGCCGTTGAGCCGTCGTCGTTGCCAAGGGCAGCGCCGGGGAAAGTAAGTGGGGACTGGCGGCCCCCTGTGGCGACAGTGGAGGAGGGACTGGTGACCCATGGGTCACCGATTGAAGGAATCGCGGCATCATCACCAGCGAGAGGCTCAGTGGCCAGGTTTGCGCAGGCCACCAATGTTATTGATCCGCCGCCGTACATGGCCAGCGCTGAAGATGTCGTACGCCGCAGTGACACCGCCAAGAAAGACAACATTTATGGCCTCAGTATTGTGGCGGCTGTGCGGCACCTGCCTGATTTGGTCTGGGCCCTCACCGCGCGCCTCTTGGGCTCGGTGTGGGAGGTCACACGGGTGCGGCCGCTGCTGGCTGTGGCTGTGGCCCCGGCGGCGGTGCTGCTGGCGGCGGACATGGTATTGGAGTTGCTGCTACTGCCGCTGCTGGCCATCCCTGGAATGCTGGTCAGTTTTACGATCAGCTTTGTGGTAGCGGCGGTGGTGTCATTGTCGTATCACCGAAACCGGGCGGCGGCAGAGCGCCGTCATGCGGCCCAAGGTGCGAATGTTATGTATGCGTCTGTCTCTGCGTTTGTCTGTGCGCCAGGAAAAACCCTCTTCACCAACACCCTATCACAACGGATTTGCGCGCTATTAGTTCGCGTTAGGCTCACGATAGGGCCCCCTAACGCGAATTTAACGCGAACGAACTAAAAAGACCTATTTACATATGCACAGATGCAATTATATATTTAAAATTTCCCCGATTTCACAAAATATTTGAAGCCGACACTAGGATTAGGCAAAAATTAATCCGGCTAATCCATGTTAATCCGCCAGATAATCCCTGACATGTTTAAGGGACAAGGATTAAGTAAACAGATTAGGTACGGCAACAATCTTTGCTCCTTTTAACATTGCAGACAAGATATTATTGGTTGCACTAGTGTCCGATTGAGTGTGGGTAACTAAAGGTGTCAAACTGGGCCCAGAAGCGGCAAGTTTTTGTTGCCATGGCCGCCGTTCTAGCGACATACCAGTCGTGAAGGCTTGCGGAAGGGTTTGACGTAACCTTCTGTTGTGATGCACTCGCAGCAAGTGCCTGCAAAACGTTCAAGTCTGCGAAAAACCTTCTCATAGGCCTTGTGACAAACACTGATCCAGGTGCTGTGCGCCGTGGGAGTGCAGCTGCCTGGTGCATCGGGTCTGATTTATCCAACCTTCACGAAATACAGTTCCTAATATTGCTATAGGCTTTTTTAAACTTAATCCTGACACGTATACAAAATGTTTTGCTTTGTAACCACCGGAAGTACCTTAATCCGGGAGAGCCAATTTGGTACTCGGTCGCGACCGAGTACCAAATTTTTTCCACCTAATTTCAACTAGCAATTCCACAACAAAGCTGACATAACATAGTACCTTGACCTGATTTTAATCCCTGGAAAAGCTTCTCTGAACCCGCCGACTCCCTATTTTTTTATCCGCCTAATCCACGCAAATCCTTGCTAATCCATGCGATGTTTACATTCACCACAAATTAAGCCCTAATCCGTCTATTTAATCCTAGTGTAAACACCCCCTATTTCGGTACATACACATTTAACCAGGCTTTTTACCGTGCATTTTTACTGCCATGGCTGCTATTATTGCAACCACAAGGAATCAACATCGTATATAATGAATGTTGTCTTCGGTCTCTTTCGGCTTGGGTGTCGCCATTGTCGCCTCATCCTGCTCGTCCTCTATTCGAAAGTTTGCGAATTTCATTAGGTAACAGCGAAAACAGCGAGTTCATGTAAATTGCCCACGATTATATAAATATCACACAGTTCCTTGTCTGCTGCTATTTACTGCAATTTCTTATTTTGTTCGCACTGTTTTGTTCGCACATGAGTAGCTGCTTCTTTTTGCGTGTGTGTCCTATTATGTACCTGCCTTCGATGGCGGAGCTTTTTTCATATTCATGACGTTAGATAAAAAGTATATTTAAACCTTTTACAAATATATATGCAGTAAGTTACAGCAACAAGCAAGCTGAAGTCCAGAACCTATCTTCGTAAGCTGGCGGTCATACATATTTGTCATCATCCTCTTCCTGTTGTCCTCGAACGCCCCCTAGTTGCAGTGACTTACAAAAATAATTAAAGAAAAAAGATCCAGGATGCCCTGCGTTTCTTACGTGATAGTTCGTGCTTGTTCGTAACTTGCCCGTGGTGGTCATTCGCCGCACCTCGCTCAGCATCCTTCCTGACCTTCAAGGGGCCCTGATTATATGCCCAATACTAGCTAGCTTACAACAATTAAAGTATTGATGTTTTATATATGGCCAAGTAGGTGCTGAGTAATGACTTATACCTATTATTTCTCATGGGAAAGCTTAGACCATTCTCATGCGGGGCGGGAGTACTGAGCTTGCGACATTTCCATGCAGCCATAAAATTATTCATGAACGTGTCCTACCCACACACGGTACGACATTACTCCTGCATGCCTTACGTATGTGGTTATTCAGGCAAGGCCTAGTTGGTCATCATTCTATAAAGAGGAAGCCAGTTCTTCTAGATCCATTGATCTGCATTAATGTCGCATAGTAAGCTAGAGACCTAGTTTATCACCAATGAAGTGTAATCCAAGTCGTTCAAATGCAAGCGTTATTTTGACGCAAATGGCTTGCGTACAAATGGCTTGCGTGCAGTGCGTATGGATGCTTTTGGTAACACACTGCTGTACGCTACATGTACGCAAGCCATCATCAATAAGTTAATGCTTGCGTTAGATTTGTGGTTGGAAAAATGCGTAAGGTTCGCGTTAGAAGATACGCAACGTCACAAATTTGAGCATCGCGAAACGTAAAAGATAACGTGGAAGCTTGCGTTTGTATTACGTAAAACAAACTTGGAAAGAACTTACTACGATTTGAGTCGATGTTCTGCATGTCCTAAACCTGTTCGCGCTAAACTGGCGTTTTGCCAACGCAAACCCTAACGCGCAAAACGTAGCCATACACACCCTAACGCGACTTATCGCACAAATGCGGTGTTGTAGTGATCCTCCGAGGTTGCATTCACACCGGTTGTACAACCAAAGATGGGGCGGGCGTTATAACACCGAATCTATCTGTTTAAAGTTTGCAATAATGCGCTTTTCCGATCCACCCCCGAATGAAGACGACGATCTTGGACCAAGGCAGGCAGTCGCCGACATCCCCCTCCCGTACCATGCGACTCACACCCAGTTGTTACATCACGACGACGACGCTTCGCAATATCTATCTACTGCTCAACAGCAGCACCGGATCTCGTGTATTCGCCCTTCCCTCTTTCCCCCTCTTTCCCCCTCTTTCCCCCTCTTTCCCCCTCTTTCCCCCTCTTTCCCCCTCTTTCCCCCTCTTTCCCCCTCTTTCCCCCTCTTTCCCCCTCTTTCTCCACCGGCCCGCCAAAAATCATCCGTCATGTCCACAATCCGTCACCAGCCAACAGCCCCCGAACACCCCTTCTTCTCCCTTTTCCCTGTCCCCCCGCTCAGCCCTGCTCTACACCGCCGGGACGCAACTCCCAGCTGCAGTGCCGGCCACCGCCGCCGCAGCCGCGGGAGCTCCCGCTACCACCGGTGCCGCATTGCCCACCCGCCCAGTGGCCATTGCCACCCTCGCCGCCACCGCCGCCAGCTCCACCTTGACGCTGGTCGACGATGCGGGTCTGGCAGCTCTGCGGGAGCTGTTCGGTGGCGGCGCGCTGCCGGCCTGGCTGGTGGATGCGCGCCACGGCGAGAGGGCGGAATGGGCCAATGCGCTGCTGGCCCGGATTTGGCCGTCCGTGGAGGGCCCTTTGCGCGATGTGGCCGGGTGAGCGCTGAGCGGTAAAACCTGCCTGGGGGCCAGTGTGTATGTGCGTGGTCAACGAGCGGGTTGACGGAAGTTGCACGGAGGGGTGTACTGCATTGGACAGGAGGTCGTACTGGATTGGAAGTACCATGGGAGTTACCGTTGTCTTTTCCCTTTCATTATTGGCGGTTGCCGACGGGTGGTGGTTGGTGGTTGGCGTCGGTTGCAGCCCCGTCATCCGTGCGCAGGCTGATCTAGCCAAGCCGCCGTTCATCCGCTCCGTGGACCTGGCGGATCTGTCGTTGGGCAGCACGCCGCCGCGGGTGGAGGCAGTACGGTTGCGGCCGCTGGCGTCAGCAGCGGCGCAACTTGAGGCTGCGGCGGCGGTTAGAGCGGTTGTAGTGCAAACGGACACAGCTGCCGCAGCCGCCACCTCTATTGCAGCTAAGTCTGAAGTTGCGGAAACGCAAGAGAGCATGTTCAGTTTTGATGCTCGGCCTGCTGCCGCCGCCGCTGCGCCAAGCGTCGCCGTCGCCAGCGTCTCATCGGCGGCGGCGGAGGCCGCGGCTGGCGCTGTCCCCACAAAGCCGGCAACCGGTGTGGTGCTGTCTGGCGTATCGGACGCGGAGGTGGCAGCGATGGCGGCCTCCGTCGCCGTACGGCAACATATCATCGGCGGCGGCGCCGCGGCGCCCGCCGCTTCTGTCCCGCAGGAAGTCAAGGCGGTGGCGTCAGGCGTGGAGGCCATCGAGGTGGAGCTCGATTTCCAATGGCGTGGTGAACCCACCATCGGCCTCTTCGTGGAGGCGTATCTTTCGCCTGGGTGAGTGGATGCGGTGGGGAGGGGATGGGATGGGAGGGGAGGGGAGGAGACGACAGCGTGAATACCCGGGACCTGGTACTTTGCTGTTGAGAAGCTGCTGAAGAGTGCATTCAGGAACCATTGTCACGACCATCACCGGTAGTGATGGTTGGATGGGGGTGGGGGAGGGGTTTCAGGGAAGGCAGGCCCCACCTGGCGGGCCGGGCCGTCGACCCTCAACGCGAGGCAGGGGTCCTAGCAAAGGTGGCCGCAGCTACGCTGGAACAGGTCGTGTATTATGCTATCATGCCACACACGCTTGGGGTGGCTAAGAATTTGAGGGGTCTGGACCACGAGAAGGAATGCACGTTTTGCTGCGAGCTCGTTTGTTTCAGTAGAGTAGACGAGTAGACGAGTGTCGTGAATGATTGAGTCGTACAAAACACAAACCCTCCAAAATCCATTTTACCCCGTGTATGGTCATTCTCCCGACGCAACCCACAAGGGGTGGCACGGTGCGTTTGACGCCTCGTCTACGGGAGCTGGCGGCGGCGGGCACTGTACGATTGGTGCTGACGCCGCTGGTGCCGTACCCACCTGGTTTCGGCGCCATCCAAGTTTCCATGCCGCGTGCACCGCAGGTATGTATGTTATGTCCACAATGTGCATGTGTGTGTGTGTGTCTTCACAATTTGTGACGAAGATAAAGTCTCGATGTTCCAAAGCCTACAGTTGCCAGGCGGGGACAGTGAAGGCGCACTTCATGGTTGTGGGGCTCCGTCGGGGGCAGTGATCGGCCTCGTCATACCCGTCATGTGGCACGGGGGGGGATGGGGGGTACACGTAAGCCCACTCCCGCTGTGTCACATGAACACGAACTGGAGAGACACAACAGACCGACGCACCGACGCCGACTAACAGATACACCCGCCACCCACCACCCGCCGACCCTAACCCCTCCCCGCAGCTGGCGTTCGCGTTCGACCTGGGGCCTACACTGGGCAATGTGGGGGGTGCGGCCGGGCCAGTGGCATCCTTCCTCCAGCCGCTTATACAGGATGTGGTGGCCGAGGCGCTGGTACGGGTCGCGTCACACACATACACATACACAGACACACACACACAGACAATGCACAGCGCACAAGCACATAAGCACAAACGTGTCTACCCCGGACCATATGGTGGCACATCCACGCTTCGTTCCATCCGCCGGCACGCAAGGACCATGCAGAACACACACGTGCCATCGTAACACACACCTTCGCTTCTCCCCTATTTTCCCCCGCCTTCACCCCTCCTCGCAACATTGCAAACCCCTCGCCCCCTAACCACGACATACAACCCGCAATACACCGTGCCCAATCCCCACGTCCCTAAATGCCGACCTTACCTTCTCGGTGGGTGCGAGGGGAGGGTTCATTGCTACTTAACGTCCCGCCAACAGGTCGTCGCCTCATACGTCGCTGTCGCCTTGCTACCAGGTGTGGCCGAAGCGTGTGGTATTACCCCTTCTTCCCGAGGTGGTAATTGGGCCTCTGACGGAGCTGCAACTCCGGACGCGAGGGCTGCTGGCGGTCAGGCTGCTGGCGGCCCGGGGGCCATCTCGGCGTTTGGAGGGGGCGGACTGGGAGGCGCTGAAGGAGGGAGACCAGGTTGAGGTAGGCAGTGGCGCGGAGGGGGGCCACATGGGGTCACATGGATGGATAACCTTCTCATGGGACGAATGGGAGAGGCGCGGGAAAGGGGGGCCCTGGGAGAGACGGGGTCTGTAGGGGATTTGGGGTATCTTGGGGTTAAATCCTAAATCCGAAAAAAATCCTAAATTCCGAAAAAATCCGAAAATTCGAAAAATCCGGAAATTCTAGAAGAAACTAAAAGCCTAGGAAATATTTGAAGAGGCGATACCTCGAAACCGCGTACCAGCAGGCGCCTGTCGATTTGTTCGCCGACACGCGGAGTGCGCAATAATCCCCGAAAGGGACTTCCAGGACCCGTCCGACCAGGACTTTGCTCGTCTCGATTCTTCACATGCGTTCAACACACCCGCGCCTCCCCATTCGCGCAGGTGGTCGCCTTCACCCGACCTGACCGCCGTGCGATCACACCACCCGCAACGTGCCACTATGCCGCCGCCGTGCCGCCGCCGCCTTCGGGGCATGCTGCCGCCGGTGCCGCCGTCGTCCCTGCCGCCGAAATGCCGTCATGCACCTGGGATGTCGCCGGTGGCGGCGGCGGCGGCGGCGGCGGTGGCGACTCAGCCCCTCTGCTGCTGTACCTTCCGGTTCAGGAGCCGCGGAGCGATGTGCTTCGGCTTCACATGAACCAGCTGGAGGGGTTCAAGATGGGGGTGAGGGAGAGTCGGAAAGGGGGGGGGAGAGGTGAGGGAGGGAGAGAGAGACCCCGTCGCAGAGGCCTGCTGCGCCCGCCCCGGCCATTAGGGGATGCATGTTGCTGAATCTATATTATAATCCATCATATATCATAACGATTTTATAATGAAAATACATTAAATAAATAAATACATTATTGTGGTCATAAAAGTGGAAAATATCCTCCGGCTCTGGGCTCATTGATAATAAGGAATTCCGTTCACCCCCTCCTCCACCCTCTTGGGCCGCCAGGAGCTGTTGCAACCCAACCTCATCCGCGGTGTACGGCAGGCCTGGTCCTCCCGCCGGCCGCTGGGTCTTGTGACGGTGCCGCTGGCTCCTCTCTGTGCCGAACCGGGGGTCAGTGTCACAGCCTGGCTGCCGCTGCATCCCCCGGGTAACGACCCCGCAATGGGCGACCCGCTGCCGCCTGCTGGAAAGCCGGTGGGTGGGGGCAGGGGCGGAGGGGGAACCCCCGATGGAGCGGAGGGGTGGGAGGGGCGAAGGGACGGAGGGGTTCAGCTCCGGGCCGGGCGCGGGGAGACGTGGGATCGGTGCCTCCACCAAGAGAGAGAAGGGAGGGGAGAGGGAGGGTGATGCAAAACCACGGGGCGTGTCACATTACCGGGATCGTCCGGGGCGACGGGGAGGAATTCCTCGGGGAGCAGATCTCGGTTGGCGGGCTCAAGGCGCCCGTGCAAGTGCACACGCTTCCGACGACCTTTCGTTCCTCAGGGTTTCGTTATGTTTCGTTGAATTTGTTGCATATCGTTGCGTTCGTTGTCTTCGTTATTAATATGCCTGGAAAACCCCCTCCCACGAAGGCGCCGTGCGAGCGGGGCCAAACATGCATGAGATGCTTGCGTATGTCTTACATGTTTGATTCGGAGTACGGCAGTCCCGTACTGCCTACTACTGGTAAACTTGCTGTCATAATTTTGTCCCGCCATGCCCCGCTCCACCCCACCCCGCCCTGCGTCTCCCACACATCTCCTAATTTTGTTGTGTGTGTCTTGTCTCTTATCGGTGTAACTGAACCCTCTGTAGGAGCCCTCTGCGGCCGAGATGCACAGGGGGGTGATCGCCGGCCGGCCGCAGCTGGAAGGGTCGGGCGAGGGACGCACGGCGCTGGGCGCAACCGGCAGTGGTAGCGGAGGTGCTGCGGAAGATGGTTTCGGAGCTGCCGGACATCAGGCGGTGTGGGCAGGTGTGAGCCGGCAGCGATATCAAAACAATAAAAGGGATAAGTTATGTTTAGAAGCCCATTCCGCCAATACCACCACCAGCAGCTGATGGTGCATCCTCCTCATTAGCAGGGTCAGCAGTAATGATAGATTCGGTAGTAATGATTAACGAAGTAGTATCAAGTAATATCCGCGGGGATTGCATCTTTACTGAGGGCGGCCTGCCTTTGTTTCCACTTGGGGCGAGGAGTTGCTGTTGATTGCACCGGCGGTGACGGCTCTAATAATGCTCCGCAAAGCCATACCTCAACTAGTTGAGGTGACAGCAGCCAGCAGCCTACAGCCAAGGCGTGCAAAAGGCGCGAACTGCTGCTGCTGTGTGTGTGATTAGGTGTGTGCAGCAGTCCGGTTTAGGAGGTGGCAGTTGTAGTAGTTGAGTGCCGAAAAGGCCTCTCAAGTTGTTGACATCGTGCTTCTTGCACCTTATAGTGTGATAGTGTGTGCCGTACATGTATGTACGACTACTACGGCAATCCTCTTTGACCACTTATGTTCTACCTGGCTAGGAGCTCCATCCTCCTACTCGATGCAACAAAGCAACGAAAAGGGACGCGGTACGTGTCCGTATGTCCCGGGCACCGACAGCCGACCAGCCGCCCTCTCCGCGTACCTTCCTCTTCTCCCCCAGCAGTCGACTCAGGCTTCCAAAAGAGGAGCGTTCATAATTTCGCCTTTCTCTCCCTTTTCCCTGATGAGCTGACCCTAGATCCATCATATGCGGTTGTGAGGTAGATGTTCGTGGCGGTGTCACTCCTGGCGTTCCACCCCATCCTGCGAAATGAGTGCCCCGTCACATCATTACTTCTTCCCCGCAGTACCAGCTGGTGTCGCACAACCGCCGATTGCCACTGCCGCCGCCGCCGCCGCGGCCGAGCCGTTACTGGCATTGCCGCCTCAGATACAGGCACCAGCGTTGCCGCCATGGCCGGACCGTGCCCGTGGCGGCGCTGTACTTGTTTCCTTGTCGTACCTGTCCCTGGATGTGCTAGGGGAGCGATTGGCCACGGCGGTAACAAAATCCTTGCGTACGACGGGCGAGCTGCCATTCGTACAGGGACTGCTGCTGATCGACGTCATTTCGGCGCGCTGGCTGCTGGGTCCTGATGCATACAGACCTGGGGAGAAGCCAGCAAATGCTACTGCCACGATGTACGACAAAGTCACAGCACCAGCAACAGCAACAGCGGCGGAGTGCTGCGACAGTGGAAGGCGTGACGATGGGGGGGAATCCTCAGCGTTTAGCGATGAGGATGAGGATGAGGATGAGGATGGGGATGGGGATGAGGAAGCATTGTCAGAAATCGCCGATGCGGAGCCGGTGCGGCAGCGGCAGCAGCAGCAGCGGCAGCGGCAAGTGGAGATTGAAGCCGCCGTCAACGCGGCCGCCAGGATTATTGCTGCCGACACGCCACTAACTTTCTTGTCAGTGGGCCAGGACGCCGGCTCCATGCACATTAGCCCCGCCGCCGCACGTGTCCTTGGCTCAGCTGCTCATATGGGAGATTCCGCATCCGCTGGAGGGTTGGCGCTCCGAAACCGCCACGGCCGCATCCGCTGTGACCCGTACGTCCAGATCCAGGTAATGCGGCCGGTGATGGCCCCACCGTCGGCGTCGACGGCAGAGTCAGCGGCCTCCGCCGCCCAGGTTATTACGCCGAGTGGTGGCGCCGCCGCCGCCGCCGCAGGTGGCGTATTGCCGTACATCCAACGCGGGTCTCCGGTACCGGCAAGTGCCGATCCAAGTTTCAATCTTCATGCAGAGGTGGATGAGGTGGTGCCGGCCGCGGACGGCTGCGAGCTGCGGGTGCAGGTAAAAGGGAAGCGGGGAGGGATAGGATCAGTGCCGAGTTACTGCCTAAAGCTGCAACTTCGAGGTACGGGCGGGCAGGGTGTGGGCCAGGGTGTGGGCCAGGGTGTGGGCCAGGGTGTGGGCCAGGGTGTGGGCCAGGGTGTGGGCCAGGGTGTGGGCCAGGGTTGGTAAAATAGACAATAATAGGAACTTGGTTGCAGGAGCCCAAGCGGGCTGGTAGGGGGAGCGGAGAGTGTGTCCCCAGTTTCTTCATATAAAGAGTTCCTTCTCGTCTCAGATCAAATCGAATCATTGTTTGCGTCCTGTCAGGCTGGATCGGTTGAACCGTGTCGAATCACATCACGTCACATGGAGCGACATCGTGATGATCCACGTAGTGCCACATCGGAACTGTGTTGTGTTGGCGTTGCATTATGGTTAGTTGACGCTTTGTATAAGTATAGGTCTAGCCAGCAGCATTTCCATCGCTGAACCTGCGCGTGGTCCCTAATAAGCTGTGCGTCTCTCTCTATCTGTGTGGGTGGTCTCCCCTCCCCTCCCCTCCCCTCTCCTCTCCGGCATTTTTGGAATGTGGTGTTTGGTTTCATGTCATCATTCGCATTATGGAACCTCTCGTCTACATACCTGCCAGGTATGGCACCGGCGCTGGTTTCAGCGCCCCAAGCCCCTGGGTCAGGCAGTCCTGCCACTGCGTTACTTGCTGGAGACCCACCAGGGGTCTACGTCGAAGGTTCCTGCGCGGGGACCAGTTATGACAGCCACAGCCGCGGCAGCCGCCGGCATCTCCTCGGCTGACGGTGCGGGTTGCGTCCGTGCTGGCGATATGGACGGCCTGCCGCCCATTTCCACCGGCCGGATGGAAGGGTGGATGCGGCTAGGGGGCAAGGGCGCACGCGGCGGGGAGGTACAGGTCCGGCTGCAGTTCCTTCCGTACTTGCTATCGTAAAGCTGCAATACAACAGCTGTACTGCACCCCAAACACCGGTTTTGGCCGTTTGTTATGTCCCTCGTATGTCTCTTACATATGCACCCACGAGGGGGGGAAAAGGTAGGTCACGAAACACGTAAAATGTGGACGACAACCGGAAAAGGTGATTTGTGTGTAGAGTCATGCAGGGCGGTGATGGTGGTGGTGGTGGTGGCAGCAGGAAATTACAATGATGACACGTTTACTTAGCGATGTGTGTAACGGGGGAAGTCATGCCCTGCATCATGCGCTATTTGCACCACGCAGTGGACATTGGTGCGAATTGCTAGGACTGACCCACGGTCCAGAGGGTCGAGCCCGAGCAGTCTATCTGCACAGGTTCACGACAGGATGCATATGAATCCGCCTGCCCTAAGGTGGATGCCCAGGCTGGCGCTGCGTCAGGGTTGTGACTCGTCATGTGAAAGTAAAGCCAAAGCTGCGGTAGTCTCAGGTAAACAAAAGAACTTCATCCGTCGGGTGCAAGGCGCAAGCGGCCCTATGTACAGAGTGCCAGAGGCGCCTGAGGATGTTCGTTGCAGGGCGGGGAGGATTGTAACGGGGGAGTTCGCACCCTGGCATCATGCGCTAATTTCACCTGTGTTGCAATGTGGGGCAGTGGTGGGACCGGATAGAGGTGCGGGGTAAACTTGCACGCAAATGAACACACACGGACGGGGGCTGAGGGCCATTCGTTGTGCAAATGCGTGGGGCCCGTTCAGGATGGCTCTTCTTATATATGTCAATGGTCGGTGAATTTTTGCTGTGTTTTCTTTTGCTGGTGCTGGGCATGTCCTGCGGATAGGTGGAGTGGGTGCATATGGTTTTACCTTCAGTTGTGTTGTGCTATGTTACAATATTATATGTTGTCACATACAGCAGGCCACATAAACCCTTGTAATTTGGGTAGATATAGCAATCGAGCACCTGTGGTCACTGGTTATTGAAGCGGTGAATGCACCTCAGCAGTTGGGTAATAACTGCTGGGCGGTTGCCTAACGGTCAAAACTTTTACTTGGATCCTGGAACCTCGCAGATCACGGAAAAATGTTAGGACTATGTGATAAAAAGGTTTGATATTATACGTTATCAGGATACCTGAAAGCATACCTTGGAAGGGCCATTTACCCCGCAGGGCAGAATTGACATACAGCTGTTGACCCAAATGCAGCCAACACCGAACACTTCACATACCTTGACACTCATATTAACCATTCTGAGTTATGCTTTATGTGGGGATATGAGGCGTTCAAAGTGCTCCGAAAGCAGGCACTTGGGAAGGGTCTGCTTGGCGGTTACGTTATTCCCCGGTCCGCCGTTCGCTGCCCCCCTTTATTAACTTCCGCCGTACCCCAGTAATTATATTGGGCGCCCATTTGTGCAGTCGCTCGTGCATATGAAACAACGCACATGGCATACTAATAAATTGTCCCATCGTTGCTCCTTCGTTTTATTTTGTGCGTTAGGCCATCGATCATCATGCCCATATGTATGGCCTCGCAAAGCGCGTGAAGCGCGACAGTTTACGTATCTGAACGCATGATCTTAAAGAACATTTTGTTGGTAATTTATCCCTGAGTGTTTAGGATGAGTGACAAATGATATGTGTGATGATTAAATAAGGCGTCCGGCGCAAGCACGCATGGTGCCAGGCGCTTGGCGCTCTCCTTTATTTCTTACTCGGTACCGAGACGTTAACGTTAACGTTAACGCGCTGGGCGCGGTATGACTAAAGTTGGGGATTCGAATCCCGCGAATCGAGTTCGGTTATTATCCACTTTGCTGCTGTCTAGCGAGCTAGGGTAAGGAAGCCCAAGGCGGGTCCACTGGTGGCCGGCGTGGTATATATAGTCCTCGTGATCTATATCATGCGGCACCGATGAGCTTGTATTGCTCATCATCACACACGGGTGTGTGTGTCGACAATGGGCGACAAACGCACATGCATATGCACATGTAACTATTTATCCCTAACCATCTAAAAAGAGGAAGAACTAATACAGCGCTTTCTTTATGATATAATGTATCATAGCATAGGAAGTGTTATATTTAGATAGCGAACCTGCAATCAGCAAGGATGCATGGTGAATAATTCTAAGCTTAAATGTCTAAGGGTGTGTTCACATGCAGTCCGATTCGGACTCCAATTGCAAGTCTGATACAAGCAAGTTGACCTTGCCGATCGTGCGTATTCACATGCGGTTCTTCACCGGCTCGACCGCCTCTCCGACCGTAAGCTGGCCATTCTATCAATGCTGGCTCATTATTATCGCTATGATGTTAGTTGCGATCTGGGCTTCTAGCCCCCGTTTGAGGAACCACCGCGCCAAATTATTGTTGTGCCATGACTGCGGCGGTGCATGATCATTCAGGCCAAAGTTGCGTTGTTTAGGAAAAATACTATATATCTTTGATTGTTGTGAGAGGAATTATCGCTTGCCCTCTACATTCATGACCACAAGTGACTGCCAAAATATACTATACGGGCTTTTCGCGAATTAAGTACATAAATAAAACGTAGCATAAAAATATACGTCAATTATGAAAACGGTTTGTGAAATAATCTTTTTTTGAAAAAGATTACTAGGGTTTAGGGTTTTAGGGTTTCACAGTGAATCACACCCCATCCAAGAGGGGTCCCCTGACCCTGATTCCAATTCGCACCCAATTGACCCCAATTCGAAGTCCAATTCAGTCGAATCACACCGAATTGGACTACATGTGAACACGACCTAACCCGACTATATATCGTTTCACAGCAAGGTTACGATACTTGAGTGCAGCAGGAAACTAGTACTACTGTTCGCCATAAGTATTCTTAAGCCTCAAAGTTCTAACCAATGAATTGGCTGCAACTACTAACGATGTCTATGTTCCTGTCTTGAGCTATATATAATCGCGTTAGTCGAGGTACGTAATAATTGAATTTAAAGCTCATCACTATCGCACTTATTATTTGCAAATAAATAGCAAATCCATTCCCGTTAGTAAGGCATTCCGACAGTGATTCAAAAATAATAGTTGTAAGAAGCAACTAGGCGGCTCTGGCTCTAGTCGGTGATGGAGAAAGCAAGCAACCCTCACCATACATGCCATGCAAATTTCTGCCACTCATGATGAAGCTTCAGTGCTAGTAGTGCGATCTCTAATATAATATCTGCAACAATTCCAACTAACTGCTGATCGATGCCACAGCAGCACCCCTCTGCCCTAGCTACCCATGCGTGGCTACCTCGTCCAGTAGGTCCTGGCCCCTCCGGGTCCCACTATGTACCCAACTTCATGAATATGGTCAGGCAGTGCCAACAGCACCAGCAGGTATATATCCCTGCAGCCACCAGTACCCACCTCATCACCCACCCACTCCCGAATAATGGGCTTCATCAAATCACTATCCAGCCCATCCAGCCATCCATGCATCCTGCCTGCTACCCTGTCGACCCCCCAAAGCTATAATTGCAGCAATTGCAATCGCCGCAATGGCCAGGAGACTATATAATAAAGCAGAAGTCAAAGCTGTTGCCATGGCAGATCAGGTCCGTCATATGTAGCCCCTGCGTGCCGCCACCACCATCACCAGCGAGCCACGCACCGCCGGTACAAACCAGCCAGCGGCCCAGCCAGGCACTGGCCCCGCCAGCCGCTATGCCATCAGCATGACCACGCACCCCACCCACGCAACGGCTCCTAGTGACCAAGCCCCCATCCCAGGGATCTACATTGCTGATGCACCAGCAGCGCCCCAGCGAGCAGGCTCCATCAGCACCCAGTCCACATCGATGAGCCATCCCTCCCTGGCCCCATATATAGGTTGAGCCGAGAACGAACTGCAGATAGATACCGTCAGAACGCCAGGACTAGCAAAGGTTAATCAACAATCAAGGAGCTCAGCGGATATATACTTCTGCAACCGCCGGCGCTAGGGCCAGCCAGACAAGCAGGTTACATAGCTCGATCGCTCGGATAGGGCGCAAGCAAACTTATTAGCTAGCTTTATTTGCGCGGCCAAATAAACGCAATGCGTGTCCAATAAGCAGTTTCTTGCAGTAATGGGGTACGGTTCCTCTTCCTTATTCCACTCGAAATAATGGGTTTCCGCATGGATGAGAGTGGACGACGCACGTGACTACGTAGATGGGTTATGTAATGTAATATGCATGGGCATAATACGTATGTAACAAGGGATGCATGGAGCAAATAAATAAACGCTCCAATACAGCAGATGTACGTTACGAGCTACATATATATATATATATATATATATTCCTTTTTTTATTAGGTATGTGAGTAAGGTAGCAAAACGAAAGGAACAAGTTGCATGCTTATTATTAGTAGTGCTTCGTCGTCGAACGATTGTTTTCGTTCTTATATATAACAACTACTCAAAGCATGCTGCTGCGTTGTTTACCAGGTTTAGGATATTGCTATTCTTATTGCGCATCTTGAAGAGCGAGTGCACCTGGAGTGGTGCGTTTCCTTTTAGTAATCGGTTATCTGGCTGCTGCGATATGCTGGTACCAGGCCGGACGCGCGCGCCTATCTAGGACACAGTCCAGCCAGCAGGTATAAACTTCTAAACGTCGACCGATCGACACCAGGAATATTAAGTTGAAGTCAAGCATTGAAATGCATTTCGACTGTCTCATCTTGACCTATTCAGACAGGTTTCATACGGACTCCTTGCCTTTATTAGCCTGCCTCCGCCGTACCTAACCCAATCATGCATAACGGGGCGTCGTTCGTGCGGTTGCTCGTGCATATGCCGCAGCGTGCATGGCATACTAAAGTGTTACACCGTTGCTACTCTGCTTTTGAGGATAAGGTCATGCCCATATGGCTGGCCTCACAAAGCGCGTGAAACGCGACAGTAGGTTATAATGCATCTGAGCAAGAACGCTTGAGCTTAGAGAACATTTCATTGAGGCAAATGATCTCTGAGTTGTCTTTGAGCTTTGCAGTCTTAGCGATGTACGTTCCTGGCCTGCTGCTGTGAGCGAGCTCGTGCGTCCGCACTACTACTAGTCGTCCCGCGACTTTGCAAGCGCAAAAAATGGAAGCGGCCTCCATTAGGCTCTTGCATAGAAAATTATTTCATATATGCAGTTTCCTGTTCTTGTGGGTTCTCTCGGCAAATTTCAGGACTCCATATGCCGCCGGCCACATTCAACAGCATAATAACCACCTGACGACTCACCTTACCTCCTATGCGGTCAACACCACTTCCGACATCGGATCCTCTGATGATGCTAGTGATATTACCGTCGAGATAACATCTACCGAGGACGCTGCCGTTGGTGCCGCAACTGGTGCTGACGACAGTAGTAGAGTCGCTAATAATAATAGCAATCCTGCTGTCGTGCCGACTATACGCGTGGGCGTGTACTGGCGCACCAGCAACCGCGCGCTTCATTTGGATGGGGACAATAATAATGCCGCGCAGCAGCTCCAGAAGCAGCTGCAGAACTTAGAATTCGACGTCACTCCCATAAAGTCTCCCAGGTCAGAACTTTCAGTTTTCACCGATACTGCTTCCAACAGCAGTACTGGTGATGGAGGTTCTGGCAGGCCTGGCCTGCATGTGTACGTAGTCCCACATGGCGCCAGTGCCGAATCGTACACCGACGTTGAGGACATGGGCGCGGTGGCAGAATTCCTCCGTGGCGGCGGACTGGTGGTGCTTACGGGTGGCGCCACCAATCCGCAAGAAAGCAGCATCGGGGACTTCATCCAGAAAGCGCTGGACTACAGAGGTACGTTATCTATCCGCGGGATGGGTGTGCTTATTAGAACTCGCTCTGCTTGCCTTCGCGTTTATTTAGCACTTTCACTAAGTTTGGATGTAAAAGTTCATTTTTTCTAGTCGTTAAACTACTGGTCTGCTGTATCATGCATGCATGCTGAAAATGCAATATGCGTAAGGATCATGCAATCATTGTGGCTGCGGGGATGGGAACTAAGTGAAAGATGCGCGTGTATCTCTTTCTTCAACAGATAGATGGAACTACGGCCCTTGTTTAAGTATCACAGGTGTAAAAGCAGGCAGCAGAACCCAAGATATTCATCTAGAGAATAGAGAGAATACATACGTCATATATGGGTAAACGCACGGTTCCTCCCGCCCCCGTGAATCCTTTCAAACCCTCACTGCTGTGTGTCCACGCACGTGTGCAGAGGAGAGGGGCCTATGCACCCGGTCCTCACGCGCTGTCCTTGTTGGCTGAATGAGGACGTATGCATTTTCCTAGCTACACAAGCCCTGGCTGGGCCTTTCCGCAACTTGCCCAACGAAGTCCCTCTCTCCTCACCGAGTAACCCTTATCTCGCTTAGATAGCTAGGCCCCTTGGTATCCGTGTCCCGGTTTTCCCTTCCCAGGCAGCTGGGTAACATGTGAAGCTCTGCGGATGAACACCCACGCGCCGTTTGGCGCTCTGGTGCAAGACGTCCGTGGCACTTTAGATTTCCTGCGCTTTGAACGCTCGTCAGCCATCAGCTGGGTTCCGGAGCTGGAGGATGCAGAGAATGTACTCGCCTATAGTCGGTATGTAAATTTGATTTCGCTTCGTTTCTTGCCCTGCCTCTTGGGCGAGATAGGCCCCAGACAAGATAGCATGAATCTATCTGCATGCGGATTCCAGAAGTAAAAGATTTTTGACTGCACATATCAAGCACAGCAAAACCATCAGGTGTTTAATTATGGGACCGCGAGATACTGAGGCCATCATGCTGTCCGTATTGGAACGTTTCTGTAGCTAGCATTTGCGTGCCGAAAAGGCCTCGAGATATTGACAGGGGGCTTCTTGCACCTTCTATTGTAATAGTGTGTGCCGTACATGCATGTACGACTACTACATTTTTTGACGAAAACTGATTTACCTTTATTGCTACCGCTGTATATAGCTGGTTTAGTAATGCTTACTTTACGATGTTGGCAATTCTATTAGGTGAAGATCTGCGTAATTTCTGAAGCTCCAATAGTTGGTAAACAAAGAAGTACATATCTATAATTGCAGGCACAGTGCAGTGCCGCTGCTGTGTGGTGCCTCTACCATGCCGTGCCACTGGCATACAGTGCCACTGCCGTGCAGTGCTGCTTGCTTGCAGTGCTGGATGATCAGGATACACCCTTTTAAACTATTTGGATAACATGTATACTAATAGGATGACAATCATACACGCGATTCATAAAATATATCATTTGCTAGCTAGCTGATGAACGAGATGCTTGAAGTGACCAAAAATATTAACTATATACAGGCCACCACAAATATCTAAGAGAGAAATCTAGGGAATACCTTCGGGGAGATACCTAGACAGAAATTAAAAATCATGCTTTTGAATATGCATTTGTCTACCGCTTTCAATGCTGTTAACACCCAGAAGTGTACAGTGGTTGTGCGGGGACTGGGGCCTGCCGCCCCAGTTCCCCGCACTTCCACCGTCTTGGGGTATTGGGATCCAAAGTGTTGTATTATGGTGATGCGGAAGTGATAGATAAACGGAAATAGTTATAGTAAATAGGAAAATTAGTTAGTAACTCAAGATAGGTGGTAGTGAGAACTACCGGTTGGTTTATTAGCGAGTTAATAAGCCCAGAGCGGCACTTGATGATCGTACTCAAGGGAGGGTAGAACCTGCGGGAGTCTTGTCCACGGGCCCGCCTCACTAGCCGCCACGGTTCATGACTCCGTTTACCAACCGTTAGCCTGGCTTCGATTCTGACCGAAGCCCTTGCGGCTCCGCCAGCCAAGACAAGTATTGCCACTCGTCCCAACTCGCCACCCGCAACCACTACCAGTGACCGGAGTCACGACCAATCCACCGCCGAGTGGAATGGCCCCCGCTATACTCAGCCATGAGTACAGCGAAATGCAGCGCCGCGTCACGACCGTCCTGTCGTGCCGCGCCGCGCACACCATCCGCTAGACCGTTGGGGATCCCAACGAAGGTCATTGGGACAGTTGACCGGTGGCGGTCAAACCTTGACCCGTCCTGGTCAACCCCAGGGTCTAACGAGATACAACAACTATCCCCCCTTTGCCACAGCGTCCCCGCTGCGGGCTTAAGGCGGTCGCGTGCCTCGGTGAGCACCGACGCGAGATCTGGGATGTAGTTGTGCTCCAGCTTCCAACTGTCGTACTCCTATGAGTAGCCGGCCCACTCCGCCAGGTACTTGAGCACGTTGTGGAACCTTCGGCCCGAGCGGACTCGCCTCACACGATCGTCCAGGGTACGCTCGGCCGAGCAAAACGGCTGCTTCATAGTAGACCGCATCTCAGGGTCTGCAGGCACGTTCTCCAAAACAGGACGACTGCTCCTCAGTAGACCACGTCTCAGGATCTGCAGGCACGTCCTTCCACCAGCTTCACCTGCATCACTTCCACCGTACGGCTGTACTAGCCACACGTGGAACGTGGGGTGAACATGCACTTCAGGTGGCATTGAACCCACCATGCATGCAACACGGTACGGACCCACCCATCATGGCCACAACTCATGGGGACCCTCCAAGAGGTTCCGTAGGTTCCTGGTACTCAGCATAACCAGCTGGCCATGGGTGCATGACATGTCCTTCTGGTCCACAGCACGTTGTTGAGCAGCATCCCATGACACCTTTGCCTCTGTTATACGGGATATGGACAGCTTAGCAAACCGCTTAGCCTCCAGGACCAGAATGTCCAGCTTGCACCGCACGGGAGGTGCGGGGTGTCAGCCACAGCAAAGAAACAAGAGGCTTTGACCCGTGGACCGATTCACGGCTTTGTTCAGCACAGCCTCTGCCGCTGACAAAGTATCCCAACCCTTAGGTTTACGGCCTACAAAGTTCCGTAACACCTCTCCAAGGGTTCCACATGAACACTCAGCTTGTCCATCTGTGTGCGGGTGGTAAGCCATCCATTGGCTAACCCGCAACCAAAACGTGTCGCCCAGTACTCCCAGAGCTTGGCTCCAAGCTGGGGCCTGTGATCCAAGATCACACTCTTGGGGACACCAAACTGGCAGACGACGTTATCAAAGAACAACTGGGCCACACGCTCAGCAGTGCAGGAGGGTGTGGTTGGTGCACGGTGCCTCATCTTAGTCAGGCAGTCGACCATGATGAGAACCACATCATTTCCCCCCGCAGACTCGTGAAGTGCCTCAACAAAAGCCTAGGGAAACAGATTCCCAAGGCGGCACGGAGTAGGCAAAGGCTGCATCAGCCTAGGGCCCTTACCGGACACAGACTCGTTCTGTTGGCACTCACTGCAGCGCAGGACGGAATTCTCAACGTCCTTAATCATTCATGGCCACCAGAAGTTCCGACGTAGCTGCTCCAAGAGACGCATAACACCCAGGTGTCCCGCCAAAGGACCACTGTGATACTTCACAGTCAGGTCCCAACGGATGGCATTGCCTTTACGCACCATGATCTGATGGTGATTGCCATTATGGTGTAACAACACACCAGAGCTGAAGCGAGGAGCACCGGTGTTCAACTGGTCCATGTACCAGGCGTCTGTGGCAGCGCGATCCTGAACCAGTAGATCCTCATCAATACTGGTTATCTCAACGGGTGCAGGCGCCCTGCAAAATGGCTAAAGGGCAGCCAGGGGGATGCGCAACAGCTGGTCGGGGCTTCTTGCCTCTCACCAGACCCGGGCTCATGTCAGCTCCAAGCGACCTCCTCCACTTGCCCGCACCGGAGGTGCCACGAGCCCCACAGCCCCATTCCGTCCTGATGGGAGCTGCAGCAGCCTTGGGCCCTTTTCGGTCGGTAGAAGCCTCCTGATCATCAGTGTCCTTGTCGAGAGCCGGGTCCTGGCAGGGCTCACCCATTAGCTGTCCCACCGCCGGCTGACTGACAGCCGACGGCAGCGGCGCAGCAGGCTGAAGGGCAGCCTGTGCGTGCACTGATTCCCGTTGAGTCACGGCCTGATGAGCAGCAGCTGAGCGGCGTGTCATAACAGACATCAGAGGCAGCTCAAGGATTGCAGTGTGCAGAGATGAATGGCGGCTTAGGGCATCTGTCACGTTAGGCCTTCCTGCGCCATACTCCCAGGTGTGATTGAATCAAGCCAGGTACTCCATCCACTGAGCCCGTCAGTGATTCAAAGTGGATACACCTTGCAAAAACGTGAGGGATTTATGGTCTGTCTTACTCCCAAAGGCGTGCCTCTCCACACAGCAGCGCCACTCATGTAATGCATGCACGACTGCCAGGAGCTCCTGGCCCCCCATCGTGTCCTTGCAGTCTGTGACCAAGAACTTCCTGCTCAGGAACACTACTGGTTTCCCCTTTTGCAGAAGTACAGCCCCTGTCCCCTCCAGGGACGCATCGGGCGCGACCTCGATGCTCATTGGCAGGCTGTTGTCCAGAGACCGCAACACGATATCCTCACTTGTGGCCTTCATCATGGCCTCACAAGCCTTTTGGCACTCAGGGGTTCAGGACTCCACTGACGAGAACGCACCCTTCCACATTAAAGAGGGAAAGAGGAGCTGCTAGGATGGAGTAGCAGCTGAAACACTTGTGGAAGCAGTTCGTACACCCCAAGAACTTGCAGAGCTCTTGCAAATTGGTCGATAGCTGGCCAGTCACGTACCATCGCAGCCTTGCGAGGATCCCTGCAGATACCGACTTTTGTGACAAAGTGGCCCAACTATTCGACCTGGGGCTGCAGCCAGCGACGCTTTGGTAAATAAAACATCATAGTTAAAATTCATCTACAGTAAAAGAAGTGAAGGTATGACAGACAAAAGTTTGCTAAACTGACTAAAAGAGGAAAAAAGATCACAGCTAAAAGATAGCATCTATGAGTTCTAGATCAGCTAAATAAAACAGAATTCACAAGCAAGTAATTACGTTTTAATTACGTTTTAATTACGTTTTGCCGGCGACCGCCAAAATTCCCGAGGGCCTTACACTACTAGGACTCGGTAATAGGGGTGACAGTATGATGCGACAGAGGAAATCTGCTAAACTAAAACAACTAATAATCTAAAACAACCACCTTAAAACATGAAAACAATAAATAACTATCTAACTAATAACGATTACTAGACCAGCTATATACAGCGGTAGCAATTACCCCTACCCCGGGGTAAGGTTATTGACCCCCCCCTCTAATGTCAGGGTTACCCCTCCCGTTACACCCCCATATAACATTACCCCTACCCCAGGGTAAGGTTATTGACCCCCCCCTCTAACGTCAGGGTTACCCCTCCAGTTACCCACCCCAGTTAAGGTTACCCCTACCCCGGGGTACGGTTACTGACCCCCCCTTGTAACGAGGGGGGGTCAGTACCTCCTTTACCGGCCTGTGTAACATTTACGGGGGGTTACCCCCCTTCTGGTGCCATAGGGATGCTATCTTTTAGCTGTGATCTTTTTCCCTCTTTTAGTCAGTTTAGCAAACTTTTGTCTGTCATACCTTCTCTTCTTTTACTGTAGATGAATTTTTAACTATGATTTTTTTATTTATTTTCCCTTTGTATTTTACTTTAGCTATGTTACTCTGACGCTGATGCCAGACGAGGATATGTTGGGGAAGGGGACGGACAAGGCAAAGGCCATGATGAGGGACAGGAAAAGGGGAGGGATCTCAGAGAAATATTAGTCAGGACGGTGGCAGTGCAGGGAAGTGGGGTAGCAGACCCCACAACCTGCACGACCGCCATAACTTTCAGGGCCAGAACAGCAGTATAAGCGGTAGCCCCATGGATATTTAAAAGTATGATTGTCAGGGGTCATGACCCCTGGTTATTGCCCTCTGTACCTACATTACACTTGATAACATAACGGTAAACCGAATTTGCACCTCATCCGTAGCTGCATAGCACCTTAATCTCCAAACATGTGTTAGTAAGCATTCGTAGGTTGCTCCAAGTGGCCAGTAGAGACATGTCATTTTATCGTCCGGACCTTGAAAGGAGTCAAGTCGGTAATTAAAGGCACTTTATGCTCAGCCTTCCCCATAACCTCGACATGCTGTGTGGCCCCTTCACGGACATGCAAATTCGAAGACTGGTTGATGGCCCTTCAGTGCCCGAGTTTCATCCTGAACAGTCAGCAGTCGGCATCATTTATGACCTCTGCAGTGGCACCATCTATCTTGCCTGATGAGGTCGTGGGGGCACACTGAGTCACGAATACCCTTCCCCGTGCAAAGTCACTCGAGTGTGCTTCCAATGACCCTGTCCTGCCGCTTCTGTCAGGGCTGGCTCATGTCTGTAGCCGCCTACTGTCAGTAGCAGTCCTAGAAGGCCCGCTGGGCATAATGAGCCTCCAATAATGTGGCCGATTGTGATAAGATCACCCTGGTCTGTCTTCGTTGCATATTTATGTACTTTATCGTCGTAAATTCGAAGATTGTCCTTGATGGTTGAGAGCCTGGGAGGTGCCATGGCCGGCCACTGACCAAAATTAAATATGGGGTGGTTTGGGCGGAGGAGTTGCTGCTAGGCTCGAACTGACCAGTGGGGAGACGAAACGAACGAAGGCGAAGGATTTCGGGGTGTTTTCCTAGAATGGTAAACATTTCCGGCGGGTCATGTCCGTGGTGAAGAATGCTGGTTGGCGCACCAAGAGGATCAGCAGCGCGACGCAGAGAGTCTAGCAGTGAGCACTGTCGACAGCTTGGGTCAGCCAGCACAGCCAACTATGGGCTGGGCTAATTAAGCCTGACAAGCAGGGCCCTGGGCCAGGAAAAAACAGTCTTGGGAAACTAAAAATTGTGAATTGTTCCAAACACTGCCTAACAGGGTCTCTTTGGGTTAATTAGACTGTGTCTGATTGCTACCACTCTGGGAAAACCGGGGGGTCATTTTTCCGTAAAATGGGGTGGATGTTTTCCGTAAAATGACCCCATTTTACGGAAAATAAGTTTCCGTAAAATGATTCCGTAATATGCCCACCGTGTTTATGGAAAACCTTTACAGATGGAAAACAGCAATTTATGGAAAGTTTTTTGTATGAAATTTTTACGGATTTCCAGGATTATAACATCAGGTTTTTAACAAACACACTAAGGTTTAGCCACTCAAAAGCCTTATGCCAGGGCTAGATGCCTAGGCAGAAGGGAAAGAAGGAAAGAAGAACAGGCAAGGAACAAGAAGAACAGGCAGGAAAGGAGGGACAGGGAGGGGGGAATGGAGGCACAGGAGGGAAAAAAGGCACAAGGAGGTAGGGAGGCACATGTGGCACAAGGAGGGAGGGAGGCACATCCTACAGGGAGGGAGGGAGGCACAGGGAGGGAGGCAGGCACAGGGAGGGAGGCAGGCACAGGGAGGGCGGCACAGGGAGGGAGGGAGGCACAGGGAGGGCGGCACAGGGAGGGAGGCAGGCACAGGGAGGGAGGCAGGCACAGGGAGGGAGGCACAGGCAGGGAGGGAGGCACAGGGAGGGAGGCAGGCACAGGGAGGGAGGCACAGGGAGGGAGGCACAGGGAGGGAGGCACAGGGAGGGAGGCACAGGGAGGGAGGCACAGGGAGGGAGGCAGGCACAGGGAGGGAGGCACAGGCAGGGAGGGAGGCACAGGGAGAGGGAGGCACAGGGAGGGAGGCACAAGCAAGGAGGCACAGGGAGAGGGAGGCACAGGGAGGGAGGCAGGCACTGCGAGGAAGGGAGGCACTGTGACGGAGGGAGGCACAGCAGGAAGGAAAGAAGGCACAGGGAGCAATGGAGGCAGCCACAGGGAGGAAGGGACGGAGGTCTCATTGGCTGGATTCAACTATAGTCAGATGATATTATCAGACTGCAACCTGTTTGCAGTCCTTACTGAATCGGATTCTTATTGAACACAACTTGTTTTATATCTACATCATTCACTAAGCAGCATTTCCATCCTTTTCCTAAATAGCAAAGCAAGATGGCATTGAGCCAGCAAACATATCAGCAAATACGCAAATTCCTGCTATTATCTTCGTAGTCATGCATTATATATGAGACTTACATAATTTTCACGGCTCCTGCTGCTTCAATCCATTTAGGCCGCCAAAAGTGCGGCTGCTGACGCTGGTCAACAATCATCCCGAGTGATGCCCGAACCTTCTTATTGTTTCCAAATTTGCCGAAATCTGTTATATTTGTATAATAATGATATTTTGAATCATGCTTTTAAATATGCATTTGACTACCGCTTTCAATGCTGTAACTCCCAGAAGTGTACGGTGGTTGTGCGGGGACTGGGGCCTGCCGCCCCAGTTCCCCGCACTTCCACCGTCTTGGTGTACTGGGGTCCAAAGTAGATTCACTGCCCCAGTTCCCCACACTTCCACTTGCCATAGATGTTTCACCCTAGGTATTCCTTTGATTTTTCTCTTAGTTGTTTGTGGTGGTGTGTATGTAGCTAATTTTGGTTCAACATTTTCCCACGTTGTAGTCCAGGGGGGGCATCCAGGGCGCCCTCCACCTTCATCATATCCCTACTTTATTTGGCATTCATGGCTCGCACTGTCCATATGTGTACATTTATTTAGCTTCGATGCGCCATCCATGAGTTTGGAAATGCGACTTATTAAAGAAATAAGTGGGAGCTGCACTGGGTGGCAGCAGCACCCTGCAGTAGTGGGAGCTGCTGTAGTATCCTGGGGTATCTCATGGCTAATATCCAGGTTGGCCAGTTGACTGGCATCCTTGGATTGAGCCTTTGCTTTAGGCGGATATGACAGAGATACAACAGCTGCACCATGCATCAGCGGCAGCACATGGCAGCTGCACCCCTTGCAAAATCCAGCAAATCATCGATGGATGAAAAAATCGTTATCGTCTTCTAGCTAATCAAATGAAATTAGCAGCATATTGTACTCTCTTCATGATTAACTTTATCCCAAGTTTCTTTATTTTTTTAATGGCCATTTAGCCTATAAATAATATGGAGGCTAAATATATATTAAATATATTATATAAACCAAACTGACTTAATATCCACTACATAACTTTATATTGCTTTAGGGTTTTCCTGAATCAGACAGTTTTTCGTTAATTTTTCCATCCATAATTAAAAATGAATGAAAAATAGAGGTATAACAATACGAATTCATGGGCTCCAAAATAAACTTTCAAAATCAGTGGATATTATACCAAAGAGCTTGGCAGGTAATGGGAATCTAGTACTTTGTCCGAATCAGCGATAAATTACATGAGCCAATATTATTTTGAAGTTATTCATCCATTTATTGGATTGCTTTAAATGCCTAATATATATATATATATATATATAAGTACATATTTAATGTACACATGTGAATATTAAAATCATGAAATCTATGCAGAAATAACCAACCTTAAAGATCTGAAATCGGAATTAAATAATGATCAATCTTATGAGTATGAGCTGCCTAAACATCGTGTAAATAATCATGCAACTGAAATTCTTAAAGTTAATATTTTTTGCATTTTATACAAAATGGATACGGCAAAATATCTACAAAATATGTTGATTGCAAGAGTGATAATGCAGTTAAACTTGGTGCCGCTGTTGAATGTACTCATATGGCTAGCAAAACCTTGGGTCTAAATTAAATTTAGGATATCACGTGGCAGCTGCACTGCACTGCAGCAGCACCATGCAGTGGCAACTGCACCATGTGGCAATGGCAGCACACTGCAGCAGCAGCACGCAGCAGCAGCACAGTGCGGCAGCCGCAGCAGGTGGCAGCGGCCCCACACAGCAGCAGCACTGCATGGCAGCTGCACTGCATGGCAGCAGCAGTGCATGGCAACTGCATAATTCAGCAGCAGCGGCAGTGTGTGGCAGCGGCACCGTGCAGCAGCAGCAGCACACAGCAGTGGCAACATGTGACAATGGCAGCGCATGGCAGCGGCAGTGAGTGGCAATGGCAGTGCACGGCAGCAGGAGCATGTGGCAGAGGCAGTGCGCAGCCATTGCCACTCACTGCTGCTGCCATGCGCTGCCATTGTCACATGTTGCCACTGCTGTGTGCTGCTGCTGCTGCATGGTGCTGCTGCCACACACTGCCGCTGCTGCTGCATAGTGCAGTTGCCATGCACTGCTGCTGCGGTGGCAATGGCAGTGCACGGCAGCAGCAGCATGCGGCAGAGGCAGTGTGCAGCAGTGGCACCAAGCGGCACCTAGCAGCAGTGCATGGCAGCTGCACTGCATGGCAGCAGCAGTGCATGGCAACTGCACTATGCGGCAGCAGCGGCAGCACACGGCAGCAGCACCGTGCAGCAGCAGCAGCACATGGCAGTGGCAGCACGCGGCAATGGCAGTGCACGGTACCGGCAACATGTGGCAGCACCAACATGTGGCAGCTGCAACACACGGCAGCAGCAGCGTTCTGAAATCACATTTAGAATTATATTATTATTATTATTATTATTTGGAGACTTACCTGAGCGAGTAATGCTTACCCTTCGCAAGCAGAATGGCAAAGGTGATGTTGGCAAGATCCAACAAGTTTGGCAGCCAAAATGCGTAGTATCTATACAAATTGCGGGCTATAGATGAAGCAGTAGCTATAATAGCGGACAATAATTGCTGTGCGATACAGATTAACTGTCAACTAAATGTTGTAAGGATATTTCTTTCTAGACCCATTAGCAGGCCATTGACTAGAAACATTTTATATCCTAAACAAAAATAAAACCTTTAGAGCATGAATCTTGCAGGGCTGGCCAGTGCCCTGCAGGATACATAGCTACTACATGCAACAAAAGACTGAAAACACCTAGCTAATTAGGTCAGGAAATGCTTTAAATAGCTTAAAAATTGCCCAACAGAAATCATTTCATTTTCGTCGCGACGGCATAAATTCCCGAGGGCCTTACACTACTAGGTCTCCTTACAGGGGCGGACGACTGTATAAATTCCCAGGGGCCTTACACTACTAGGACTCCTTACAGGGGCGGACGACTAAACAAATTCCCAGGGGCCTTACATAAATCATGCTTTTAAATATGCAATTCACTACCGCTTTCAATGCTGTTAACACCCAGAAGTGTACGGTGGTTGTGCGGGGACTGGGGCCTGCCGCCCCAGTTCCCCGCACTTCCACCGTCTTGGTGTACTGGGATCCAAAGTACATTCAGTTGTTATATATTTCTTATTTTTTATTTTTTCTAGGTATTTCCCCTAGGTATTCCCCCAATTTTCTTTAGATATTTGCTGTGGTCTGTATGTATGTAGCTAATAATTTGGGTGACCTCAAGCATCTCATTCATCAGCTAGCTAGCAAGTATACATATGATATGTTTTTTGCTACCCATTTATCCAATACCCAATACCCGGCATCAGCAGCTCATTAATCAACACAGATACCAGTTTCCCTGGCTTTCTTGATCTGCTTTGTATTCCTTCATCCTAAATATGCTTAGGTTTTTTATTGCTTTAAGCTAACACTTGTTGGTATAAGAAAGTTAGGAATCTGCTTCACTGGTGTTATCATTGCGTGATGAAGGCCAAAATGTCAATGCTAGTCCTGACGAAAATGATGTTTTGTCGAACTGCTTACAAATTGTATTTATAATTTTTTAGCTGAAAAAATATATTGGATTTTCAGCTTTTCCTAAGCGTCAAGCTGTCAAGCATACATCAGTAATCCCCATAACTTGACCATGCTTTAAGCAATTTTTTTCCAGTACACCCTAAAAACCCTTTTTTTCTTCACGGCAAATGTTTTTCCTGCCCCCGGAAAGCCATGTTTTCCCCGGCCGATATTTCCAAGGGATCCCCAGAGCAGACCCAACACTTTCACAGGCATTTTTTTAATTCTAAAAATTGCCAGGTCCCGTCGGGGATGAATTACCCTGGGCACCATATGCCAGCAAGCGGCATTGCATGCCAGCTGCACCATGCACAGCAGCACCATGCAGCAGCACCACCACATACCAGCAGCACAGCATGCCAACAGCACCACATGCCAGCGTCACTGCATGCCAGTGGCACCATGCCGCATGCCGCGGCACTGCACGCCAGTGGCACCGCACGGCAGTGGCACTGCTGCATGGCAGCAACACTGCACGGCAGTGGCACCGCACACCAGCAGCACTGCACACAGCAACACCGTGCACCAGTGGCACTGCATGCCAGTGGCACTGCATGGCAGTGGCACCACATACCTAGGGGGACACGCATTGGTCAATCAGTAGTGATGAGACACTGCATGGCAGCTGCACCCGCCGTGTATCAGTGGCACCACACGGCAGTGGCCCCCCGTGAAGCATCACCATGCGGCAGCTGCACTGCTTGGCAGCGGCACCACGCAGCAGCTGCACCACACGGCAGCAGCACCGCGTGGCACCGGCACCATGCAGCAGCTGCACCGCAAGGCAGCTGCACCGTGTGGCAGCTGCATCACGCTGCAGCAGCACCGCGCGATAGCATCCTAAAATTGCGTTCTAAACTCACATTTAAAAGTTATTTGGAGACTTACCTTAGCGACTTATGCTTACCTTTCGCAAGATCCAACGAATTGCTGAGGCTCCAAGCTTGGCAGCCAAAAGACTTAATCCATAAAAGTTGCAGGCTATGGATAAAGCGGTAGCTATAATAGCGGACAGTCATTGCTGTACGATACAGATTAACTGTCAACAGATTGTTGTAAAGAATTTTCCTGTTTGACCTGTTAACAGGCCGCTCATTAGAAAATATTATCAAGAGCACAATTAAACCTTTAGAGCATGAGTCCTGCAGGGCTGGCCAATGCCCTGCAGGGTACATAGCTACTACATGGAACAAAAGACTGAAAACACCTAGCTAAAGAGGTCAAAAAATGCTTTAAATAGCCTAAAAATTGCCCAACAGAAATGATTGCATTTTGCTCGCGACGGCATAAATTCCCGAGGGCCTTACACTACTAGGCCTCCTGACAGGGGCGGACGACTGTAAGAATTCCCAGGGGCCTTACACTACTAGGACTCCTTACAGGGGCGGACGACTGTAAGAATTCCCAGGGGCCTTACCTAACCGACAAAAACTAACATAACCAAAAATAAATAAACTAAATAAGCTAACTAAAAATAACTAAAAATACCTAAAAATTACTAGACTAGCTAATAAAAGCGGTAGCAATGACTAAACAAATTCCCAGGGGCCTTACATAAACGACGAAAACTAAAACAACGAAAAGAAAATAAACTAAATAAACTAACTAAAGATAACTAAAAAATACTAGACTAGCTAATAAAAGCGGTAGCAACGATTACATAACCGACAAAAAACTATAATAACAAAAACTAAATAAACTATATAAAAAAGCTAAAAGCAACTAAAAATTACTAGACTAGCTAATAAAAGCGGTAGCAATAATAATAATAATAATAATAATAATAATAATAATAATAATAATAATAAGCTGTACAGCACGGCAGCGGCACCATGCAGCAGCTGCACCACGTGGCAGCTGCACCCTGTGGCAGTGGCACCAGCAGCATGGCATGCCAGCAGCACCAAACGGCAGTGGCACAGCATGCCAACAGCACCACATGCATGCCAGCGGTATGGGGTGCCAGCGGCAGCACCACGCAGTAGCGGCCCTGCATGGCAGCCACACCACATGCCAGCGGCATTGCATGCCAGCAGCACCGCATGGCAGCCGCACCATGTGCCAGGAGCACGGCATGCCATTGGGGCCGCGCGGCAATGGCCCTGCACGGCAGCCGCACCACGTGCCAGTGGCACCTCTTGCCAGCGGCACCACACGGCAGCCACACCGCGTGCCAGTGGCACTGCATGCCGTGCTGACATTCAGTGCCGCTGGCATGCGGTGCCGTTGCCGCACCGTGTGGCTGCTGCATAGTGCCACTGGCATGAGGTGCCGCTGGCACATGGTGCAGCTGCCGTGCAGGGCCACTGCCACCATGATGTGTAGCTGCTGCACGGTGCAGCTGCCACGCGGCAGTGACCCTGCACGGCAGCCTCACCACGTGCCAGCGGCACCACGCGGCAGCGGCACAGTGTGGCAGCAGCACTGTGCGGCACCGGCACCACGCACACTACTGCAGCTGCACATCGTGGCACTGGCACCGGGCGATCCATCCTAAACTTTCACTCTAAATTCGCTTTCTAAAACTTACCTTGGCGAGTAATGCTTACCTTTCACGACCAGGATGGCAAATATAAGCACGATGTTGGCAATCCTCCTAAGTGATGATTCAATAAATTGCTTAAGCTCCATTAATTGGAAATCAAAGAAGTGGGTATAAATAAAGCTGTAGCTGTATGTGATAGCGGACAATCATTGCTGTACGCTTCAAACTAACTGCCAACTAACGTTGTAAGGATATTCCTTGATTGACCCACTGGCAGGCCGTTCACTAGAAACATTTAATATTCTAGAGGATAATTAAAGCCTTAGAGCATGTATCCTGCAGAGCTGGACGGTGTCCAGTAGAATACATAGCTAGTACATGGAACAAAAGACTGAAAAATCCTATTTAAAGAGGTCAGAAAAGGCTTTTAATAGCCTAGAAATTGTCTAACAGAAATCATTGCATTTTCCTCGCGACGGCATAAATTCCCGAGGGCCTTACACTACTAGGACTCCTTACAGGGACTCCGACTTTAAGAATTCCCAGGGGCCTTACATACTGAATATACGACAAGAAAACTATAATAACTAAAACTAAAAAATAACTAATAATTACTAGACTAGCTAATAAAAGCGGTAGCAATCAGCATTTCCAGGTTCTGGAGCTTAATTTTATCACACCTTTATCGCATTGGGATTCCTTTTACCAGGACAGATTGCCAGGACAGATTGCGCTTGAATTAATATCTTCTAAACTGTTTATTAATTAGAAACTAATACATGAAATCCTATGATTGTAGCTTGCCTAAAGGAAATATGCTTTGGTCGTACTTTACAAACTGTCATGTACGACCTCAATTGGTCTTCTTGATGCCTCAAGTTGTTTTTCGCTTTCATAACCGACGTTTACTTCCTTATTTCTTTTATAAGTTCCCATACTTGAAGTCTTGAAAGAGTTGTCCTAACTTTGCACTTTGCCTCTTATTTGGTACTTTTCGCATTAGAACAATGGGCTGATATTAAAACAAAGAGCTAATATTAAGTAGAAGATAATTTAGGGCTTTTGCCTTGTTCTGATGACCACCTAAAATTTTCCGTAAAAATTTTACGGAAAATGTCATGGGAAAAGGCAAGAGCAGTCATTATGTCTCACAGGGTGCCAAGAAGCTTACATTTCAACACTTATGAAAGTTTTAACTGTAAATATTGCAAAAGAAACTTAGTGGATTTTGGTAGGTCAAAATTTCCGTAAAGTAGCAAACCAGACTTTATGGAAGGAAAACTGCATATTACGGACAAAAAACATTTACGGAAAAAAACCTTTCCCAGAGTGTACCGCTTTTATTAGCTAGCCTAGTAATTTTTAGTTGCTTTTAGTTTCAGTTGTTTTAGTTTTCATGTCGTATATTCAGTTTGTAAGGCCCCTGGGAATTTTTAAAGTCGGGAGTCCCTGTAAGGTGTCCTAGTAGTGTAAGGCCCTCAGGAATTTACGCAGTCGCGAGGTAAATGCACTAATTTCTGTTTGCCAATTTATAGGCTATTAAAAGTAGGTTATTTTGGTCTTTTGTTTGGTCTTTTTCTGCCCGCTAAAGGGAAGCACTGCGGCAAACATGTTCGAACATTAGGAATTCCAAGTCCACATGACGGCTTTCCTAATTGAATTTTGTTCCTTACTAGTACTTCAATTAATATTCAATAATTAAGCAGTTCAATAATTCACTACCTGTAATAATGAATATTACTTCCACGGTTCTGCCTTCTTGTCGCATTGCGCTACTCGCCAATTAGTTACGGTAAATCAATCATGAAATTTGATGATGCATTTCTAGGATGCTTGCGTGTGATTCTCAGCCGTGCAGTGCCTCAGGCATGTGGTGCCACAGCCGTGCAGTGCTGCAGCCACATGCTGGTGCAGCCACGCCATGGCGCAGCCACATGCTGCCTCAGCCACGTGGTGCAGCAGCTGCATGTTGCCACAGCCACGTGGTGCTGCAGCTGCATGCTGGTGCAGCCAAGCGCTGGTGCAGCCGTGTGCTGGTGCAGCCACGCGCTGGTGCAGCCGAGTGCTGGTGCAGCCGAGCACTGGTGCAGCCAAGTGCTGGTGCAGCCACGCAGTGCCTCAGCCATGCTGTGCCGCAGCTATGTGGTGCAGCAGCTGTGCATTGAAGCAGCTGTGCATTGAAGCAGCCACATGGTGCAGCAGCCATGCAGTGCCACATCCATGGGGTGCCTTACCCACGCGCTGCCTCAGCAGGTCAGCGGTGCCACAGCCGTGGGGTGCCACAGCCGCATGTTACCTGAGCCAGGGTGCTGTAGCTGTGCATTGTTGCTGGTGAGCGCTGGCACAGCCACATGCTGGCGCAGCCATGTGGAGCCGCAGCTGTGTGCTGGTGCAGCTGCTGCACAGTGCCGCTGGCATGTAGTGCCGCTGCCATGCAGTGCCGCTGGCATATTGAGCCCTCCATTACCGCATATGCACCCGGGAGCTCTCGGACTAGGTCACCTGCAGTGCCACTGCCATGCAATGCTGCTGCCATGTGGTGCCGCTGCCATGCGGTGCCACTGGCATGCCGTGCTGCTGGCATGCGGTACCAGATTACCAGGATACACCCTTTCAATTTATTAGGATAACATAAGCGATACTGATAGGATGACAATAATAGTACATATCATACATAACATACATTCATTGTGCCCAAAGCCACGTGCCCCTCTCCTGCACTGTGACTTGGTCCAGTCAGGATCCCCGGTGCTTGTCTTTGCAGGGTGAGTCGCCCACAGTGTAACACCCCTTAAATTCCTTGCTAGCTAGCTGATGAATAGGATGCTTGAGGTGACAAAAAAAATTAACTTTGTACAGACCACCACAAATATCTAAGAGGAACATTAAAGGCACACATCGGGGGAGGTATCTAGTCGGAAATATATAATATGGACTATACTACAACTGCTTCCTCTTAACTTACAACATTGGATTTTAAGCCTTATAATGCAATAAATATTATACTATTCTGCCTTTACTTGTCTCAACAAGAATCTACTTTGGACCCCAGTACACCAAGACGGTGGAAGTGCGGGGAACTGGGGCGGCAGGCCCCAGTCCCCGCACAACCACCGTACACTTTGGGGTCTTAACAGCATTGAAAGCGGTAGACAAATGCATATTTAAAAGCATGATTTAATCTGTCCTGGTACCTAGAAGCCCATAATGTTACCAGCATTACACTGAGTCAAGAACAGCGTAAGTAATGATACGGTATAAACAAATAATGTTACCTGTTCATCATTTAATTACACTTAATGAATTTCCAACCATTTTCCTGACAAGAATGTCAAGCACACCTGACTTATTTAAGTAGTATGTAGTGATGCACACAACCATAGCAATTTTTGTTATATCCATAACAGATTTTACATATATTTGTGTTCTTATCAGCCATGATATAATCCAGAAATGTGCCATTGGTTGACTTTAAATGAATTAGTTAAAGACATAGTTAAGTAGTCCCTCCCATTAAGATGGAGTTAAACAATCATGTTTTTAAATCTTCATTTTACTACCGCTTTCATTGCTGTTGACTCTCTTAAGTGTACGGTGGTTGTGCGGGGACTGGGGCCTGCCGCCCCAGTTCCCCGCACCTCCACCGTCTTGGTTTACTGGGATCCAAAGTAGATTTATGGCCCTAGTCCCCCACACTCCCACCATCTTGATGTACTGGGGCTCAAAATAGATTCTCATTGAGACAAAAAAAAGCAGAAAAGTACTGTAACAGACCACATCAGTACTTATAATATTCAGTCTAGTCGTCTCTTCCTAAGGTGCCAGGTAGGCTGTTAAAAGTACATTCTTTGTTGCATTATAAGGTTTAAAAGTGAATGTTGTAAGTAGAGAGGCAGCACTTAGAACCTAATTCATATTATTAATATGTGTTTCAGCATATCCCTGGTTTCCCTGTTAGACATGTATGGTGGCCGGAAAGGTAAAAAAATAGGCCTCCTCTGGCATTGATGAATCACTCAGGAAGTAATATATATAATGTGTAATGTGTATTGCTATCCTATCAGAATAAAATGTTATTGTTAAACATTGAAAAGGTGTATCCAGAGAAGTATTACTTACATACATAAATGCATTGTTCTGAAGTAGCGTCAGCTCAGGCATCCAAAATAGTGCAATACATAAGTCATAAACCCACAATACAGATTAACAGTCAAGCAACTAAACATTGTACAGATTTTTATTGTTTGATACGTTAGCAATCCGCTCACTAGAAAATAGTATCTATAGCATAATAAAAGCTTTAGAGCATGAATCCTGCAGGGCTGGCCAGTGCCCTGCAGGATACATAGGTACTACATGAAACAACAGACTAAAAAAGGTCAAAAAAGAGGTCAGAAAGTGGTCAGAAAATGCTCTTAATAGCCTAGAAATTGCCTAACAAAAATCAGTGCATTTACCTTGCGACTGCATAAATTCCCGAGGGGCTTATATGACTAGCACTCCTTACAGGGGCTGAATGTACGACACAAAAACTAAAATAACAAAAACTAAACGACATGAAAAACTAAAAGCAACTAAAATTAAAAAATAAACTAAATAAACTACAAGCAACAAAAAATGAGTAGGCAAGCTAATAAAAGCGGTAGCAATAATTGCTTGAAAATTTGAGGTGTCAAGTGTTGGAGTGGCGATAGGCGGTGACGTTGTAGGTGGTGACATAGGGGGCGGTGGAACTTTCTGGGTAGGGTGATTATTATTTGCAATGGCTTGAGGTTACACGTCTTCACTGCTAATTTCATGATCTTGCTCTGAATCACACCATTGCCGATGCAAGCTGGGCTGCTGCTGGTCCACTGCATCTTGTTGCGGCCTGAGCAAATGAAAGCAGCAGCAACAGCGGCAACAGGAAACATGCATACACATTTTAGAGCATTAAAAAAATGAAAGCATCTAATAAGATAGTAGTTTCAATGTAACTGCTAATGTCACAGTCAGTGCAAGCACAGGCCCATTGCCACTCACTTTGTTCACGTGTGGGAGCATTGACAGCCGTAGGATCTGGAGGTGGTGCAGGTTGTGGTGGTGATGAGGGGCCGGCTTGCTGGACAGCTGAAGCTTCAGGTTGTTCAGTTGCTGGGACAAATGTAGTCTGTGCTTGGGGCACTTGCTGCAGAGCCTGCACACATTAAGCAAAAAAAATGTTTACAGCAATGTGTTGCCATAAAAAAGGAAATTGACACACCAGCAGATTATTGATGAAGAATGATCAGGCCATACCCCAGGCAAGTGGCAAGTAGTCAAACAATATATTTAAACAGGCTAAACCTAGGTCAGCACCTTACAAGCACACACTGCAGCTCACCATGGCCATCTGTTGAAGAAACATGGGACTTGTCAACATGGCAGTCATCATAGCTTGAAAAGTTGAGGTGTCAAGTGTTGTAGTGGCGATAGGCGGTGACCTTGTAGGTGGTGAAGTAGGAGGTGGTGGAACTTGCTGGGTAGGGTGATTATTATTGGCCAGGGCTTGAGGTGACAGGTGTCCATCGTCCGGGTCATCCTCACTGCCGATTTCAACATCTTGCTCTGATTCACACCATTGCCGTCGCAAGGTGGGCTGCTGGTCCAGTCCGGCATTCAGTGAGCGCTTGTTGTTGCGACCTGAGCACATGAAAGCAGCAGCAACAGCAGCAACAGCAAACATGCATACACATTTCAGAGCATTATAAAAATAAATTTGGAGCATTATTAGCTATATTAATTATTATAGCAAATGGTAATGTGTAGTTAGCTTGCTATCTGTGGTAAGTAACGATATCGATGCAGTGCAATATTATAGCCCGCTCGAGATCGATTCCCACCAACCGCGCGTGTATTGGATACACATTGCGCGCGATCAATGAGAACCGATAGCGAGCGGGCAGTCGATATCTGGAACTGGGCGCATTGCGGAACCGAGCTCAATGCCACAGCCACGCCATACCACATAAATTACCACGGAGAAATGATCTATTTATATTGCGCAATTAATTAAGCAGGCTTTCCTTTTAGAAAAAGCATGGCACCACGATATGCTACCCGGAGCGGCTGCCGCACAATAGCAACATCGCGTGATAGTAATACTGCGCCATAGTGATACCATAAAATAGCTATTATATGGTATCACTATTGCACGGTATAATTACGCGGTGTGGCTATCGTGCGGCAGCCACACCGGGCAGCAATGGCAAAGCACTACCTAAGAGTATCCCAGAAATGCATGCAATTTTTTCATAACTATTTTACAGTTTACCTTGCCGAGTAGCTCCAGCAATCGTCACACCAAAGAGCGCTACAAGAACCACGATGCCCAAGATCAAGATAGGCAAACTTGAGCTGGTAGGTCGGCGTAGGCGAATTTTGGGATGGTAATCCTCCATTGCATTACGTGTAATGAATATAACAATCGATTAAACAGCTGTTATGCCAACTTGCACTAAGTCAGCCACAATGCTTACCAGCAGGTTGGCGGCCCTCTTAACAATCCTCGTCCTTAAGAAAACAGCAATAGATAGCTCCAATAATGAACAAGTAGATAGCTCCAATGATTAAAAATCAGAGAAGTAAGTGTACATCGATTTTGCAGGCCATTAAAGCTGATCATCATTGCTGTACGATTGAGATCAACTGTCAACTAATGTTGTCAAGTTCCTTGCTAGACCTATTAACAGGCAGTTCACTAGGAGCTTTTAATATTACGAATCACAATAAAAACTTTAGAGTATGAGTCCTGCAGGGCTGGCCAATGCCCTGCAGGATACATAGCAACTACATGAAACAAAAGACTGAAAATACCTAGGTACGTAAAGAGGTCAGAAAATGTTTTGAATAGCCTAGGATTTGCCTAAGAAAAATCAGTGCATTTCCCTCGCGACTGCAAAAATTCCCGAGGGCATTACATGACTAGCACTTCTTACAGGGGCAGACGACTCTAAAAATTCTCAGGGGCCTTACATGACTAGCACTCCTTACAGGGGCGGCTGAATGTACGATAATGAATGTACGATAATTAACTAAATAAACTAAAAGTAACGAAAAAAAAGCAACGAAAAAATAAACTACAAGCAACTAATAAACTAAATAAACTACAAGCAACTAAAAATGACTAGGCTAGCTAATAAAAGTGGTAGCAATAAAGCGGTAGCTATAACAGCAGAAAATAATTGATGTACGATACAGATAAACAGTCAACCAAACATTGTAAAGATTTTTATTATTTGATATGTTAGCAATCTGTTCACTAGAAAATATTATCTAAAGCATAATAAAAGCTTTAGAG
This sequence comes from Volvox reticuliferus, assembly GCA_019650235.1. NCBI lineage: Eukaryota > Viridiplantae > Chlorophyta > Chlorophyceae > Chlamydomonadales > Volvocaceae > Volvox > Volvox reticuliferus. Next base: position 10,216 of record BNCP01000095.1, on the reverse strand, counting down.
CATGAATCCTGCAGGGCTGGCCAGTGCCCTGCAGGATATATAGGTACTACATGAAACAAGAGACTAAAAAAAGCTAGGTAAAGAGGTCAGAAAATATTTTTAATAGCCTAGAAATCGGTTAACAAAGATAAGTGCATTTACCTAGTGACTGCATAAATTCCCGAGGGCCTTACATGACTAGCACTCCTTACAGAGGCAGATGACTGTAAAAACTCCTAGGGGCCTTACATGACTAGCACTCCTTACAGGGGCTGAATGTACGACACGAAAACTAAACGACATAAAAATTACAAGCAACTAAAAATGGCTAGGCTAGCTAATAAAAGTGGTAGCAATTAATAATATGGACTGTATTACAAGTGTTCCCTCTTTACTTACAACATTGGATTTAAAGCCTTATAATGCAATAAATAATATACTATTCTGCCTTTACTTGTCTCAACAAGAATCTACTTTGGACTCCAGAATTCCAAGACGGTGGAAGTGTGGGGAACTGGAGCAATGAATATACTTTGGACCCCAGTACACCAAGATGGTGGAAATGCCAGGAACTGGGGCGGCAGGCCCCAGTCCCCGCACAACCACTGTATACTTCGGGGTCTTAACAGCATTGAAAGCGGTAGTCAAATGCATATTTAAAAGCATCATGTCGTATATTCGGTATGTAAGGCACCTGGGAATTATTAAAGTCGGGAGTCCCTCTAAGGAGTCCTAGTAGTGTAAGGCCCTCAGGATTCTGTTAGTCAATTTCTAGGCTATTAAAGCATATTCTGACCTCTTTAGCTAGGTTATTTTGGTCTTTTGTTTGGTCTTTTCCTGCCCGCTAAAGGGAAGCACTGCGGCAAACATAGTCCAAGTCTTTCCTAATTGAATTTTGTTCTTTACAAGTAATTCAATTAATATTCAGTAATTCAACAATTCAATAATTCACTACCTATCATAGTGAATAGGTACTTCCACGGTTCTGCTTTCTTGTCGCATTACAATTATTGGCATTACTCGCCAATTAGTTACAGTACATCAATCATGCAATTTGGTGATGCATTTCTAGGATGCTTGCATGTGATTCTCAGCCGTGCAGTGCCTCAGGCATGTGGTGCCACAGCCGCGCAGTGCCGCAGCCACATGCTGCCTCAGCCGCGTGGTGCAGCAGCTGCATGTTGCCACAGCCATGTGCTGGTGCAGCCACGCGCTGGTGCAGCCGCGTGCTGGTGCAGCCGAGCACTGGTGCAGCCAAGTGCTGGTGCAGCCAAGTGCTGGTGCAGCCACGCAGTGCCTCAGCCATGCGGTGCCGCAGCTATGTGGTGCAGCAGCCGCATGGTGCAGCAGCTGTGCATTGAAGCAGTCACATGGTGCAGCAGCCATGCAGTGCCGCATCCATGGGGTGCCTTACCCACGCGCTGCCTCAGGTGACTGGTGCCACAGCCGTGGGATGCCACAGGCGCATGTTACCTGAGCCAGGGTGCCGCAGCTGTGCACTGTTGCTGGTGTGTGCTGGCACAGCCACATGCTGATGCAGCTGCTGCACGGTGCCGCTACTTCACAGTGCTGCTGCTGCACTTTGCCGCTGGCATGTAGTGCCGCTGCCATGCAGTGCCACTGGCATATTGAGCCCTCCATTACCGCATATGCACCCGGGAGCTCTCGGACTAGGTCACCTGCAGTGCTGCTGCCATGTGGTGCTGCTGCCATGTGGTGCCACTGCCATGCGGTGCCACCGGCATGCAATGCTGCTGGCATGCAGTGCCACTGGCATGAGATGTTGCTGCTGTGAGATGCCACTGCCATGCGGTGGTGCTGGCATGCAGTGCTGCTGGCATGCGGTGCCACTGCTTCACGGTGTTGCTGCTGTGCAGATCTGCTGGCATATGGTGAAGCTGCAGTAGTGTGATGCCGCTGGCATGCCGCGCCGCTGGTATGCAATGCTGCTGCCATGTGGTGTCACTGCCATGCGGTGCCACTGCCATGCCGTGCTGCTGGCATGCCGTGCTGCTGGCATGTGGTACCAGATTACCAGGATACACCCTTTCAATTTATTAGGATAACATAAATGATGCTTTTATATATGCATTTGACTACTGCTTTCAATGCCGTTAACATCCAGAAGTGTTCGGTGGTTGTGCGGGGACTGGGGCCTGCTGCCCCTGTTCCCCGCACTCCCACCTTCTCTGTTTACTGGGGTCCAAAGTAGATTCTCATTTAGACAAGTAAAGGCACAATAGTATGTTATTTGTTGCATTATAAGTTTTATAATTCAATGTTGTAAGTCAAGCGGGGGCAATTGTAATATATTTCTTATTATTAATTTCTGTCTAGGTATTTCCCCTAAGGTATTCCCCTGATTTTTCTCTTAGGGTGGTGGTCTGTATGTAGTTAATAGTTTTGGTCACCTCAAGCATCTCGTTCATCAGCTAGCTAGCAAATGATATATTTTTATGAATCACGTGTATGATTGTCTTCCTATCAGTATAGCATGTTATCCAAATAGTTTAAAAAGGTGTATATATCCTGATAATCCAGCACTGCAAGCCAGCAGCACTGCATGGCAGTGGCACGGCACGGTAGAGGCACCACGCAGCAGCGGCACTGCACGGCAGTGGCACCACATGCCAGCAGCACGGCATGGCAGCGCACTGCATGCCAGCGGCCCTGCACACAGCGACACTGTGCACCAGCAGCACTGCATGCCAGTGGCACCACATGGCAGTGGCTCACCTGGCTCACCTGGCTCTTTAACATGTTAATAATAATAATAATAATAATAATAATAATAATAATAATAATAATAATAATAATAATAATAATAATAATAATAATAATAATAATAATAATAATAATAATAAAATACTCAAAAGAGCAACCAAGAGATGTTGATTAAAATTATAATAGTTGTGATAACAAGAGTAGCTGAGTGAAGTGTTATCATTAGGAAAAGTATTACCCTACAATAGGATACCACATGGTACATGGGTGTACCGTGGTACACAGTACCATGCAGCAGCTGCACCACGTGGCAGCTGCACCGTGCAGCAGCGGCACAACACGGCAGCGGTGCCACGTGGCAGCTGCACCATGTGGCAGTGGCACCAGCAGCATGGCATGCCAGCAGCACCAAATGGCAGTGGCACGGCATGCCAACAGCACCACATGCATGCCAGCGGTATCGGGTGCCAGCGGCGGCACCACGCGGTAGCGGCCCTGCATGGCAGCCACACCACATGCCAGCGGCATTGCATGCCAGCAGCACCGCATGGCAGCCGCACCATGTGCCAGGAGCATGGCATGCCATTGGGGCCGCGCAGCAATGGCCCTGCACGGCAGCCGCACCACGTGCCAGTGGCACCTCTTGCCAGCGGCACCACGCGGCAGCCACAGCGCATGACAGTGGCACTGCATGCCGTGCTGACATTCAGTGCCGCTGGCATACGGTGCTGTTGCCACGCCGTGTGGCTGCTGCATAGTGCCGCTGGCATGAGGTGCTGCTGGCGCGTGGTGCAGCTGCCGTGCAGGGCCACTGCCGCCATGATGTGCAGCTGCCACGCGGCAGTGACCCTGCACGGCAGCTGCACCACGTGCCAGCGGCACCGCGCGGCAGCGGCACAGCGTGGCAGCAGCACTGTGCGGCACCGGCACCACACTGCAGCTGCACATCGTGGCACTGGCACCGGGCGATCCATCCTAAAATATCATTCTAAATTCGCTTCTCATTCTAGATTCTAAAACTTATCTTGGCAAGTAATGCTTACCTTTCACGACCAGGATGGCAAATTAACGATGTTGGCAATCCTCCTAAGTGAAGGTCCAAAAAATTGCTGAAGCTCCGTTTATTGGAAATCAAAGAAGTGGGTATAAATAAAAGCGGTAGCTGTGATAGCGGACAATCATTGCTGTACGCTTCAATCTAACTGCCAACTAACGTTGTAAGGATATTCCTTGATTGACCCATTGGCAGGCCGTTCACTAGATAGAAACATTCAATATTCTAGAGGATAATTAAAGCCTTAGAGCATGTATTCTGCAGAGCTGGACAGTGCCCAGTAGAATACATAGCTAGTACATGGAAAAAAAGACTGAAAAATCCTAGATAAAGAGGTCAGAAAATGCTTTTAATAGCATACAAATTGCCTAACAGAAATCAGTGCATTTACCACGCGACAGCATAAAATCCCGAGGGCCTTACACTACTAGGACTCCTTACAGGGACTCCCGACTTTAAAAATTCCCAGGGGCCTTACAAACTGAATTTACGACATGAAAACTAAAACAACTGAAATTATAAGCAACTAAAAATTACTAGGCTAGCTAATAAAAGCGGTAGCAACGATACTGATAGGATGACAATAGTACATATCATACATAACATACATTCATTGTGCCCAAAGCCACGTGCCCCTCTCCTGCACTGTGGCTTGGTCCGGTCAGGACCCCCAGTGCTCGTCTTTGCAGGGTGAGTCGCCCACAGTGTAACACCCCTTAGATTCCTTGCTAGCTAGCTGATGAATGGGATGCTTGAGGTGACCAAAAATTAACTTTGTACAGACCACCACAAATATCTAAGAGGAACATTAAAGGCACACATCGGGGGAAATATCTAGTCAGAAATTAATAATATGGACTATATCATGCTTTTAAATATGCATTTGACTACCGCTTTCAATGCTGTAACTCCCAGAAGTGTACGGTGGTTGTGCGGGGACTGGGGCCTGCCGCCCCAGTTCCCCGCACTTCCACCATCTTGGTGTCCAGGGATCCAAAGTAGATTTACTGCCCCAGTTCCCCGCAGTTCCACCATCTTGGTGTTCTGGGGTCCAAAGTAGATTCTTGTTGAGACAAGTAAAGGCAGAATAGTATATTATTTATTGCATTATAAGGCTTCAAATCCAATGTTGTAAGTAAAGAGGGAGCAGTTGTAATATAGTTCATATTATTAATTTTCCACTAGATATTTCCCCCTATCTATGTGTGCCTCTGATTTTCCTCTTAGATATTTGTGGTGGTCTGTATGTAGTTAATATTTTTGGTCACCTCAAGCATCCCATTCATCAGCTAGCTAGCAAGGAATTTAAGTGATGTTACACTGTGGGTGACTCGCCTTGCAAAGATGAGCACGGGGGGTCCTGACCGGACTGAGCCGAGGGGCACTTGGCTTGGGCACAAGGAATGTATATGTTATGTATGATATATACTATTGTCATCCTATCAGTATAGTTTATGCAGCAGCTGCACCGCATGCCTGCTGCACTGCATGCAAATGGAACCACATGGCAGCAGCACTGTGAGGCAGTGGCAGAGTGCAGCAGCTGCACCACGCGGCAGCTGCACCACGCGTCAGCGGCACTGCACGGCAGCTGCACCACGCTGCAGCTGCACCATGCTGCAGCTGCACCACACAGCAGCTGCACTGCACGGCAGCAGCACCGGCAGCTGCACCGCCTGATTCATTCAAAAATCACATTCCTAAATTGTGCGCATTCCGAAATTGGATGACTGAGTCTGGCAATGCAAGTAATGCTTACCAGGATGGCAAAGGTGATGTTGAGAATCCTCTGTGAAGCTCCATAAAAATGCTGAAGATCCAAAGAAGTATGTATCTATAGAAATTGCAGGCTAGAAATAAAGCGGCAGCTATAACAGCAGAAAATCATTGCTGTACAATACAGATTAACAGTCAACTAAACGTTGTAAAGATTTTTTTGTTTGATATGTTAGCAATCCTTTTTCTAGAAAATATTATCTAGAGCATAATAAAAGCTTTAGAGCATGAATCCTGCAGGGCGGGCACTGGCCAACCCTGCAGGATACATAGGTACTACATGAAATAAGAGACTAAAAAAACCTAGGTAAAGAAGTCAGAAAATGCTTTTAACAGCCTAGGAAATTGGCTAACAAAAATCAATCCATTTACCTCGCGACTGCATAAATTCCCGAGGGCCTTACATGACTAGCACTCCTTACAGGGGCTGAATGTACGACACGAAAACGAAAATAACGAAAACTAAACGACATAAAAAACCTACAAGCAACTAAAAATGACTAGGCTAGCTAATAAAAGCGGTAGCAATTACAACTGATCCCTCGTAACTTACAAGATTGGATTTTAAGTCTTATAATGCAATAAATATTATACTATTCTGCCTTGCCTCAACAAGAATCTACTTTGGACCCCAGTACACCAAGACGGTGGAAGTGTGGGGAACTGGGGCGGCAGGCCCCAGTCCCCGCACAACCACCGTACACTTCGGGGTCTTAACAGCATTGAAAGCGGTAGTCAAATGCATATTTAAAAGCATTATATTATTATTATTATTATAAACATGTTATAGAGCCAGGTGAGCCAGGTCAGCCACTGCCATGTGGTGCCACTGGCATGCAGTGCCGCTGGTACACAGTGTCCCTGTGTGCAATGCTGCTGGCATGCAGTGCTGCTGGCATGTGGTGCCACTGCCGTGCAGTGCTGCTGCTGTGTGGTGCCTCTACAGTGCCGTGCCACTGGCATACAGTGCCACTGCCATGCAGTGCTGCTGGCTTGCAGTGCTGGATTATCAGGATACACCCTTTTAAACGATTTGGATAACATGCTATACTGATAGGAAGACAATCATACACGTGATTCATAAAATATATCATTTGCTAGCTAGCTGATGAACGAGATGCTTGAGGTGACCAAAAATATAAACTACATACAGGCCACCACAAATACCTAAGAGAAAAATCCGGGGAATACCTTCGGGGAAATACCTAGACAGAAATTATGATAAGAAATATATTACAATTGGCCCCCCCTTGACTTACAACATAATTTAAACCTTATAATGCAACAAATAATATACTATGCTGCCATTACTTGTCCAAACTAGAATCTGTTTTAGACCCCAGTAAACCGAGATGGTGGAAGTGCGGGGAACTTGGGCAGCAGGCCCCAGTCCCCGCACAACCACTGAACACTTCTGGGTGTTAACAGCATTGAAAGCGGTAGTCAAATGCACATATAAAAGCATGATTTTGGTCAAAACTTCCATGTGTAACTGTGCATAACAAGGATAGACAGCATTTACAATCAAATGCTCCCAATGTGATTAAACCAGACAGCACTAGACACCTTGAAACACAAAACCAAAGAATGAGCCTATCCTAAATAAGCCCGACAGTTGCCGATAATGTAACACCTTTAACGTCTCTAATGTTTGGGCTGTCAGACTTAATTAGCCCAGTGTTAGAAAGAAAAGCGCCCGGCCCCCGGCCGTATTCCTTCTTTCTCATTCCCCTGGTATATCACCGTGTGTCGCTCATCCACAACACCCAGCCCATAGTTGGCAGGGTGTTTGCAAGCACAGACGTTTTTCACTTGTCCACCCTAAGGAATAATAAATATGACAATCAAAATCTAATGATTATGTCTTAAAGCCTTTGGTAATTATGTTCAAATTGATCGTATTGTTGTGGTGAGCCATGGCCAAGGGACAACAACATCCCAACTATGTATATGGTTGGGATGCTAGCACAAACACATATTCATGGCACAGCCAACTAAATAATGCGCACACTTGCTAAATGATGCCTCCTGAATGCCTTGTTTTGCTATGCCATAGATGTGTCCACAAGGATGCTGCCGCAATGTCATGGACCCTGTATACTGTCGCAAGGGATGAGTCCCAGGTTGTAGCACAGGTACGTAACCACAGGGAGTATATGTGTGTGTTTCCATGGGGCGGGATAGGCTCCACATAAGGAGATTGCCGTTTGTGTGTTTGGGGGAGAGAGCAGGTAGAGCATGCAGTCAAAATACATTAAGCACACATTAATATTCCACATCAACCAGCCAACTTGCTTGTCAGGTGTAGTGTTACCTGCCTGGGTGCCCAATAAAATAGATATGGATGTTGTTGAGAAGTCGACTACCAAACATAATAGAGCTTGGCTATATTATGGGAAAGATCACGTTACATTGTATTTGATAGTCCAAAAGGAACGAAAAGGACGGCCCAAAATGGGCATAAGTAGCCTCACTATCGATGAGTAATGTGAGTCTGACCAGCATGGGTTTGCAGAAGTCACGGAACGTCAGACTAGCGAACCCACAACTTTAGCTAGCTCCTGATGATAGGGCACGATAGATGAAACAACGTTAACTTATCATGCTTTTATATGTGCATTTGACTACCGCTTTCAATGCTGTTAACACCCAGAAGTGTACGGTGGTTGTGCGGGGACTGGGGCCTGCTGCCCCAGTTCCCCGCACTTCCACCGTCTCGGTTTACTGGGGTCCAAAGTAGATTCTTGTTTAGACAAGTAAAGGTAGAATAGTATATTATTTGTTGCATTATAAGGTTTAAAATTCAATGTTGTAAGTCAAAGGGGGGCAATTGTATTATATTTCTTATTATTAATTTCTGTCTAGGTATTCCCCTAAGGTATTCCCCTGATTTTTCTCTTAGATGTTGGGGTGTTACACTGTGGGCGACTCGCCCTACAAGGGCGAGCACCAAGGGGCCTGACCGGACCGAGCCACAGTGCAGGGGAGGGGCACGTGGCTTTGTCTGTCTGTCCTGCCACGTGCTCCCCCTCTCACTAAGACCAGCTAGAGCAAAGAAAGACTCAGAGGCTCTAGTCTGGCCACTAACAGAGCACTGAGGAGCACAGCGAAAACGAGGAGGGAGCAAAAGAAAACAGGGGGCGACTAACTGCACAAAGAATATTATATCTTAGATATTTGTGGTGGTCTGTATGTAGTTAATATTTTTGATCACCTCAAGCATCTCGTTCATCAGCTGGCTAGCAAATGATATATTTTATGAATCACGTGTATGATTCTCTTCCTATCAGTATAGCATGTTATCCAAATAGTTTAAACGGGTGTATCCTGATAATCCAGCACTGCAAGCCAGCAGCGCTGCATGCCAGCACACTGCATGCCATCGGCACTGCACACAGCGCCACGCACTGTGCACCAGCAGCACTGCATGCCAGTGGCACCGCATGGCAGTGGCTCACCTGGCTCTATAATATGTTTATAATAATAATAATAATAATAATAATAATAATATACTCAAAGAGCAACCAAAAGATATTGATTAGCATTATAATAGTTGTGATTACAAGCGCAGCTGAATGAAGTGGTATCATTAGGAATAGTATTACCCCACAATACTTAGCATACCACATGGTACATGGGTGTACCACGGTACACAGTACCATGCAGCAGCTGCACAGCACGGCAGCTGTACAGCATGGCAGCGGCACCATGCGGCAGCTGAACCACGTGGCAGCTGCACCGTGTGGCAGTGGCACCACACGGCAGCAGTGCCACGTGGCAGCTGCACTGTGTGGCAGCGACAGCGGTGACACGTGGCAGCTGCAACGTGCGGCATCGGCAGCGGTGCCACGTGGCAGCTGCACCACACCGCAGCAGCACTGCGTGGCAGTGGCACTGTGTGGCAGTGGTACCACGTAGCAGTGGCACCACATGGCAGCGGCACTGTGTGGCAGTGGCACGGCGCGGCAGCTGCACAGCACGGCAGCTGCACCAGGCGGCAGCTGCACTGCGTGGCAGCTGCGCCATGCGGCAGCTGCACCCCACGGCAGCGGTACCGTGCAGCAGCAGCACCGCACGGCAGCAGCACCTACTGCATGGCAGTGGCACCCCACGCTGGCAGCATCGTGCATCCTAAAATCCTGAAATCCTAGGATCATAAAATTGCCTTCTTAAATCGCATTCTAAAATTTCTTGGCAACATACCTTAGGGTTTAGGGTAATGCTTACCTTACGGTGTTGGCATTAAGTGAAGATCTGCGTAATTCCTGAAGCTCCAATAATTGATAAACAAAGAAGTACATATCTATAATTGCAGGCTTTAAATAAAGCGGTAGCTATAGTAGTGGACAATCATTGCTGTACGATTCAGATTAACTGTCAATGAATGGTGTAAGGATATTCCTTGTTTGAGCTGTTAGCAGGCCGTTCACTAAACGATTTTAATGTTCTAGAGCATAACAAATTAATATAAACTTTAGAGCATGAATCCTGCAGGGCTGGCCAGTGCCCTGCAGGATAGCTAATACATGCAACAAAAGACTGAAAAAACTAGCTAAAGAGGTCAAGAAATACTTTTAATAGCCTAGGAATTGTGTAATAAAAATCAATGCATTTTCCTCGCGACGGCATAAATTCCCGAGGGCCTTACACTACTAGGACTCCTTACAGGGCGGACGACTCTAA